>CM068372.1:207483710-208071210 GCA_034769895.1 Magicicada septendecula
TGTTAGGTGACATGGCTTACCATCATGATTGTTTCATTGTTACTTCTAAACATTACGGTTTTACAAGCATTAGGCCTCTTGGCTACACCATGGTACAACTCAGACCACACCACTAACAGATACAAATCAGCTTGTGCTTAATCAATGTAAAATGGTGAACTGCACAGTGGGGAGAGGTGTGTGCATATTGTTGTATACCACAGAATGGAAAATATCACACAAAGCAAGCACACTTCCACTGCGCTACCCTGCTGTCCAGTTTTAAAAGCACTAATTAATATCATCAGTACCTGTTTTCATTTCTGAACATGGAGGCTTTAATCCCTCTTATTCTGTATATTTTCTGGAGTTGGAATAGCAAAGCATGTTAAATAATGTTTTGCTGCCACTTAAGGCTCAGTTTACAACCCACTTAACACTGACAAAAGTTATATGTAGACTGCTGTATTTACTCAGTTATAAATATTGAGACATAAAATCAGATCAAATCCTTATACTAGTTCGTACTTTCATAATATCAGTGTTAACACAGATTGTTTCCTGTCATAAAATGTTAACTAAATGCATATATAGTGGTGACACCAATACCACAATTTACCACCAATACCAATAGTAGTGGTGACTACTATCCAATACCACAATTTACTTTGTGCACAAAAACCATTGAGAAAACACAGTATACCCAACTACAACGTTCTCAAAGTTTGACTCATAGCACATTACTCTGGTAAAGAAGCTTCTTAATCCAGACTTACTTAATCCAGACTACAGTACTAACGACAGTTCTCTACTTGTCCCCTCTATATGAGTAAAACCTGTAGCTGACTTATGTTGATCTAAACTTTTCCACAAGCAGAAAAGTCAGATTTAATACGTATTGCATTTGTTTATGATAACCAAATATATCAGTGTTCACCTTTAAAATCTACTATATAATTTTTATTTGTTGTTTTACTCTGTACATTCTGTACTGGCTGTTGTGTAACTGTAGTGAATATATTCATACAGGACTTCCAATACACCTACTTACTGATGATAGTAACTCTAACCTGCTAGGAATTATATAATATGTTTTATTAAATTGAGATTAGACCATGCTGTTAGGCCATGGTCGGTTGCTATTCATTAGCAACACTGTTGGCCTTGTTTCGATCCCATCCTCGAGATCTTCTTCAGGCCACAAAGTGACAGAGTATGAAACAAACAAGTGCAGCAGATCTTGGCTGAACGACACTTACCCAAAGTTTTCAGGTTAGAGCAATGGGTAGCCAGTAACACAAGGTTACCTATAAAACCTGTGCTCCCAAATCTTGGCCAATCACAGCACCTAGACTTGGCCGTGTTCCAATATGATCGTTGAGAACACTATTCCATATTCTATTTAATAACAGGCTTTTGCAACGCCAATTCATTGACTGCCTGGAATGCCAATATACCTCAATCGACTCTATGTTGGCAAGGATAATGGCTGCGGACAGAAGAGAGGGCCTTAGTCTCCTGTTGGTTTGCATTATAGAGCATGTTTGGTTACTGGGACTTCTCCAGCTGGTGCAGACAGCAGCAGCTGTGTGTTGCCTATGCTTTGTGGTGCCGATATAGACTTGGTCACACGAACAAGGCACACAGTAGATGCCACAGAATGACAGCGGATCACTTGTGTCCTTTACTGGCTGAGAAATTGCTGGATTTTCTTGATCGGCTTGTAGACCAAGCATTGTAGTAAGAGCAACGTTTGTAGTAAGAACAACCTGTAAAAGCTGTTGGGTATCGTTCGGCCAAGATCTGCTGTACTTTTCTGTTTCATACTCTGTTGCTTTGCAGTCTGAAGAAGATCCCCGAGGTTGGGATTGAAACACAGCCGACGATGTCAATAATGGATAGCAACTGAGCACAGCCTAACAGCCCGGTTTATTTTCAATTTAATAATGTTGACACCAGCCATGTAAGCTTATGTCAGAAATATGACCTGCTGTTATGAATATTACATTTTAAACAATTCAGCATAAATACACTCTATGGATGAATGGTATATTATATTTTGCATTCTTTTGTTGTCCACACATGTAACTTCCAGGTAATTAAGAAAAAAGTTATTAATGCAAAGTAAAATTATATACCTAATGCTTTCAAAATATCAGTACACTATACTACGCTTCTTTAATTTATATTTTTACTACTATTATAATGAAATTTGTACAAAGAAAATAAGTAGCATTATTGAAAAACATGATTACGTTATTCTAATTTAACTACTTTTCATCCAGTAGTGTTTATTAAAAGAACTAATAAACAAATAGGATTTAACAGTATGGAACGTAACAATAAATAACAGGGTAAAGTGTGTCAATTGTAAAATTCAGAGCAACACATGACTATCCTAATTTAAATATAAAGCACAGTCATCAAAGCGGGTCATCACTGAAAAAAATTATAAAAATTGTGGTCAACAAAAATAAAATAAAAATATAAAACCTCATGAACTCTGTCCAGTATAAGAAACTACTATGAAGGAAAAATGAGCACTGTTCACACAGTTTACAAACACAGGAAAATCTGAATTATCTGCTTTATGGATGGTGAAGGGTACTGTGGATAAAGTAAAAGCAATGCACAATTGCGGTTAAAATTCATATTCAAAAATCAACTTCATTGTATTCAATTACTGACTATTAACTCAGACAGTATGAAAATGATGATTACTTTTCATACATTGAAATTTGAGGTTAATTTAATGTGTTAACTTATACTTTTTACTGCCACTTGTTAACAAAAATGTGTCGCAAATTCACTTAGAACTGTATGCTACAACAAAACCAGTGACGCACCCAGAGGGGGGGTTTTAGGGATTAAACTCCCCTGAAAATATTAGAAATTAAATTTTCCAATTACCATATGTACAAATAGTAAGCTGTAATAACAAACTCTGTAAACCACATCATTTCGCATCAGGAGTTCAGTCTTCCCATAACTGTGCACCTTGTTCCCAAATTTTCGAACCTCCTCTCAGAAAAACTCCTGGGTGGACTTCTGAAGAAAACACAGTACTAATTGAGAAAATGTGTATGATTATTCTCGCTCGTAAACTTCGTAGTTTTATTAATAACAACACTGTTTTTCAGTTTAACACACACTGTTAACACATAACGTTCTCTCTTAAAACCAAACGTGTTGCTTGTACTATGATGAGGCACTCTCAGTGATTAGGCTGAGACATCAGCCATTTACCCACTAATCCACTGAGTGTCTCAGTCTCGCCATTGAAAATGCCTCAATAGTATCAGCAGAACTTTTGGTTTTAAGAGAAATAAAATGATGTGTGTTAAACGAAAAAAAGTGTTATATTTGATTATTCTTTTTAAAGTATGAAGTAACACGCCTAGATGGGACTGTTTTGAAATTTCAGTTCTTATCTACAAGAAGTATTATGTGTGAGCGAAAAACAACCAAGAAAAAATGAGAGCAAGACATATAACATACAGCACAGGGTGAGGAATGTAGACTATTACTGATAAACTGCAGCATGAGGCAACGATACTGCATTACACACACAATAACAGTGACAGCAAAAATAGGCCCTACTATAGGTATATGAATTAATCAAGAGAATGTCCAGGTGAAGAAAAATACATATGTAAGTTTATGTTAGGAATACATCATGGTTAAAACATAAAACAGATAATCTGCTCACCAGATACTCAAGAGTTGGCTGCATTAATATTAACATACATTTTGTATCACTAATTGACTGTTTACAGAAAATTTATAGGAAATAATGATTTGAACATTTTAATTAAAGTATGATGATTACTCATGAGCGCTTTAACATATTTTAGCTTTTAATTCCATAACACAGCGAATGTTTTATACAAAATGTATTAGTTTATTGGTTTCTATTTCAGTTTCTCCTAAACATAAACTGAAGTTGAAGTTTATGTAAGTTCCCTTATCATCACATGGTGATTAATCGTAATCACACATGCTTCACTATTACAACTACAAACAGGACAACTAAAAAGTAACTATACATTTCAGACTCTCATAGGAGTGTGTAAACTACTCTTTACGTGGCATAAGTATAAATATTTTTGTTTATAGACTTGTGTGGTTGGAATTTTTAAGAATAACACTTTTTTTGGTTGACAACTAGGCTTAACTGATATTATTATTAATCAGATATTTCATCCTTTCCATGATGTGGCATCCTCAGTGGCACCAGAAAGCCTTGATCCCAGCTTTACCACTAGGTTGCCACATCATAGAAACAACAAATTTGGTGGTGTTATTTGAAGTGTCAATGAAGCGGTGTTAACTAAAAAACGTGTTATTATTAAGCACTTAAATATTAAAAACACACAAACCATGCTCACATTACTTAAAAATTCTAGTAACAAACAACAACCTGAACACTTGAAATACTATTATTGTTTATACCCCCTGCTGAAGCAGAGTAAGGTGAAGCAGATATAAGTATCTGAGATAACACTGTGTATTTATTACAAACAAAACAATAATAATCATTTATATAAACAACACTATTACAAAAACCTATACAGCTAATAACCCAAAAAAAAGCCCTTCAAGTGTCTGATTCAGATAGTGACAGACGCATCATAAAGACATGTTCTCAACATGATAAAATATTTTAACGAGTTTAACATTAACCAGACCACACAAACATGAAATTATAAGGGGCTTCTTGGATATTTCTTTACAGCCTTCTGTTAATATATGAAATGAATGAAAAGGGCTGGAGATAAATAAAGTTCTTTGAATCATTATTTATTTTCAGAGTAGTTGTAATTATTAACACTAGTGGTCGCCCAGTGGTCGAAATTCGACCGTAATTCATTAAATTTTTAAGTTTGAACGTTATTGAGGTTCTTTTGTCAAAGAGTATATACCTCTATAATCATTGCATATAATTTTTTTGAATTTTGTTCTATTGCGTCAGCTGCGAGCGTGTACAAATTCGTCATTAGCGTGTGTTGTTTGCCTTAATTCCCTGCAATACCTATGAAATTTAAAATTTAATGTTAGTAACAGTTGAAAAAAAACACAATTACAGCTTGTATTCGTATTTATTTTTTGATATAATTCATTGTCAGTTTTATTTTTTCATGTTATTATTGAATCAAATAAACGCTAATAAAAATGAGACTTGACATTCATAGAAGTATAAGATACATTGTTTTCAATTCCAGTGGATTACATTTCATTTTTGGTAAGGTACAAAATTCGAAAACAGTTTGAAGATTATCTGCTACAAAGCTTATATAATTTTTTAATTTTTTTTTTTCTATGCATTAATTTTCGAGTTATTTGAAAAATATGAAAGATAGGAAAAATGAGGTTTAGCTTGGCTAAGCCATATTTAAAAAGCAGTAACGCGTTTTTTGACATTTCCTTGGGTTTTTTTTATTGCCATACTGACCAGGTTTCGCCAAGGCTACACAGTTATTTTGCCTATCTTTTTTGAATTATATAAAATTTAAATAAAAAATTAATACATAATAAAAAATGAAATAAAAAATACGTGCCTCGTATTTTTTCATATATTTTTCATTAAATCAAAAAACCGGGCGGTTAAAAAAATAAATGTTGTCCAATGAACTTAAAATAGTTTGAAAGTGAATTTAATTATTCAGAACTTCTGTGTAAACGATGTTTTTTGTAAAAACTCTTTCATCATTTGCTAAATGCCCTTGGCCATTATATTCGGAAATATAAAATCTCAAACCATCGAATGATCGAACTCTACTTGCTGCGACGTACAATTGACCATGTGTAAAAACTGGCTGCCTCAATAAAATTCCAATTTTTTCGAATGTTTGTCCTTGAGACTTATTTATTGTCATCGCAAATGCAGGTATAATTGGAAATTGAGTTCTTTGAAAGTTAAATGGTAAAACAGTACTGGAATATGTTAAATTTATACGTGGAATCAAAATTCTCTTATTGCGTGCGGTTCCAGTTAAAACTTCGCAATCAATAGTATTACGATGCATACACTTGATAACACTTGATAATTTGTTCCATTGACTAATGCTTCCTTCGTATTTAAGTTTCTGATCAGTAAAACGATGCAATTAACTTTCAATACTAACTTATGTGGTGGCAAACCACTAATAGTCAAAGAATTCAAAAACTCTACTGGATAGTTATTGATTTCATTGTCATCATCACAAATTATTTTATCATAGCTATGATATGTTTTCTGTTCACCTGGTATTCGATTAAGTATATCAATATTAATAAAAGTACAATCATCATTTTTAGGCGCTAAAATAACTGACTTCAATATGTTATCTGAGAGTATGTTTTCGGAAATATTTCCATACACCTCATTAATAATATTATTTTCATCTCCTATTAATTGCTGAGGTATTTCAATAATATTTTCACCAAACTGAGGGAATTGTGGGGCTTCATCATTACCAATTTTTTTCAAGAATTCGACAAATTCTATTTCACTTGGTAAGGCTCTCATATTTTGAGTAAACGTTACTTTATGAAAATAAACAAATTTATGCCAACTCGTGACACAATTTTCAATTAAAGTTGCACATGATCCATGTGGGACAACTGGTAAGATTTGCCGAAAATCACCGCACAGAAGTATCGTTTCCTTCCAAATGGTTTATGTTTATCATTTTCATCACATAGATCCTGCAATAATCTATCTATGATTTTCAACACTTGCAGTGGGCACATAGAAATTTCATCAATAATTATCAATGATGATGAATTTATGTAACATCCATAGCTACTATTTGCGGTAATATTCGCTACAGAATTTTCCAAAATGGGTATAGGCAATTTAAACACATTGTGTAAAGTTCTACCTCCAAGTAATAGAGTTGAAGCTATGCCACTGAACGCTGTTGCAATGCAACTAAGATTAAGCGAATTTAATTTGTGAATGATTGCTGTTTGTGTGAATGTTTTCCCACAACCTGCATGAGCGGTTAAACAAAAAACATTAGATCCAGTATCATGATGCAAAACTTCACGAATCACACGATCAATTAGATTATGCTGTTCAATATTTGCAGTTTCATAATGCTCAGAAAACAGAAACTCTTGTTCTATTGGATCAATAGCATTTGCTTCGTCTGTTCTCTGCGAATACGTGGGAACTGGTAAACCAAGTTCTTGACATGACAAATTATGAACATTCAAAATATCTTCAATTTCTAATAGAGCTGTATTAAAGGATACTTCTTCGTTGTAATCTCTCAAAAAATCTTCACTAAGGTATACTTTAAATTCATTCCATAACGCCAATGCATTGGCTGGAACATTTAATGCACAAATGTAACCAAATAAATTTCGCATTTGTTTTGGTGAATGTAATTCTTTTGCTTCATTTAAACATTCGCGCCATTCATTATCATTTGAAGCAATGCCGCGAGCATGGCACGCTTCAACAAAAGAAGTGTGTATAATTCTATTATATGTTCTAACATCCTCAAATGATTTTGGACCACAGACATGTAATAAAAGCAATCGTAAATGGAAAAGTTCGATGTCTTTTGGTGATACTACATATATGCGTGTAATGATTTTATCACCTTCACGCCTTCCTTTCTTCCATTTTTTTCGGGAATCTTCCCACACATAATGCAAAGGAATTTCAATATACTTATATTCATGCGCTGATGGATCTGATCGATTTAATTCAAAAAATGCTAATAATTTTGTTTGTCTTGCATTTTCAATTGCTTGACGTTCTTGCCCTTCTCGAAAGTAAACATTCTGTCTACGCGGTAAATGAATGTCAAGTCTAACGATGACATGTGATTGAAAATGCATTGGTAATTCATAGATGTGCCATACAGCTTCAGTTGATCCAACATAACGGCCATTTAAAAAATTTTTAACTTCATCAATTTGTATTTCTTGACCTGGTTCATTTCTCTCTGAACCTAATTCAACAGATGCACTGTCATAGCCTTTATACACGTATTTATAAATGTATTTAACACTTTTAACTGTAGTGCATACTTCAACATTTATATGGCAATTAAATTTGGCAAGTAAATATGGATTGTATGGTACAACATAACGATTGTCAAGGCAACTACCGCGAACTTCAGCATTAATACCATTATCACGCCTTCTGTATAATGGATATCCATTTAATGATTCACATGTAAACTCATTAAATCGTTTTGGATAAGCTTTTGTGCATTTTCCATCTCTCATACATACAGAATTTGGATTAAGTACACCGCATGGACCATGCATCATGTGTTTTACAACATATTCATGTAATGTAGGATGTGTTTGAATGTTAGGAATCTCCGCAGATACAACTTTATCAATATCGGTAGCGTTAACAATTTTATCTTGCTCATTTAAAGAGAGTAAAATGTGAGCATGAGGCAATCCTCTCTTTTGAAACTCAATTGTATAAATGAGTGCTTCAACTTTACCGAAGATTTTTTTTTAGTGTAAGGCCCTCAATTAATGCTTTCAGTTTGGACTTGAATACACGCACAACAATATCAGGTCGAAAATTAGCTGACTCACCTACACCAATATTGCTAACTATTTCAGGCCAACTTGGATTGCAAGTCATTGTAATAAACAAAGAAGGCTTTCCGAAATGTTGTACAATTGACATTGCATCTAAATAATTCTGATACATATTTCTTGGAGATCCACTGAATGAAGATGGTAAAATTACTCTACGGCCAACATTATTGGCATTGGGGTTAAATTCTAAATAATCTGTTAAATTGTTGTAAACTTCAGACGTAAGACTTGTTTGATTTGTCAAATGAAATGTAACCTTGTGCCCTCTATTCTCACATACATATCAACTATCCACTGCAGAAATAATTTTTGTGAATGGTGCAACATGCTAAAATCTTCTCTAATTGCAAGTCGATAGGCTGCATACTGAAGCATGGTTAATTTATTTCTGGGCGCTCTTGAATTAGATGTAGTTGGTACATTATGAGAAATATTGATATGCCACCCAGTATCACCATTTGGAAAAAGTAATGGATACGCTAAAGGGTCCAATGATGAATCCAAAACAGAGATATTTTTAATGGTACCATTAACTTTTGAAAACGAAACCATATTTCGTTCAAAGGGTGGCTCACCATCAACTGTACTAAATATTACTGCTACATCAGTTTGAACTGCATCATTATAACGGCGTAGATCTAAATCACGATTTACTTTAAAGAGCATACAAATTTCTTTATTTTGATTTTCAACTCTGACAATGATCTTTCATTCCAATGAATGACCGAACGAAAGGATTAATGCGTTCCAATTCAAGAGAGATTTCACGCATTATATTGTTATTGCATGTTTGATTATAGTGTTCACGTAATCTGTAATTGACAGCAGTGTCAACATCGTAAAAATATAATTGCGCATAACATGGTGAGCGACCATATCCAGCAGTCATTGGACCTGATCTGTGATAAAAAATATAATGTATTTTAAAATGATACACTCCACACGTAACTGTATCCAAAATTTTAGCTTCTGAGCTAACCATAGCAAATGATGAATTGTATTTACGAATGTTTTCAAAATAATTTTTTGACTTTCTTTTTATTGAAGGTTCATTTGAAGTAAGTCCATCATACAATGATTTTAAGTATTCATTTTGACTTAAGGCCGGTAATATTGCTTTACCCTTATGACAACATGAAGTGAATGCAGTCCTTTCACCTAAAGTGACCTCAGATTCGAAATGTTTTGCATTGCAAAACTTGCATTGTAAATGCATTAATCCACAATCAAAAGTATTAAAATTTCTTGGAATGACATTCAGTGCACATTTAAATGTATCCCTCAAAATAATTTCATCATTTTGTATACTATTTACACTATTTAAATTTGCATTTGGTCTATTATCATTTTGACTTTCACGCGAATATATATTCCTTCTTCTTTGTCTCTCACTCCGACCCGTCAATGTTATACTATTTACACTATTTAAATTTGCATTTGGTCTATTATCATTTTGACTTTCACGCGAATATATATTCCTTCTTCTTTGTCTCTCACTCCGACCCGTCAATGTTCTATGTCGAGGCATAATGGAAGTAGGTGCGAATATCTGAATGTAAAAAAAAACATGTAATGAAATTACTGAAACTAAGATTAGACAGGGTATAATTTAAAAATAATAAAATGTACTTACTTTTTTGAAACCACCAATAATAATTAGGCGAGAGTAAGTCAATTCAAATTGCTGCTACAAAATTTTCCTTTTGCAACAGGTGTATATTAAGCAAGCTGTATTTCACTTTCAACTGCACATTAATATATAAAACACAGATATCTAATATACAAAATATAAAATAAACGCTTTTTTGCCTTGACATACACTCCACAGACTATTGAAAAAGGAACATTTGAAATCACACAAAATTCACAGCTCATTCAGTCAATCTGTCAGTATTAAGCAAGCTGTATTTCACTTTCAACTGCACGTTAATATATAAAACATAGATATCTAATATACAAAATATAAAATAAACGTTTTTTTGCCTTGACATACACTCCACAGACTATTGTTGCCTGGCAACAAACTTATTTTATTTTTAACAATTACCATTGTTTGAAAAAGTTTAAATGAATTTTCAAGTGCAAATGAATGTTTTATTTTATCTCTATATATTAATACGTGAAGAGAAAACTTTGTACCCCTTTTTAAGCATATTGCGCGCACGGAGGAGTGTGAGATTTGGCATAGTTAAAGTTTATATGGAGAAGGAGTGCAGAAAGCTAAAATTTATGCCAAATCTCACACTCCTCCGTGCGCACAATATGCTTAAAAAGGGGTACAAAGTTTTCTCTTCACGTATTAATATATAGATAAAAAAATTAACTATCTCTGGTTATTCACTTAATACAAACTTCAGAATCAATTTTTTGCAGAAATTGTGAGATAACAATTGCAGAATAAAAATTTACATTAAACAAATTATTAATTAAATTATTTTCATTTCAAATTATCTTGGAAACAGTAATATGATATTCAATTATATTAGGTTCGTTACTAACACATTTACTTGCATCATTAAGTAAAAGCAGAAGCAACATGTATACACATACAATAAAAGCAAGAACACATGTACACATACATGCTGCTGGGCTTGTGAAATATATACATTATGCAGTGGAAAGCAAATTATTGAATTGAAGAGTCTCCCTATAATAACACCATTGGGAAAGGGAAAATTGTCCACTCTTTGAAAAGCAGTGTACGCCAGGTACGGGGAGGCAAGTTCTAGAATACAAATGAAATGGGAGTTATCTAAAAATTTATATATTAAACTGTCAAACATTAAATATGTAAAGTATTGCACTATTATAAATATTTACTTATTTACTAATATTAGGTTTATAATGTATAGGATAATTTTTTAATTTAAATTTGTCTTTATTTAATCTTTATTACAATAATTAAAATATCGGTATGGAGAACCATACATGACTTCCATATTCTAAGATTTATTTTTAAAATCATTTTCGAAATGAAATATTACCATAGAAACTACTTCTTTCTACTTACTGCTTCAGCCTTAACCACAGTACTGTGGTCACTAACATATACCACCTCACGTTATCGCACTCGATTTTCACTGATGATGGAAGTCAATGGCATTGCCGAAACATCTGGTTTTGTAGAAAACATTGGACTACGGCCAAATATCCCGGGAAGGAATTTTAACAAAAACTACTTCTTTGTTGCTGATAACGTTGTACACATATATATATAAAAAATATGCATAAAATTAATGGCTTGTATAAGTTAATGATTGATCTCCATTAGGTAGTGCTCAAGTTTCCATAGTTTTAATATTATGATGTCCGTAATTAAAACATCAGAGCAGGTTTAGTGTGTATGAGGGTTCACCGTGGACAAAAATTTTAAACATTTCCTATTGAGCGTTGCTTAGAATAAATCTGCGAATCTACAGTGTACGTTTCACAGAACAAACACGCGGAAAAGAAGGAGCGCTCCGAAGTCACTCATGGACCCTCAGCATCTTGCAGAGGGTTCATTCCCTAAAGACGAAAAGTCTGTCTATGAATCGTTCCTCTGTAAACACGTGCAGTTACACTGCCCAGCGATCCACAGGAAGCAAATCGCTATCTACGCTGGACACTTTTTCGGCTTGCATGCGTTATGTTGGTATGGGTTCGGCACTTTCCATTTAAAAACCGTGCAAATATAAGAAAATAAACATGAATGAGGCCAGAAATAACGTGAATTGTGTGTGTGTGTGTCTTCCCTGCCTTTTTATTGCGGTAGTGATAATAATAAAATGGAAACGTAAACAGTACATAACTGAGATATGCTTGCCTGCCATGCACGATATATTTTCTCTTATACATGACTAGCAGAATACCCGTGCTTCGCTACGGAGTTTCACGTTGTACGTAATGAAAATGTTAGTTTAATTAATAAAGTTTAATTAAAGTAGGCTTCTTAAAAATAAATAGCTGTTGCCCACAACTTCGTTCGCGTGGTCTTCAATTTAATGCGATAATATATTTAGAACAGAATCTATTCTATTGGGTTGCCATAGTAACCAGACCGCAATAGTTTTTTAAGACCGCAAAGGACCCCCCAGAGGATCGTATAAAAAAAAAACACCTGTCCTATGTTGGTTCTCCCGTTGCGTAAAATATTTGTGCCAAGTTTGGTTGAAATCGGTCCAATGGTTTAGGTGGAGACGTGGAAGACCCCAAAGGACCCCCTAAAGGATCGTATCGAAAAAAACACTTGTCCTATGTTGGTTCTCCCTTTGCGTAAAATATTTGTGCCAAGTTTGGTTGAAATCGGTCCAGTGGTTTAGGAGGCGATGTGGAAGACCCCAAAGAACCCCCAAAAGGACCCCATCGAAAAAACACCTGTCCTATGTTGGTTCTCCCGTTGCGTAAAATATTTGTGCCAAGTTTGGTTGAAATCGGTACAGTGGTTTAGGAGGAGATGTGGAAGAAACCTTCGCGGACGTGCGCACAACAACTCACCGAAGTTTCATCGCAATCGGATGAATGGTATAGGAACGCATACGGGACAAACAAAGAAACATTCATTTTTATATATAAGATGTAAACTATACCACTTACTTGACATAAACCGTGATAGCTAAGCTAATGTACAACATATATGTATTAATTATACACATAAATGTTCCTCGATAGACACTCTATCTATTGGCGAAAACTTGAATAAAATCCGTTCAGTACTTCCTGAGATTAGCGATTTCAAACACAGAGAGAAAACGAACCGACTTTACTTTATACTATGTACAGATTTACATTAAAATGAAAAAATTATAATTTTATTGCCTGGCAACAAAATTATTTTATTTTTAACAATTACCATTGTTTGAAAAAGTTTAAATGAATTTTCAAGTACTTTACTCTTGTTAAAACGTAAAAGGTTGCAGGTAAACTACCCCTTCCCCTTAACCGATTTTCACCAAAATCAAAAGGCCTAGAGTCCTCTACAATTCAGTGAAGTATGCAAAGAATTATTTGATTCTGTTTGAATTTGCGGCAGTTATCGTTTGCCATAGAAAATACGCTTGATAAAAAACGTTGCAGGTAAACTACCCCTTCCCCTTAACCGATCTTCACCAAGAACAATAGGTCGTGAGTACTCTACAAATCAGGGCTGTATGCAAAAAATTATTTGATTCTGTTTGAATTTGCGGCAGTTATCGTTTGCCATAGAAAAAAATCTACACACAGACAGACAGACACATACACAGACACTTTTCGGAAAACGACTTTTTTTCATGTTTTGAGTGTAGTACAATCAGAATCTGCAATAATCTCGAACACGATTTTTTTTGCCATCACCATACTTCCATTTCCTTAAGGAATATGGAAGTAAAACATACACATCAGTACTCAGAATGATTTGCTTTACACAACATTAATCCTTCGGGACCGCCAAGGTGTAAAAAATATGCCTTAACTTTTACAGCATATTGCAGCGCATCTGTTAATAAAATATGATCATCCAAATAAGTCTCTTCATTATTTTCTGTTTTATCACAAGATGTTACTTCTAGTTTATCATCCACTTTACTTGAGGAGCTCACTATCTCCTCTATATTTTATGAAGTATCTTCCATTTCAAGTGGATTGTCTACATCCAAAAAATCATTGCAGCTCTCTCCAAACATATCTAAAAGGCAAGGAATTTGTTCTTTGGCTTAATTATTTTGAGGTCTATTATTATCAAGGAAACCTCACTTACAAAACAATTATAAACCATCTGCGGTTTTATTTATTGAACAGATCTTGACAATCCACATAACTGCATCCAAAACAGTTACACTTTTATTTGACATATCACTGAATGGTTGTTTAATGTTACTGACATTATTTAGCAATGTTTCAACACCCACTGTATATAGTGAACTAAGATTTTTATTACGATTCCTTGATTTGAAGACCAGAAAACACTTGTAATATTACGAGGCAGAAAGATGAGCTTTGTGTTTGTATACTGTAAATTGTCAGGATGTAAATTGTCCAAAAATAAAACCACATTCCATTTTTATTTTCTCATTTTATTATCAAATTTCAATAACCACTCATTCACTATTTCCTTTGTCATCCATGCTTTTTTCTTCGAATGCCAGGCCAGGCTATTTGTAAAGCACTGATATTGACACCAAGGAAGCAACAGGGTTTCTGCATGTCCAATTATTAAAATTTGTTCAAATTGTGCAGAAATTTTCACACACAAAATTAGAGTTAAATGATTTTTTGACTGCTTGTTACAACAGGCTCATTCACCTAATACCATAATTGTTTTCATCAGCAAAGCTTCCATGAAGGTTAGAGTCCAGTTTCATTGAGGTTATAAGTATCTTCCTTACTGAAGTCAGCAATAATGTTTTGCAAAACAATATTATAGTCTTGGACTTCTCCCATATTCACAGATCTAAAAGATACTGTTGCATTTTTGTAGAAAATTTTTTTGCTGTTGCTGAAATTTATCAAACCGTCCATAAGAATCCTTGGAATTTACAATTCCCTTTTCCTGACCAATTTCAGACGCCTTTTCTTGAATTAGGGGTCCAAAAATTTGGATTTTATTAACTCTTGTTCTACACAGGCATTCATATGTAATTTCATGGATTACTAGTCCCTCTCTTTTTGGAAACTCACTTTTTCTTTCTTGATTTTCCATTTTTCAACCAACTGTCCAACAGTTCCCTTTTGTATATGGTTGCCCATCTTGAACACTCAAAGTTGTTTTTCACACATTTTAATAATGTAAAATTTTTCTTTTATCACTTTTAGTGGTGATGTATTACAAGGCTGTTAATATAAGAAAACCAGGCATATTTAAATGTATTAAAAAATATAATTATATCAATCTTTGGTTAATGTTAGTGATCTAAAACCCATAAAAACAGTCAACACCATCTCTTTAAAAAAGTATTAAACATGTACCTTTATTAATACAAAACAAATTATTACTGTCACCATAATCAAACCATGTATTTTTTTAGTGTCTAATAACATATTTGTTTACAATTTCAAAATCTTTAAAAATATAAGTCACTTTTCTCAATGTATAAAAATATAAATAGTTTACATATAACATACTAACACAAAAATAGAGTAAAATTCATTGCTGTATACTGTTCTAATAATATTTGCCACTTTGCGCTTTGAAGAAGTCAGGCAAACACAATCTAACTTCGCACTGACTCTTTCCTTTTATGTCCCCCAGTCTGGGCTTTGAATCTGTCTGGATATATCTGGTTCTAACATCCTATAAATCTACTAACCTAACATTCAAAAGAAGTGAATAAAATGCTTTCCGCCCAGCCATACATACCCACCAGTGGACTTTGCACAAATGACAGCCCGAGCTAGACATGGGCACAAAACAGCTGACTAAACCACTCTGCCTAAAGTGGGCTCAGGCTTGGGGGAGGGGACACTGAAAATGTTAACATTAAATGCTTGCATTCCTGAGACTTTTTTAAATTAGCATAGTGTAACAGGATACACCTAAATCATTCACTGATAATAACAAGTGATGAACTGTCTATTGTAGCAACTAGAAAGCCAAGCAAGCTTTCTTTAATGTGCTGGTACTGTACAGTAAAAAAACCGATAACAATAAATATACAAGATTTTCTTTATATTGGGAGTTTTGATAATTGTAATGCCCCACGTTCTTTGGGCGGCAAATACAACACTGTGGGGTGTTATGCTATTACGCTACTGAATTAACTAATCTGTGATTGCCGAGCCCTGCGTTCTTTGAGAGCCAAATACTACACTTGCCACGTGTTGGGCAGTCATTAAGTAATTATGCTAACAATAATGGATTAATTAATCTGTGATTAAGTAATTATTGAATATATTAATTTGCATAATGAGCTCGTGTAATCAATAAATAACACGTTAATTACTTTACGTTAGCATAACTATTGCATGGAGACTCTAGTTGTTGCATTAATAAATAAAATAAAATAAACTACCATAAATCACTCAAATGCCATTACTTTCTCGTTCTGAGGTAATTTGACAATGATGAACGCATATTGATAAAATAAACACTTATTTATTAACATTATATCATTCATTAAATTCAATATATAAAATATGGATGATTCCCTGTAAATACATACATTCATAAACTCATGAAAAGAACATAAAAGAACACATGTTTATACATCAAATTACAAGGTAAATCCAATACGTTGTTTGCTGAAAAACATACACATACATATATAATGTAATCGATATATAGAAACACAAATATTCAAACAATAAATCCTATACTAATGTGTTCATCGTATGCCTCAGATGGATGGCGTTAAATTATGTTTATCATGTTTAATTTAAATGCTCAAGGGGTGTTTCTTGAAAAAGAGACAGGACAGTAGAGCTCCTTATAATAAGAATAGCATTAAGATTACTTGTTTAGATGAATTATCCGATATTTCCATCGGCGTAACTCCTCTCTGCTGGACCATGTGTGGGAAACTGTGCTGTCACAGACACTTAACACACGCGAAACAGATTCACTCGCGCTGTGTGTTCGTATTGTGTTGATTCTGCTGTTATTGTTCGAGTCATGAAATTATGTGTCGTGAAGATAAGTTCATCGTTAACTATGGTGTATATATATATGTCTGTCTATTGTTCAACGTTTGATATGTTCATTACTGTTAGTGTTTTGATGCCGCGGTGTAATTGTTCCACATGATATTGTATCGCACCGCAACACTGTATAATGTTATGATTTCGCCGTCCGGTGTTACAACAACGATAGTTCTACGCGTCGATTATTGATGTAGGTGTGACCGGTTAGTTCAATTCTGAATTAGAGTATAATAAAGAATTCTATAATTGTTAAGCACTGGCGTATGTCGCATGTTTTTAGACACTGAAAGTACACTATTACCGGATACGCGCCAATATCGAAATGTCTAAGTCTCTTAGTTATATGACGCGTGGCAAAATTTCAAAGTCCCACTGCCGTCCGTATGTTAACCGAACTTTGACGACCGACTGTTGAAAATTATAAAGACTGTTCTACTGACCGACTGACTGCTCAAAGTATATGAGTAAAAATTTATGAAAGACTGTCCTCCCGCATGCTCTGCAAGCAGTTTTTATCAAACATCGTGTACCACAATGCACCCTTCTGGAAAACACGCCTCAAGTTGAACATGATAGGACGGAAAATCTCCTACCCTTAAGCCAGAGTGTCGTTCTTCACTTCTCATTCGACGTTCCCGTTGCTATGCTGGCGACGGTCCTCTCCACCAGTTCTCTGGGTAGATGCTGGGTTGTGATTGGATATCCTGTCTCCCCACGGGTTCGCGTCGAAAGCCTCCGTACACTTTTCCTAGAACAGGAGCAATTTCATGCTCGTCTATCATGCTATTGTCTAAGCGTACTCCGGGTCTCGCTGCAGTTCTCACGAAAACAATGTGTCGTCTCTTGTTATTGTTCGCTGTGTTTGACCCTTTTTTCCTGAACGCTATCCTGGCGCAGCGTGACGTCGTTTCCAAAACGGCACACCTACCGCCTGTCGTAAATATCCGTTGTCGCCAGTAAGTCGTTCCCCTGCTGTTTACAAGTTCGATTCTATTATTTTAGGTATCGATGTCCATCCTCGTATAGGGTATATACTATTGTGTGACTTGCACCCTTTTATTCTTTACTGGTACTCTACAAATTAACCCGGCAGTGTGTCCGCCACGGTTTCTCCTCTAAATTGGTACTTGACACAGTTTCCATTATCTTACATTTGCAGGCTGTAAATCTCGTGTTTTAGACGAGTCTGTCACGGCCAACCTTGTCCCTATTGTACGACTATGTGAAACGTACTTGCATTGTCTGAAGTAAACGTTCACTTGACACTTCTACACACATTTCTTTATTTATTGCTCGTGGGCTGAGTAGGTGTGTCATGCTGAATGTAACGTCTTTTCAGTCATACTAAAATTTTTAAATTTTTGGTTGTTACATAGGTCCCCAAATCGGATTTGATGTTGGATTAGCGGAAGACACTCTAATCCGATTTCTGCGCTCTGTGTTTGTTGTGGGAGTCCCCTCTGATAAAGTCGCGGTCAATGACCTACTTTCCTCTGCTTGGAGTATATGGGTATATATTCCCTATATTTGGTCGTAAACTACCTCTGGGAATTTATTGCCGCGCATCTGAGGAAAGATGAACGCATTTTTTACATATTTGCATATCTAATTAGATATGGGATTATGTACAATAATAATAGCTGTGGATGGCTGTGCCGTCCGCTTATAATCTAACACATGAAATAATGATTTTCGACATGAATTACAATTATTCATGTATCGTTTAAATATCATTATGATAGCTAATGTTCTTAGTCTATCTTGACCATTTAAAATACAATTTACGACCTGTAAATACACATTGATACATTCACTAATTATTATTGAGTATCACTCACAATATGTGTTACTATCATCTATACTAATTATATTGATTAGAAACTTATATACATTATTCAGGAACAATTAACAATTCACTTGAGATCATTATGATTATAAATAACTTTGTTTTATATCACTCAGATTTGATTAATTAATCTAATATCATCGGGTGTCTATAAAACTCGTTATAACGTCTTTTCGCAATTTATTGCTGCACATTCAATTGAACTTTTCACATCATAATTGTCTTTTCTATTTAAATTTCCACTAACACTGGCTATACACATGTAATTAATGTCGTTAGGTTGCCACATTGTGACTTAAGAACTCCTTGTACAAAATCTTTACATTATACACTAATAAGATATACATCATACTGATTAGCTAGTTGGACTGGTTTTCGCGGGACATTCACCTTATGTGTTGATCCGCCTCCTCCTAGTCCACTAGTCTAACTGATTGTCGATGCACTTTCGTTTTCCTTTGAGACTTGTGATTTCGTCTCAAAGTATCTCTTCAGCAATCGTACGTTGAAAATACCCCTCAGTTTTCCATTGCTATCGCACTCAGCGAGCTCGTATGTTGCGTTACCAAGGACGCGACTAACCTTGTATGGTCCGGTGTATAACTCGAAAAACTTGTCAATCCTTTTCATTGCGGCGTCGGATTGATGGTAGCTCCTCAACAGCACCTTATCGCCGGTAGCAAATTTAGTAATATTCTTACCATCATTGATACGTTTAGCATATTTCTCTCTTTTGTCTTTTATTTTTACAAACACATTAATATTGGGATTGTGTTCATTGTTGATGACATCTTTGTCCAGCCACTTCTCCCATGCGCGGGTCGGCTTCTTTCCTAAGTGTGCCTCGTGGGGTGTTATTTCTATTGTTTCGTGGTACGTTTCATTGATACATGTTTCAATTACTCCGACATATCTTGACCATTTGCTATGTTGGTCGTGTACCAGGATCCTGAATAGATTTCCCAATTGGCGGTTAATCCTTTCCGCTAAGTTCGCTCGAGGATTCCTTATCGCGGTATATCTTGGTTGTATTCCCAGCTCCTCGAGACCTTTAACCCATCTTTCGGCGGTAAATTGCGTGCCGTTGTCGGTTAAAATGACTCTCGGTCGTCCATACTTCGTACAGTAATCGTTGATCCGTCGTAGTGTCGTGGTGGTTGTCGCTCTTCTTAGTGTAAATAGTTTGGCAAACTTTGTGAAGTTGTCCACCATGACAAGTAAGTATTTGACACCTCCTGTACCTGTTGGTAAGGGTCCATAGTAATCAACACTTACTATGTCACCTTTGGCTGATGGTATCATGGCCTTTGTTCCGCCAAAGAGCAACCTGTTGTTCGTATCCTTGTACCGTTGGCAAGAGTCACAAGTTTGGGTATATACTTTCACTTTCTTGATCAAGCTGTCGATCGTGAAGTGCTCTTGTAACATTTTTATACACCTTTTCGGGCCTAGGTGTCCATACATTTGGTGTATCTCTGCAATTAGATCCTTCGACACGCTGTCAGGAATGTATAGTTTCCATTCGCCACGTCGTCGTCGGTACAACTTATCATTAACAATTTTATAAAATTTACTTAATTTACTATCTATAACGTTATTCTTAATCTTATCTATGAGCGTTCCGAGTTTGGCATCTTCATTTTGGTATTTGCCGATACCTCTAATTATTTTGCCTAATTGTTGACTCATTTTAATAACTAGGTGATTAATCAAATATTCGTGCGTCTCCTCGTTCGTCTCGTGTTGTTCCGTGTCAGCCGGGTATCTACTCAGTATGTCCGCAACGACGTTATCCTTTCCTTTGCAGTGGATAATGTCGAAATTGTACTCCTGTATGGCGAGAATCCATCTTGTAATTCTGGAATTATTTAAGTGACACTTGTGCATAAATGTTAATGCTTTATTGTCGGTGATTATCGTGAGTGGTTGGCCAAGTATGTACATACGAAACTTATCCAGACATCTAACGATACTAAGGAGCTCTTTCTCCGTCGTGAAGTAATTGCGTTCTGCTCCCTTAAATGTCTTGCTTGTAAAAGCGATGACGCCGATTTCTCCATCTTCATCAATCTGGTAAAGTTGGCCACCATACGCAAAATTACTAGCGTCACACTGAATATAGTATCTTTGGTTCGGCCGTGGGAACCGTAGAGTTACTGTGTCTATAAATAAATTCTTGACTCTCTGGAAACACTCGTCCACTTCCTTTGTCCATGAAAACTTTCGTCCGCCTTTCAGCAGTTCATGTAAAGGTTGCGTTGTTTCTGCGTATTTACTCGAGAATCTGTTATAAAAATTGGTAAGACCAAGAAAACCTTTGAGTTGTTTTGTATTCTTCGGTGCTGGGAAATCCATAATCGCCTTTACCTTGTCATCGTTTGCTTGTATCCCTTTTGTTGTAAGGCGATAACCAAGGAAGGAGATCTCTCGTCTGAAGAATTGTGACTTGGTGAGGTTGACAGTTATATTTGCTTTATTGAGGTTGTTTAGCAACGCTTCTAAATGATTTAAATGTGTTTGTATATTATTGGAGTAGCACAAGCAGTCGTCCACGTAGATGTTCGTGTTCATCTTGACCTCCTCTTCGAGGGCCACATCCAATCCACGTGTCAACGCTGCAGAGCTGGTGCTGAGTCCAAATGGCGTCACTGTGAATCGGTAGCACCTCCCTTCATGCATAAACGCAGTGAAATCCCTACACTCTCGTTTTAATGGGACTTGCCAGAAGCTACTGGATAAATCGACTGTCGACAAGTACTGCATATCACCACATCTAGCCAATATCTCATTTACCGGGGACACTCCTTCGTAATCGGGCACGGTCACGCTGTTCACTTTTCTTGCATCAAGGCATAGGCGAACCCCCCCATCCTTCTTGATAACTGTCACGATTGGGTTGACGTACGGGCTGGCGCAACGTTCGATTACACCATATCGTAACATCCGGTTAATCTCCTCGTTCACCTTGTCTCTGTAGGTAAGCGGCACAGGCCACCCTCGTTGAAAGTAAGGTGTCCTGTCCGTAACGTGAAACTCGTGCGTGTAACCCTCTATTCTTCCCGGGCATTCCCTAAAAACATTCCGGTTCCTTACCAAAATCTCCTTCAGGCGTTGCAGTATTCCTTCATCCACGCAGTCTATGCTCCCAATTTTCTCATCGATGCATCGCAGTACTTCCTCTTCTTCTTCACTGTTTATCACGTCAATATTCATGATTGGTATAATGTGCTCCTCATCAACAGTATCGTTTTTTAAACTAACTACTTTGTTTCCGATGTCGATGCGACACCCAACTTCTTGTAAAAAACTAATTCCTAGTATACATGGTTTCACTAATTCTGGTATTACCAAAAACACACATTCATATCGGATACTATCAATCTCAATGTCACACAATATTTGTCTCTTAACTAATTTGGATTTACTTCCTACAGCACTTATTATAAATGTATTCGTTACGGGTAGTGTCTCATATGGTTCGATACTCTTCTTATGGTTATTAAACCAAGTTTCCGATAACCCGTTAACAATACAACCAGTATCAAGTAAGGCTTGGACAGTTACATCATTATTAAATTTAATAGTAATCTCGGGACATTTCAATATTTGTTTATTTACAATCTCGTCGTCCTCTTTTAGTAGGTCCTTTCGTAAATCAGGTAACAATATATTTACACTCTCACTCGGAAAGAAGTCGATTAGAAATTCTATCTTCTCCCCTCGTTCGACGTATTTTTTTTTTTTTGTTATTGTTGTCGCTGTTACCGTTCGCCCTTGGGGTAGTGCCAACGACCGTGCTACTGGGTCCTGCCTCAGCTGGTGTAAACTGTACTGTATTGACGTAGTGTTTGTTGTCATACCGACCCCTTGTTGGCTGTCGGTCACTTTCATTTTTATTGTATTGCGTTTCCCTTTCTCTCGGATTGTTCCTCCCTTCGTTGTAAGGTCTATAATGTGGTCTGCGAGTGTTATCTCCGCTCGACTGTATACTTGTGAATTCCGTAATCAGCACTTCGAAATTTGGTATACTCGTGATACCATGTGTGACCACGGTGAGTTGCAAGTCCTTACCAAAGTGGCGAGCTAGTTTTCGTATCAGCTGAGTGTCGGTTAATGCTGGTGACAGTTGCCGACTTTCCAGTAAAATCCGTTCTACATACTGGACAGCTGTGATTGGTCCATTCCACTCATATCTGCCGTACTCCAGATTGTCGCGTATATTGTCCTGGCGTTCTTGACCCCAGTACTTCAAGGTGAAAGCTTCTTTAAATTCTTCGTACGTGGAGATTTGATTCCTTATGATGCGCCACCATATTCCAGCGTCCATCTCCAAGTGTCTTCCGATCCATTTAATGTCACCGTTGCTGTAGTACTGTTCCTGGATCTCTGACAA
Source organism: Magicicada septendecula (assembly GCA_034769895.1). Taxonomy (NCBI): domain Eukaryota; kingdom Metazoa; phylum Arthropoda; class Insecta; order Hemiptera; family Cicadidae; genus Magicicada; species Magicicada septendecula. The sequence goes on from CM068372.1 coordinate 207,507,083, forward strand.
TTCCTTCAGGAACTCCATTGGGAACCTGTCAGTGCCGTTATACTTTAACTCTGTATGTGTATGTCCGTTAATTCTACTGATTATTCCAGACTCACCTTCAATTAGCTGACGCTGTAGTCGTTCTATCTGGGATTTTAATTCGTTGATACGGGTGGTTTTCTCTCTGGTGCTCTCATCTACCTCACTGATCTTCTGCTGCATTGTGTTGTTTACGTCTCCCTGTTCCTGTTGTAATTGCCTTACTGTTTGGAATAGTTCGACTCTCAATTCCTCTTGCTTCTTGTGATTTTCTTTTGCGTGTGTCTCCACTCTGTTGTGGATCTTTTTGATGCTCGTTTGAGTATTTTGGGCAACACTCTTTAGTTCCTGTCGGTCTAATTCTCTTGTTTCACGCACCTCTTCGAATTTCTTGTCGGTGTCCTCCTTTAACTCTTTGACGATCTCGTTCTGCTGCTTCTGAACCTCGTCTATCTTCTTATCACAATTATTTATGTATTCACGCATTTCTGCGCGTTTTTGTGTAAAATTTTCATTCTGCTTTTCCAACTTTTCTTCTAATTTCTCGAATCTTTTATTAAAATTCTCGTTAATCTCTTCCTTTTGCCTTTCGAATTTTTCATTAAAATTCTCATTAATCTCTTCCTTTTGCTTTTCGAATTTTTCATTAAAATTCTCATTAATCTCTTCCTTTTGCTTTTCGAATTTTTCATTAATCTCTACCTTTTGCTTCATCATGAAGTCCATTAATGTGCGCAACGTCACCTCTTCCTGCGGTTGTTGTTGGGATTCCTGTCCCCGCGCTCTGACGTCTGACGTCTCCTCGGTCATTTGTGAATAAGTTGGTAATTCCTCTCGTTCGACACCAGGTACTCCCTGTTGGTTATTAATGTCAAAATTCATGGAATCTGTGCTACTGGTCGTCATTTTTGCAGCTTTACTACGCGTTAACATTCAGTCCCAGTCCAACTAGCTTCACACTAATAATATTTGTTCTTACAACTACTAACATGAAATATTAATATATACGCTTATCCTATCTCTACTGCCTGCTCTTTGCCGTGCGGTGGGCGCCAAATACAAGATTTTCTTTATATTGGGAGTTTTGATAATTGTAATGCCCCACGTTCTTTGGGCGGCAAATACAACACTGTGGGGTGTTATGCTATTACGCTACTGAATTAACTAATCTGTGATTGCCGAGCCCTACGTTCTTTGAGAGCCAAATACTACACTTGCCACGTGTTGGGCAGTCATTAAGTAATTATGCTAACAATAATGGATTAATTAATCTGTGATTAAGTAATTATTGAATATATTAATTTGCATAATGAGCTCGTGTAATCAATAAATAACACGTTAATTACTTTACGTTAGCATAACTATTGCATGGAGACTCTAGTTGTTGCATTAATAAATAAAATAAAATAAACTACCATAAATCACTCAAATGCCATTACTTTCTCGTTCTGAGGTAATTTGACAATGATGAACGCATATTGATAAAATAAACACTTATTTATTAACATTATATCATTCATTAAATTCAATATATAAAATATGGATGATTCCCTGTAAATACATACATTCATAAACTCATGAAAAGAACATAAAAGAACACATGTTTATACATCAAATTACAAGGTAAATCCAATACGTTGTTTGCTGAAAAACATACACATACATATATAATGTAATCGATATATAGAAACACAAATATTCAAACAATAAATCCTATACTAATGCGTTCATCGTATGCCTCAGATGGATGGCATTAAATTATGTTTATCATGTTTAATTTAAATGCTCAAGGGGTGTTTCTTGAAAAAGAGACAGGACAGTAGAGCTCCTTATAATAAGAATAGCATAAATATTACTTGTTTAGATGAATTATCCGATATTTCCATCGGCGTAACTCCTCTCTGCTGGACCATGTGTGGGAAACTGTGCTGTCACAGACACTTAACACACGCGAAACAGATTCACTCGCGCTGTGTGTTCGTATTGTGTTGATTCTGCTGTTATTGTTCGAGTCATGAAATTATGTGTCGTGAAGATAAGTTCATCGTTAACTATGGTGTATATATATATGTCTGTCTATTGTTCAACGTTTGATATGTTCATTACTGTTAGTGTTTTGATGCCACGGTGTAATTGTTCCACATGGTATTGTATCGCACCGCAACACTGTATAATGTTATGATTTCGCCGTCCGGTGTTACAACAACGATAGTTCTACGCGTCGATTATTGATGTAGGTGTGACCGGTTAGTTCAATTCTGAATTAGAGTATAATAAAGAATTCTATAATTGTTAAGCACTGGCGTATGTCGCATGTTTTTAGACACTGAAAGTACACTATTACCGGATACGCGCCAATATCGAAATGTCTAAGTCTCTTAGTTATATGACGCGTGGCAAAATTTCAAAGTCCCACTGCCGTCCGTATGTTAACCGAACTTTGACGACCGACTGTTGAAAATTATAAAGACTGTTCTACTGACCGACTGACTGCTCAAAGTATATGAGTAAAAATTTATGAAAGACTGTCCTCCCGCATGCTCTGCAAGCAGTTTTTATCAAACATCGTGTACCACAATGCACCCTTCTGGAAAACACGCCTCAAGTTGAACATGATAGGACGGAAAATCTCCTACCCTTAAGCCAGAGTGTCGTTCTTCACTTCTCATTCGACGTTCCCGTTGCTATGCTGGCGACGGTCCTCTCCACCAGTTCTCTGGGTAGATGCTGGGTTGTGATTGGATATCCTGTCTCCCCACGGGTTCGCGTCGAAAGCCTCCGTACACTTTTCCTAGAACAGGAGCAATTTCATGCTCGTCTATCATGCTATTGTCTAAGCGTACTCCGGGTCTCGCTGCAGTTCTCACGAAAACAATGTGTCGTCTCTTGTTATTGTTCGCTGTGTTTGACCCTTTTTTCCTGAACGCTATCCTGGCGCAGCGTGACGTCGTTTCCAAAACGGCACACCTACCGCCTGTCGTAAATATCCATTGTCGCCAGTAAGTCGTTCCCCTGCTGTTTACAAGTTCGATTCTATTATTTTAGGTATCGATGTCCATCCTCGTATAGGGTATATACTATTGTGTGACTTGCACCCTTTTATTCTTTACTGGTACTCTACAAATTAACCTGGCAGTGTGTCCGCCACTGTTTCTCCTCTAAATTGGTACTTGACACAGTTTCCATTATCTTACATTTGCAGGCTGTAAATCTCGTGTTTTAGACGAGTCTGTCACGGCCAACCTTGTCCCTATTGTACGACTATGTGAAACGTACTTGCATTGTCTGAAGTAAACGTTCACTTGACACTTCTACACACATTTCTTTATTTATTGCTCGTGGGCTGAGTAGGTGTGTCATGCTGAATGTAACGTCTTTTCAGTCATACTAAAATTTTTAAATTTTTGGTTGTTACAAATATAATCATTTATTATGGTTTGATGAAATAGACATAACGCAATATCACAGTCGCTTCATGCCCTGTTGTAATCATGCAAAGGCATTACTATAATTAGGGTTTGAAGGACTTTGCCAACCTCTTATATGTCTGCTATAGCAATGATTCTCAACCTTTGTAAGTCTGGGAACCACCTTCGAAGGATATTAAATATTAAACTTCATGGGACACCCGCGGGATTACACCCAGTTTATAATCATATTTTTGCTAACATGGAATACTTTAAGCCCTCTTTATGCTTAAACAAATTATATATATATATATTTAATTCTAGAAAAGTAAATATGTAATAAGATTTTATGACACACTACATACATTTTCGAGCCAGATGTCACGACCCATCAAACACCCCCTCAGAACCCACAGTGGATAACACACCATAGGTTGAGAAATGCTGAGCTACAGAGGAAAAAAGGTCATAAATTTTGCTTTGCATCTGTTTTTTAGGAAAAATGCTATTAGGAAGTCCTGTCCATTAAAATACACAAAGATTAGAAAGGTAATTTCAAAACTGTCCATTACAGAGAATTGTTTGCTAAATGGAGAATTTACTATATTGTGCAAATATTCCAGTAAAAAATTCATTACACAAATCTGAATAAAAAATTAGCTTGTGTGTATAAAAATATTCATTTCTTTTAGAATGAGTAATGTGAGAGGGTTTCACCAAGCATCAGCTTTAGATTCATTTGGTCTAAAACTAGGCAATTAGCAGGTTGCATCTTAAGGTGGTACCACCCTCATTATTACAAGGTGGGAAGATTTGCTGTACAGTCTTGTGTGCCTACTGTCTCGTTATTTGCGTGAACTTATAATGTGAAGAAACTCTTGTTTGGAAGTAGATTTGTGACAAGTAGAATGAATAAGGTCTCTGCCAAAACCATCCATATCACCCACCCCTCTACACCCCAAAATGCAGTTGAACTGTCATGTCCGTTTATATCAGTGTTGAGAAACATTTTTAATCCAAGGTATATGAATACATTTTCCGTTAAGATTGTGGGTCGCACTGGTTAAAATAAAATTTCTGCTTTCTCCGATTACTTAATTCTATATTGAGCTTTTGTGATTTTTATAAATTTAGATGTATTTTTGTCATTCAGCAGACAACTTGTGCTATAACAAATTCCAGTTGGAACCAGCGTATAGATTGCTTTACACTGACCCACACGGTCCTTGAATAGTGATTTGTTTATATTCCAATAGATAGAATTTTATTACCTTCATTTCACTTTGGACTGTGTGCAATATTCCAATGTTGTAACTATGTTTCTGCTTAAAACATTTCTATGTACTCTTTTGTACTTTCTGTGTGACAACACACATTTTCAGTTTTGTATCTGCGGAGTTCATGTGTTAATTGGAGATACTGTTGTCAGATAATTTAATACAACTGTTATCTTAATAAACTTAATAATAGTATGCATAAAATAGCCACTAATAAAAAACCAATTATACGAATTTATTTATAATAAATAGAACTGTGTTATCTAATAATGGTATTACTTTTTGTTATTAGGGAATTACTATATAGTTCTATTTTTTGTTTGAATGAGTTTCAAAATTTTGCTGGGACTTTCTTGTGTGTATGGTAGTCTTAGAAATTTTGGTAAGAAACTTCACAAAAACTGCTAAATGAACACAAGACAAGCTTTTTTCCACTCATAGACTTGATTGGTTGGAACTTATAATAACAACGCTTTTTCCAGTTGACAATCATGTTTTATTGATATCACTGTTAATACCAATCGTTTTGCATTAACAGTGATCAATAAAATGTGACTGTCAAATGAAAAAAATTATGCTACAAAACAGTTTCAACTACAGCATAAGTTACAGTAGTTTACAATCATTCAACAAAAAAGATGCTAAAATACTGCAATATGGAACACTCAAAAACAATACGAATATTCAGTTATTAGAGTATATGCTTATTTAAAAGTGGACAACAATGGGTTAATATGTGCATCTAAATATTTTTTAAACTTTAATTATGCTGGCTGATAGCTTATAACACAAAAGCAACATTTTAATTGCTAAAATCTCCAGCTGTCGTCAGGTTAACTTGAATTACTTACAAGTAAAATTATATAAAAGTTAAAATGCCATACGATAAAAAAAGCTATAAAGTATTTTATCAGTAACATTTACCCTGTAAAACTACAACACACATAAAAATGTAAAAAAAAAACTGGAAGTGTTACTAAATGGTTATAAGCCAGTACAGAAAGTGAACTCGCTGACAATGAAACACCACAATGATGGGAATGCTAGTTGACCCCCATCAATGATGGGAATGCCCCCCCCAAAAAATGTAATTAATTTAAATAAACGTTTAAATAATTTAAAAATGTGTTTAAAACCATCATGTATACTATAATCTGCGAGTGTGTGGAGGTCTATGTGGGTGAAACATTCAGACCTTTACAGGTCAACATGGTAGAACACAGGAGAAACAAAAAAATGAAACACTGTGAACTCAGAGATAACTGAGAACATATGGGAAAACCAACACAGTATTCTATGGGACAATGCAGGAATCTTTGAATAATCAACACAAGTTGTCAGAACGTAAATATAAGAAGGCCTATTTTACATTGGCAAGTGAGAAGTGTGTAAGCTAAGCTAGTAAAGAACTCCCACATGTTGGTTCCAACAATCAAGGAACACATCTCACATATGTGAAAATGGGTGTCAACTTGTGTTCCTGTCCTTATAATGCTCGACTGTCAGTAAGTTCTTATTTTACACTTTTCTGTATGTGTTTCATTTGATGGGATAGACACTCCTGTTAAACCAGTATCTCACTGTTTTGTTTTCTTTAATTCATCTGTTTGTTTCTTATATAGTTTTTTTTTATGTATAACGTTTTAGTTTTTGTAAGTGTAATTTTACAATTCTGCCCCATAGTTGCAATAATTTCACTATGCTTTACTGGGATAAGAGTATTACTCTTACAGTATAGAATTAGATACAATTAAATTAACCCTGAAGGCAGTTGCAGATTTTAAAACTTTCATTGGTAAAATGAAAATATTAAGTTTCAGAAATATTGTTCCACACGATACGCTCAGACAAATGATTTTGTTGACCACATAAATTGTGTGCACTACATGTGACAAATTGTATTATGCTGAGTTTTAAAAAAATCACTTGAACAAGGTTTCAAAAAAATATTCACACTTCCTTCCTTGTCATATTACCGTATTTGGTGTATCAAACAGTATTAACACATACAGATTGCCGCAGCATGTAACTGACCAAGACATTAATATGTTTTAACAAACAAAATATTGACTTAATGCTCTACTCCAAATAATAGAGCAGTCATTCTATACCAAAAAAAGGCAAACCCTTGCAAAAAATGAAATTTGGTTAAAAATTTGGAAATATGGCCTTTAACTATGTTGCATTCATTTAAAAAAACCTTTGCACCCCTAAGTCCTGGACTTTTTTCCACCCCCTCTTAAAGGGGTGAAAAATCAGTTTTTCTGCATTTTCACCTATTTCCCTTCATTTGTCCTTAAAATGATCCAAATAAAAATTGTAGCTGATAAAATTCTGCGTATTTTTATTTATTTTTTATTTTTTGTACGACCAAGATTCGCCGAGTTATGAAGATTCAATTGTGTCATATTTTTATGACATTTGCTCATCCGGGAAATTTGGGTGTAGTTTCTTGAAGTTTTCAGCGATTTCCCGCATTCATTCGAAAAAAATAATCAGATAAATGTTATAGCTTATTTAATTCTCTACAAAATGAGACGTAAACAATGTCAATATGTTTATTAGCTAATTAAAAAATTAAATTTATTCCATTAAATGTCTTTTTGCTATGAACATATTTACAATTTTTGTATATTAAGTATAGAAATTAAACGAATTTTGAAATAATACTAAGTTTTAATGGAAAATTGAACACAAGTAATTTATTTATAATTAATTTATAGTTTTTAGAATTATTTACAATTATTAAAAATGTTTTTAAAATAGTGTTAAAAATTACATAATAAATATCTATTAATACGGAACAATATTTGCATTTCATTATACGGAATTAGTTTGTATTTTACCTAATTTAAATATTGTTAACTTAACAAAGATTCTAGAAAGGACTAAAATAAAGAGAATTTTGGGTTTTTGACATATAAAGTGAGTTTATTATAAGATAAAATATCACAATATAAAGGTTATTAGAAATATTGATTAAAAAATACTTTTTTTATTTAATTATGCAATTAATATAATTTATTGTGTATCCGACGCAGAATCGGAAATACAGTCATCTTCTTCTTCGCTGTCCACATTTTGTGTTTCCAGTTCATCCTGCAATTCTTCCTCTTCTAAATATTCATTTTCTTCGGGATAATTTTTGCAGGATTCCCTCGTACAGTTATGGCAAACCTCGGAACATAAAATATCTGCTTTCGCACATGAGCAAGCTTGTGTAGTGCAACCTTTTACGCAAGAGCAGAAAATCATATTGAGTAATTTGACTGTTGAAACATAAATAAAAAACGGTGCAGCCAGCTTGGAACCATGCAGAAAGTCGTCTGCACATGCGCCAACTCCTAAGGCGTTAGAGGTCCCGGCAGCAAGACCCGGCGTCGGCACATCAAGCGCGCACACCTGTTTTCTATACCCTCGTATTTTATACTGAAACACTCAGGTAAAAATTCCTTTTGTAGGCTTACAAACTGTATATATGAGAATCTTTTCCCAAAGTTTCATAGCGAATTATTAAACCAGTAAATTGTGAGTTAATTATACATAAGAAAAGTACCCTGAAGCAAAATATCATCAACTTTTCATATTACATAATAAAGGAAGATCAGTACTGAAAAATGCTGAATACCATTAAAAAGTAGATACTTCCAGCTTTAAAATGGCTCTTGATTTTTTGTTTTTGACCAAATATTTAAATTTCTTAATATTTTCAAAATCAACAAAATTTACAAATTTTATAATGTTCGGCATTTTAAATTTATAATCTATATCGAAAAATCATTATATGTACATAAATATACATACTCTTGTTAAGATAAATTCAATAGTACAAGGAATTTCATAAATTATTTTTAATAGTATGACGATTTTCTCTAACTCGCGTCACTTGAAAACTTATACCTAAATTTGAGTTGCCATATTTTTTTAGTGAAAGTAGTAACACAAATTCTTTTTACGTCATTGTAAAGCTTATGTTTTTCTCTACAAAATACATCTTTTCACAATTTTTTAGAACCATTGAAAACAAAGTCTCGAGCAAAAAACGTCTGAGCGCGCCGAAAATGCCGCAGGAGCGGTCCGGACAACAAATATGCACTACGTCATTTTATTGCGTTTTGCAAGAAAACTATCAATTTTACAAAAATAATCAATAGAACCATTTCTGTGCAAAATTTCTTGCTCTTTCACGTAAACTTTGTTTTTTTTATATTAGGACAAATATTTAAAAAGTTAATTAAAAAATTCTTGTAATTGTTATTAACTATAAATAAAAAAAGTCAAGGGGGTGGGGATGCAAAGATTTTTTAAAAACATTGTATTTTATATGTATTTTCATTGTGCAAAGTTTGATCCATGTTTCATTTTTTGTGAGGTCAAATGACAGAATGACTGCTCTATAAGGGATGTCTACGTAACTATTTTGAAAAGAAACGCAAAAAATGATCAACAGTTGCTGATACTTCTCAAAACTGTATAGAATCCAGCAAAAAAGTTTTATACAAAAATCAAGATTTATATTGTGGTAAGATGAAGGGATATTTCAAGGGGGGGGGGGAGACAATCAGTGGCAAATCAGTACTAAGAAACCCAGGGTTTACTAGTATAATTATACAAAATATTTTGGGCCTAACTAGTCACACATGAAAGGGATTCCTGTACAATAGATTTATACACATTAATTCTATATAGGCTTCAACTGACATAAACAACAAACGCTTTGTCAATCTTAATTTAAATCCACACACTTTTCGTTTTGTGGATAATTTAAATAGTAAAATTGTAAATGACCAGCCATACAAGAATAAGAGATATACTGTTTGTGAAAAAAAATCATTAAAACTCAGGATTAGTTTATTAATACTATAAATTTTGTATTAAAAACCTTTTGGCTTCATTGTTCTCTTATAAAAATAGTAATTTATACTGCACAATAATCTGAATAGTAATTTTAAATAGTGTTATGTAATATGGAAATAGTGTTACATAGTGTGGAACATTCTACAAGTATCTCAGCTATCCCAGCTGTAATGTGTGTGCGCGTACATATTGCTGCGACTTTGAGACGAAAGACGATTACGCGTCAACTACTGAGTCTATTCCAGACCGTACCGGTCAGCGGAGTGTGTTCAAGGACACTGTTTCTAGTGGATTCTCGAGAGCGCCTGTTTGTTAAACACGTCATCGAAAGTGACAGATTATTCTTGCATATCAGCCAGCATAAATACAGGCATTCAGCGATGATCAGTTAGACCGCTGTAACACTATAGCTAACCCACCCATTGTAACAATAGCTTAAACAAAGGAATTAACACTTTTTAGTAAAAATTATATATTAAAAAGTATATTCAACTTAACATACACTAACAGTTTTAAACTACAAAATAACTTTTAAATACCTTCTGTTAGTTGCCTATGCCTTGAATGTGTACTTTAGGAATAATTATGTCACCACAGATTGATCTATGCAGTCAATTTCTTTGTGCTTAAACCTAACACTGTAAACAAAAGTCTAACCCAGCACGGAAAATGTGTATACATCTTGGTACTGTTCCTTTTCTTAACATTTTTAAAGCAATAATATTATTTAAGTTTACAATCAATATATATTTTTATAAGAGACATCTTTTACATACAGCATTATGCTGTATGCTTATCAGGAAATGGGACAACATAAGACATACACGTATATACATACCCACAAAGTAGTTCACATGGCTGCTGAAGTGTGAACGTTGGGGTTTTGACAGCTCTTATTAAGTTGAGATAAAAATCTTGGCCATGAAAAGGCCTACAAGTGAATAACTAAAAAGTGGTGTAGATCAAAATCTTGTTCATTTAATATTTATTTTGCTTTAAAATTATGGCTTGCCAGGCTGCAAGGCCATGGTCCATTGAAGGTACGGCCAAAACGTTTGCTAACAACAACTTAAGACTATGGACTTGCACCCCAGCAAGCCTTAATTTTAACAACATTGATGCCGGCCGTGAAAACGTCAGACATATATTTTGGCTGTTGAAATCTAAGGATAGTCTGTGCTGGAAATTTAAATCAGGCATGGAACTAGGATGTTATTCCTTACATACTTTCTTCTACCCTGAAAAATGTTTAGTGCTAAGGATCCTCTAGGGTTGAGAAACTGGCAAGTGGCACAAGAGACTGGAGTTGGTGGAGGCAAATTGGGTTAAATGAGGTCAAGGCTTAGTAAAAGGTCAAGCACCATATGAAAAAGAAAATGTTTAAATATATTACTTTAAATGTTGACCTTATTTGTTTGCCTCATTGAACCTTTCTCTTTTACAGGTTACAAGTTAGATATTACTTGGCAGATTCATATCCACAACACAGGTGATCTGATTATGGATAAATTTTTAATGCTTACACAAATTAACACACACACATATGTATATATTATGTTTGCATCTGAAAGAAAAAAATTGTTTCATGGAAACTGAAATGTCACAATAATAATTACAAACAGAATTATCACTGTTGCACACCACTATAGAAATATTATTCCAATTAGCGCTTTCACGCTTCTCAGCTCATCGGAATAATTTTTCTATAGTGGTGTGCATCAGTGATAATGCTGTTAATAATTACATGGTTGTTAACATGAAACAAATTATTACACTTACTTCACTTCAGGGAATGATACATGGATTATATAATTGTTTTCAATTTGTATTAGCTATACAAAGATTCAATACTAGGCAAACAAGTTATTATAATGGGCAATTATGAGCCGACATTAAACTTTAATGTGCAAATGATCCACATACAGTTTTCATTAAATCGTTACAAAATATTTTTCCTTTATCACCATAAGTGGTGATCACATATCTGTTATGAAGACAATTAACAAAATATGGCCTTTTTAATTGAAATCAGGTCAACAGCATTTTGGCTTTCTGTGTTAGGCCTGCCAAAACCACTGATTGGAGTCATGCACTAAACATGAGCAACAAATTTCAAAATAAAAATTATCATAACTAAGTTTCAATTTAATTGTATTTAAGTTTTTTTTAAGAATTTCAGAAAGTATGTACGTACTTTAATATGTAGTAAACAAATTACATGAAGATTATCTTTACTGTCTCGTTTATTCCCCACAAGTTGTCTGAAGATACAAAAACTCTAATTTACAAACGGTGTAATATGTGTATTATTTTGTGGCAATTTAAACAAACACAGCCACGCAGTTTAATATTTATACAAAAACTTTTTTTTTGCTTTTTACATAATTTACCTGGAGAGTTTTCACATTTTTAATGGAACAAACTTATCAACAAAACAGAGACCTGTCTGAGCATTTCTATAAGAAACTAAAGCCTCATTCTACTACAACTGTTTCCACATTTTGTAACGGGACAAAATTGGCAGAACCATTTTTTTGTAATAATTTTCAGTAATTCCCAATGTATGTAATAATTTTATAAAACTATTGTCAGAGATGTGTGGGAAGACATAACAAAGCGAAGGTGAATCACAGAACACGCAAGTGGATTACGGCGCAATAGTCAACGAATATAGGCGACTAACATGAACACCACGTGTTTTCGATGTTACAACGAACTTCCGGCGACGAGAAACGACTAGATGCTTGAGGGCAGGAGACGGGTGGACATACGATTGAACCTAGTTTCCAATGCAAAAAAAAAACATGGATAGCGTACCCATGCCATCTCAGATCGTGCAATCTTGTACTCACCAGCAGAACGAACAGACGTAATTTAACCGTAGCCTCGGGCGTATTTTTGGTAGGCCGAAAATGCTACAGTAGGCCTACCAAAGGGTTATTGAAATGTAATACAGCAGTAAACAGTTTTACAACAGTATTAACAGTTTTTTAAAATGAGTTGTGATAGTTCAGTTAAAAAGGGTTGACCAACATAGTGCGCAACATCTGGGAACACGTGCAGATAAATACAGTGACAAAACAAATTTAACTGGCCAAAAGTGAAGGGGGGAGGGGGGGGAGAGAGAGAGAGAGAGAGAGAGAGCGTGAGCGAGTGCAAGGTACTGGTTTGCCAATTAAAACACTTTCTTAGTAAAGTATCATCATTTGTGCCTATGAATTTTTGTTTTATTTCCAATAATTAAAATTACAAGAAAACTAGTATGTTCAATAAAAGTAAATATGATATTGATATAACCATGTGTTAGAGTAATTATTACGCCAGAACCATACCCTATTTTCTGTGCCAAAAGGCTCGCCTAAACGAACCTGTGAGTTTTGAAATAAGGGAAATAAATTATTATCTAAATTATTTAATGGGAAGAGTGTAAAAGGTTTCCACATTTCCTTTTCCAAATGTGGTGGCGACCTTGAGAGTTTTGGGATCTTCTGGTTTTTATAATAAGGCAAGTCGTAAGGAAGTTTGTCAGAATCGGGGGTAAGTAAAGGTATTTCCTAGCAAATTGTAATTGTAGAGTTACAATTGGCGACCCTGACAGGATGCTTATATGAATTTTTGCATATAGGTTAGGCCTGCCTTGAAGAGCGGAAATAGGGTTGGTTATGGCTTATTTTTTAATAATTCATATAGGTTATAAGGTGTTTATAGTAGCGCATTGTTCAAAATTGTTTTTTCTTATATAAAAATCCATTTATATAAATATTTAATTATATTAATTATTTAATTACAAATAATTAAAATGGAAAATAACGAAAAAGAAGTTAGTATAACTGAATCAGTTATAATGAGTGACTCCGGGATACATTCAACCCCGGTGTCAACAAAAGAAAGTAGTAAACCAAGTGATGACATGATTAATTTGATGCAATTGCTTTTAGAACAACAAAATGCAATGTCTAATGATATTAGAAATTAGATGAAGAGACATCAAAATGTTAATTTGTCTAGTGATATTAATAAGATTGATAAGGGTTTTGATGCATATAAAGAAAAGTGGGAGCAGCGTACAAGGGATCACGAAAAAGAAATGAAAGAGTATTGTGATAACATTTGTAATGAGATTAAAAAACAGACTAACGAGTTAAGAGAACAAAATAAAGAACGTAGATGAAGGTTGGATGAATTAAAAGAAAAGCGGAGAAGAGAGGCAGATGAAAAAAGGAAAGAACGAAATGAAAGGTGGAAATGAGAGACAGATAAATTAAAGGAAAAAAATGAGATATCTAAATGAGTCACAAAAACAAAGTATTTTGGAAATGAAAATGTGGAAAAAAGATACAGGTAAGTGTAATGAGAATAAAAATAATCAGGTGATAGACGACAAGGTAAGTGATGTTGTTAATACAAGTGAAAATAATAGTGATAATTATAATGGTGAGATGATGACGAATAATAATAATGATGATGTAATTGAAAATGTGGTAGTAGAGAATGATACATTGAATAATGAAAGTGATAAGGAGAGTATAATAGGAGTAGAGGTTAATAATGAGGTATTAGTTGTTGATGAGATTGAGAGAGTGTGTGAGGAGAGTTTAAGTAAGTATGGTGAGCAGAGGGCAAATTTTCCCTGTGGTGTAAGTGGAGTAAAGACTTCACTAGTGTTGTTGGAGGACAAAGGTTCCTCTAGAGTTTATGTGAGAGACATGTGGTCTCCAAATGGTCCCCTAGTTTTTTGTGTTGATGTACCTGGTAAAGCCAGGATGAGTTTAAATGATGTTGTGTTGCCCTTTGCATGGAGAGAGATAGTTCAGGGGGGTTGTGAGAGGTATTATGAGAAGAGTGAGGAGAGAGAGAGAGAGAGAGAGAGAGAGTGAGAGAGAGAGAGAGAGAGAGAGAGAGAGAGAGAGAGAGAGAGAGAGAGAGAGAGAGAGAGAGAGAGAGAGAGAGAGAGAGAGAGAGAGAGATTTGTAAGGTCAATAAAGAATTAGCAGAGAGGTTAGATATTGAGAGAGTTGATGATATTAAGTACTTACCTTGTGACGTAATTAGTGCAGCAGTGAATGATGATAAATGTTGTTGACAATGAGTACTTACCTTGTGATGAAACTGGTGTAGTAGCAGATGATAATAATGATGAAATTGTAACTTGGCTAATTGTGACAAATGATACTAAGGGCGGCTTGACTATTCCCAATGTTGACAAGTTTTATGATATAATAATGTGGAATAATCCGGTTGATTATTATTATGGTATTATGGTAACAGATGAGAATTTAAATAGTCATTATATTAAAATATCGGTATGGAGAAACATGACTTCCATGTTCTAAGATTTATATTTAAAATCATTTACGAAATGAAATATTTCCATAGAAACTACTACTTTCCACTTATTGCTTCAGCCTTAATCACAGTATTGTGGTCACTAACGTATACTACCACACGTTATCGCACTGATGATGGCAGTCGACGCCACTGCCGAAAAGTCTGGTTTTGCAGAAAACATTGGACTAGGGCCAAACAGCCCGGGAAGGAATTTTAACAACAAACTACTACTTTGTTGCTGATAACGTAGTAGACCTACACATAAAAATTATCCCCTCCGCCTTTAACTATAAATTTCATTTATAGAAAATTACCCCCACCCCGTTCAACTAGCCTCTTCATTTATAGATATTTCATCTACGTTTCTACAGTGGATTATTAAGATCTTCTTATCAGGATACTTTATTTATCAAAATTAAGTACTTTACTCTTAATTTACTACAACAAAAAATGTTTCTGGTAAACTACCCTTTCCCCATAACCGATGTTCACCAAAATCAACAGGCCTTTCGTTCTCTACAATATAGGGACATATGCAAAACATTATTTGATTATGATTGAATTTACGGCAGTTACCGTTCGTCATAGACAAAATTAACCTTGTTATCACATAAAATGTTGCAGGTAAACTACCCCTTCCTCATAACTGATCTTCACCAAAATCAATAGATCTTGAGTCCTCTACAATTCAGGGATCCATGCAAAACATTATTTGATTTTGTTTGAATGTGCGGCAGTTATCGTTCGTCATAGAAACAATTACTCTTGTTAAAACATTAAAGGTGGCAGGTAAACTACCCCTTTCCCTTAACCGATCTTCACCAAAAACAATAAGTCTTGAGAACTCTACAAATCAGGGCTGTATGCAAATAATTATTTGATTCTGTTTGAATTTGCGGCTGTTATCGTCTGCCATAGAAAATACCGTTTTAAAACATAAAACGTTGCTGGTAAACAACCCCTTTCCCTTAACCGATCTTCACCTAAAACAATAGGTCTTGAGAACTCTACAATTCAGGCTGTGTCCAAAACATTATTTGATTCTCTTTGAATTTACGGCAGTTATCGTTCGTCACAGAAAAAATTACCCTTGTTAAAACATAAAACATTGCAGGTAAACTACCCCTTTCCCTTAACCCATCTTCAACAAAATCAACAGACCTTGCGTTCTGTATAATTCAAAAAGGTATGCAAAAAAGTAGTTGATTCTGTTTGAATTTACGGCAGTTATCGTTCGTCATAGAAAAAATTACCCTTGTTCAAACATAAAATGTTGCAGGTAAACTACCCCTTCCCCTTAACCGATCTTCACCAAAACCAACAGTTCTTGAGAACTCTACAATTCAGGGCTGTATTCAAAATATTATTTGATTCTGTTTGAATTTGCGGCTGTTATCGTTTGCCATAGAAAAAAATTATCCTTGATAAAAAAAACGTTGCCCGTAAACTACCCCTTTCTTTTAACCGATCTTTACCAAAAACAATAGGTCTTGAGTACTCTACAAATCAGGACTGTATGCAAATAACTATATGATTCTGTTTGAATTTGCAGCTGTTATCATTTGCCATAAAAAATACCCTTTTAAAACATAAAACGTTGCTGGTAAACTACCCCTTTCCCTTAACCGATCTTTACCAAATACAACAGGTCCTGAGAACTCTACAAATCAGGGTGCATGCAAAAAATTATTTGATTCGGTTTGAATTTGCGGCTGTTATCGTTTGCCATAGAATATACACTTGTTAAAACATAAAATGTTGCAGGTAAACTACCCCTTTCCCTTAACCGATCTTTACCAAAAACAACAGGTCTTGAGTACTCTACAAATCAGGACTGTACGCAGATAACTATATGATTCTGTTTGAATTTGCGGCTGTTATCGTTTGCCATAAAAAATACCCTTTTAAAACATAAAACGTTGCTGGTAAACTACCCCTTTCCCTTAACCGATCTTTACCAAAAACAACAGGTCCTGAGAACTCTACAAATCAGGGTGCATGCAAAAAATTATTTGATTCGGTTTGAATTTGCGGCTGTTATCGTTTGCCATAGAATATACACTTGTTAAAACATAAAATGTTGCAGGTAAACTACCCCTTTCCCTTAACCGATCTTTACCAAAAACAACAGGTCTTGAGTACTCTACAAATCAGGACTGTACACAGATAACTATATGATTGTTTGAATTTGCGGCTGTTATCGTTTGCCATAAAAAATACCCTTTTAAAACATAAAACGTTGCTGGTAAACTACCCCTTTCCCTTAACCGATTTTTACCAAAAACAACAGGTCCTGAGAACTCTACAAATCAGGGTGCATGCAAAAAATTATTTGATTCGGTTTGAATTTGCGGCTGTTATCGTTTGCCATAGAATATACACTTGTTAAAACATAAAATGTTGCAGGTAAACTACCCCTTTCCCTCAACCGATCTTCACCAAAAACAATAGGTTGTGAGTACTCTACAAATCAGGACGGTATGCAAAAAATTATTTGATTCTGTTTGAATTTGCGGCTGTTATCGTTTGCCATAGAAAAAAAATCTACAGACACACACACACACACACTTTCGAAAAATTACTTTTTTTTCATGTTTGGAGTGTAGTACAATCAGAATCTGCAATAATCTCGAACACGATTTTTTTGCCATCACCATACTTCCATTTCCTTAAGGAACATAGAAGTAAAAAGATAATGTAATGAACTTAATTAAAAATTATATGTGCATGAGCCTTGTCGTCAGACTAATCTTTGACGATCAAGGTTAGACATATATGTTGTTGAGGGACATTTAATTATTTTAGTTGATGTTTATAATACTTGGCTCAATAATATAATGATTTTTGGTGAACAATGACATTTGATATGAAACATATTGTATATAAATTTGTACTGGTGTTACATGTGTTATGTATTAGCTTATGTTGTTGTTATGATAAGGTATCAGAGGATACATTGTATTGTGTGTGTGTGTGTGTGTGTGTGTGTGTGTGTGTGTGTGTGTGTGTGTGTGTGTAGCAGTGTTTATAATTTTATTTTGATTGAATAATTGACATTACTGAAATTTTATTATGGAATTAAATTAATTTGAAATGTTTTAAAAGGTGGAAATTTAGGTAATAAATTTGAAAATATTTTTACTTCCATATTCCTTAAGGAATGGAAGTATGGTGATGGCAAAAAAAATCGTGTTCGAGATTATTGCAGATTCTGATTGTACTACACTCAAAACATGAAAAAAAGTCGTTTTCCGAAAAGTGTCTGTGTGTGTGTCTGTGTGTAGATTTTTTTTCTATGGCAAACGATAACTGCCGCAAATTCAAACAGAATCAAATAATTTTTTGCATACAGCCCTGATTTGTAGAGTACTCACGACCTATTGTTTTTGGTGAAGATCGGTTGAGGGAAAGGGGTAGTTTACCTGCAACGGTTTTTTTTTATCAAGGAAATTTTTTTTTTTGGCAAACGATAACAGCCGCAAATTCAAACAGAATTAAATAATGTTTCGTATACAGCCCTGAATTGTAGAGTTCTCAAGACCTATTGTTTTTGGTGAAGATCGGTTAAGGGAAGGGGTAGTTTACCTGCAACGTTTTATGTTTTAACAAGGGTATTTCCTATGGCAAACGATAACAGCCGCAAATTCAATCAGAATCAAAGATTATATGCATACAGCCCTAAATTGCAGAGTTCTCAAGACCTATTGTTTTTGGTGAAGATCGGTTAAGGGAAAGGGGTAGTTTACCTGAAGCGTTTTTTTATCAAGGCTATTTTCTATGGCAAACGATAACAGCCGCAAATTCAAACAGAATTAAATAATGTTTCGTATACAGCCCTGAATTGTAGAGTTCTCAAGACCTATTGTTTTTGGTGAAGATCGGTTAAGGGAAGGGGTAGTTTACCTGCAACGTTTTATGTTTTAACAAGGGTATTTCCTATGGCAAACGATAACAGCCGCAAATTCAAACAGAATCAAAAGATTATTTGCATACAGCCCTAAATTGCAGAGTTCTCAAGACCTATTGTTTTTGGTTAAGATCGGTTAAGGGAAAGGGGTAGTTTACCTGCAACGTTTTTTTAACAAGGGTATTTTCTATGGCAAACGATAACTGCCGCAAATTCAAACAGCATCAAATAATTTTTTGCATACAGCCCTGATTTGTAGAGTACTCAAGACCTATTGTTTTTGGTGAAGATCGGTTAAGGGGAAGGGGTAGTTTACCTGCAACGTTTTTTTATCAAGCGTATTTTCTATGGCAAACGATAACAGCCGCAAATTCAAACAGAATCAAATAATTTTTTGCATACTTCACTGAATTGTAGAGGTCTCAAGGCCTTTTGATTTTGGTGAAGATCGGTTAAGGGGAAGGGGTAGTTTACCTGCAACCTTTTACGTTTTAACAAGAGTAAAGTACTTGAAAATTCATTTAAACTTTTGGAACAATGGCAATTGTTAAAAATAAAATAATTTTGTTGTCAGGCAATAAAATTATAATTTTTTCATTTTAATGTAAATCTGTACATAGTATAAAGTAAAGTCGGACCGTTTTCTCTCTGTGTTTGAAATCGCTAATCTCAGGAAGTACTGAATGGATTTTATTCAAGTTTTCACCAATAGATAGAGTGTCTATCGAGGAACATTTATGTGTATAATTAATACATATATGTTGTACATTAGCTTAGCTATCACGGTTTATGTCAAGTAAGTGGTATAGTTTACATCTTATATACAAAAATGAATGTTTCTTTGTTTGTCCCGTATGCGTTCCTATACCATTCATCCGATTGCGATGAAACTTCGGTGAGTTGTTGTGCGCACGTCCGCGAAGGTTTCTTCCACATCTCCTCCTAAACCACTGTACCGATTTCAACCAAACTTGGCACAAATATTTTACGCAACGGGAGAACCAACATAGGATAGGTGTTTTTTTTCGATGGGGTCCTTTTGGGGGTTCTTTGGGGTCTTCCACATCGCCTCCTAAACCACTGGACCGATTTCAACCAAACTTGGCACAAATATTTTACGCAAAGGGAGAACCAACATAGGACAAGTGTTTTTTTTTATACGATCCTTTGGGGTCTTCCACGTCTCCACCTAAACCATTGGACCGATTTCAACCAAACTTGGCACAAATATTTTACGCAACGGGAGAACCAACACAGGACAAGTGTTTTTTTCGATACGATCCTCTGGGGGGTCCTTTGCGGTCTTAAAAAACTATTAGATCTGGTTACTATGGCAATCCAATAGAATAGATTCTGTTCTAAATATATTATCGCATTAAATTGAAGACCACGTGAACGAAGTTGTGGGCAACAGCTATTTATTTTTAAGAAGCCTACTTTAATTAAACTTTATTAATTAAACTAACATTTTCATTACGTACAACGTGAAACTCCGTAGCGAAGCACGGGTATTCTGCTAGTCATGTATAAGAGAAAATATATCGTGCGTGGCAGGCAAGCATATCTCAGTTATGTACTGTTTACGTTTCCATTTTATTATTATCACTACCGCAATAAAAAGGCAGGGAAGACACACACACACACACACACACACACACACACACACACACACACACACACACACACACACACAATTCGCGTTATTTCTGGCCTCATTCATGTTTATTTTCTTACATTTGCACGGTTTTTAAATGGAAAGTGCCGAACCCATACCAACATAACGCATGCAAGCCGAAAAAGTATCCAGCGTGGATAGCGATTTGCTTCCTGTGGATCGCTGGGCAGTGTAACTGCACGTGTTTACAGAGGAACAATTCATAGACAGATTTTTCGTCTTTAGGGAATGAACCCTCTGCAAGATGTTGAGGGTCGGTCCATGAGTGACTTCGGAGCGCTCCTTCTTTTCCGCGTGTTTGTTCTGTGAAACGTACACTGTAGATTCGCAGATTTATTCTAAGCAACGCTCAATAGGAAATGTTGAAAATTTTTGTCCACGGTGAACCCTCATACACACTAAACCTGCTCTGATGTTTTAATTACGGACATCATAATATTAAAACTTTGGAAACTTGAGCACTACTTAATGGAGATCAATCATTAACTTATACAAGCCATTAATTTTATGCATATTTTTTATATATATGTGTACAACGTTATCAGCAACAAAGAAGTAGTTTTTGTTAAAATTCCTTCCCGGGATATTTGGCCGTAGTCCAATGTTTTCTACAAAACCAGACATTTCGGCAATGCCATTGACTTCCATCATCAGTGAAAATCGAGTGCGATAACGTGAGGTGGTATATGTTAGTGACCACACTACTGTGGTTAAGGCTGAAGCAGCAAGTAGAAAGAAGTAGTTTCTATGGTAATATTTCATTTCGAAAATGATTTTAAAAATAAATCTTAGAATATCGAAGTCATGTATGGTTCTCCATACCGATATTTTATAGAGTTGACTTGTATAATGAATGGTAAATGATAAAAAATTTGATGATTAAAATGTTTAATAGACAATCAGAGCTGAAGTTATAATGTGAAATTATTGGAAATCAATTAGGTTAAATTAAATTCAAATTTGTAATGGTTAGTTTAATATGATGCATTTGTGAGTAGATATAAAACATGTATTATATGTTTAAACTGTTTTTAAAAAGGAGATTCCCCAAATTTTGGGTGGTGACGGCCTCACCAAACCCTGACCGTTGATTTGGCTTATCTGTATCTGCCAATAGGCAGACTTATTGTACCCTGACCATAGTTTGTTATTATTGAAGTTGGTGAACACAGAAATTTAACTGGGGAGAAATTAGGGGAATCTAATAAATGTTTGAACCGCGGCTATATACCTAAGGGGGTGACAGACCGCTTAAGGGTGTATAGATAATTAATTTACTATGGTTGCTGGTATCCTATACACCAGTAATACTGAAGTTTATGTAAGGCCGAAGCAAGGGCGGAGTAAAATAAAAGAAAAAAATGTTTATTCCCAGCAGGTACAGTCCTTGTGGAAGCAACTGGGCAAGACAGTCCAGCCATAGGGGGTAATAGTGTAGTGGATAGGGGGTAGCAACGTTACAAGCTACGTGAATAATGTAATATCAAAATAGGGAGAGGCCAATAGTCCAATGCCGTGAGATTATTACATAAAAATTGTAACGATTTAGGTTAAGGGATTTTGAGGTGGGGTTTTAAGAAATAATGTAAGGTGAGAATTTTAAAATGAATTATAAATAAGTGAAAGTTGATGATTAAAATGTTATCATACAGTTTGTAATGGAGATTGGAGTACCTATTTTTGTTGTCTATGTATTTTTTGAATTGAGTAATTTTCTATTTTATATAATCACATTTTGTATTGTGTAAAGATAACAATGGTAATCTGAATTGGTAATTGAAGTTGAATATATTTGAATGAGATAAATGAAATCAATAGAGAAGTGTATTTGTAATGAGATTTGAGAATCGTTTTGTGGAATTTGAATTAAATTGAGAAAAATTTGTTTCTGATAAGAATTTCAAGTGTATGTTAATGTTGTGTTTTAAATAAAATGTATTATGTTAGCGATAAGGCTATTTGTTGTAAAAGAATAATGTTACATGTGTATTCAGATCTGTAAGATAACAAATCAGTACTTTGATAAATGCAAATCAGTACGTCTAGGAGGAACCCAAATCAGTAAAGGATATGGAATGATGAAACACCATTTGTTAATGTTTTTACTTGATTGTTACAGTCTGGGTGGTACTGTGGAGACGGACCTGCACTGGCCAGCGCGTCAGGGCAGGGTTCGCCTAGTGCCTGTCTGGCTTTATGGTGTTGGGATCCTGAGGAAGGAAGTCCAGTAAAGTCATGCAGGTGCAGCCACAGCCACTGGTTGGGGGGGGGGTAAGTACCCAAATTTTAATAAGGAAATAAGGGGGGTCGTGGCGCCATATCCTAACTGATCCTCTTAGGTTTAGGCAATGAGAGTTTTTATGTTTTTTACATAAAACCTCTCATTGAGGCGGTCTTGTAACGGGACAAAATTGGCAGAACCATTTTTTTTGTAATAATTTTCAGTAATTCCCAATGTATGTAATAATTTTATAAAACCTATTGTCAGACATGTGTGGGAAGACATAACAAAGCGAAGGTGAATCACAGAACACGCAAGTGGATTACGGCGCAATAGTCAACGAATATAGGTGACTAACATGAACACCACGTGTTTTCGATGTTACAACGAACTTCCAGGGATGAGAAACGACTAGAAGTTTCGATGCTTGAGGGCAGGAGACAGGTGGACATACGATTGAACCTAGTTTCCAATGCAAAAAAAACACGGATAGCGTACCCACGCCATCTCAGATCATGCAGTCTTGTACTCACCAGCAGAACGAACAGATGTAATTTAACCGTAGCCTCGGGCATATTTTTGGTAGGCCGAAAATGCTACAGTAGGCCTACCAAAGGGTGTATTGAAATGTAATATATCAGTAAACAGTTTTACAACAGTATTAACAGTTTTTTAAAATGAGTTGTGATAGTTCAGTGAAAAAGGGTTGACCAACATAGTGCGCAACATCTGTAAACACGTGCAGATAAATACAGTGACAAAACAAATTTAACTGGCCAAAAGTGAAGTAAAGTTTTATATAATTAAACATCAATAACCAAATAAGACCTCAATATTAGGGGGGAGAGAGAGGGGGAGGGAGGGAGGGAGGGAGTGAGGAGAGAGAGAGAGAGAGAGAGAGAGAGAGAGAGAGAGAGAGAGAGAGAGAGAGAGAGAGAGAGAGAGAGAGAGAGAGAGAGAGAGAGTGCA
Organism: Magicicada septendecula; assembly: GCA_034769895.1. Taxonomy (NCBI): domain Eukaryota; kingdom Metazoa; phylum Arthropoda; class Insecta; order Hemiptera; family Cicadidae; genus Magicicada; species Magicicada septendecula. The sequence continues at coordinate 207,530,742 of CM068372.1, forward strand.
AGGTACTGGTTTGCCAATTAAAACACTTTCTTAGTTAAGTATCATCATTTTTGCCTATGAATTTTTGTTTTATTTCCAATAATTACAATTACAAGAAAACTAGTATGTTCAATAAAAGTAAATATGATATTGATATAACCATGTGTTAGAGTAATTATTACACCAGAACCATACCCTATTTTCTGTGCCAAAAGGCTCGCCTAAACGAACCTGTGAGTTTTGAAATAAGGGAAATAAATTATTATCTAAATTATTTAATGGGAAGAGTGTAAAAGGTTTCCACATTTCCTTTTCCAAATGTGGTGGCGACATTGAGAGTTTTGGGATCTTCTGGTTTTTATAATAAGGTAAGTCGTAAGTAAGTTTGTCAGAATCGGGGGTAAGTAAAGGTATTTCCTAGCAAATTGTAATTGTAGAGTTACAATTTTGTTGTTTTTTCTCCATAGCTCCATAGTTATACGGGGGTTTCCATATGTCATGAAAAATCTGTTGTGGTTGGCAAGTAGGCATACACATCTCAGTATTGTTGATTTTCCACTTTGATATCTGCTCTTCTATCTTCCTCATGAGTGTTCTTGTTTTCTTTGAGCATGCTTACATGCCTGGTGCACCACGCAACATACAATTAAATGTTGCAATGGTCCACCCTGAATACCGATTCTGATGGTTGGTTTGTGGTGTGCATTGTTATATGCACCAGGAACATTAGTACAAACAACAGAAAGCAGATATACTACTGAGGAAGACATCAGAACAGATACTGAAACATAGGAAAAAGAACGGAGAAGAAACAGTTATATGCATAAAGCAAGCTGCTGAAAATACAACAGACTGTAGTATCTACAAGAATACAGTATGCTCATGCACACAAACAATATAATTAATGTTACATGATTCAAGACACATTTGCACTTACTTTGAGACACGTTACAGGACCTAGTTTTGTATCCATTACCATCCATGTTCATTTGTTGTCTGAAATGTGTGTGTGTGGATCTGATTTTTATTGTTAGTTGGACATAAAAGGTTCAATCTACATAAACCTCTCTGGGTGACACAGTACAACATAAATTTTTGTTTGACACATATTTCCGATGTCTGTATAATAGACACTGTGTTGGGTTATGTACTGTTTCACATAATAATCGAGTTTGTGTTTCATCCTGTATGTAGATTTCTTCTCTAGATTTTTACAACATGTGTGCCCCAAGTAAGTGTCAATACATCTTGGACTTGTCGACACTTCATACTTCTTGACAAAAATATAATTTAAGACGTCAAGCAAATGAACTGAACAAACATATGTGCACCAGAGGCATAAGACATCTCAATTTTTTTATAAAATAGAGCTTTTTATATAGTGTTAATGTATAGACTGCCCTCTATAGTGTTAATGTATATGACACTATCTCCTAGTTATTTTTATGCAGCCAATATGCTTGTTTAAAATAACACTACCTCACATTGCTTCTTGAAGCGAACAAAATGTTTTTTAGCTGTAGCTGTACAGTGTATGTGAAATGGTGTCTTATGCCTCTGGTGCACAGAGGTCTTATACAAAAAAATTGGTACAGTTCCCTTTTTTTTGATGAATTAAATTATTATTCTTTATGAAGTGCTAATCAAGATGTATTCAACTAACTTGTTTCGTGCAATAAAAGATGGGGACATAGTTTGATCCCCAAATTGTCTCAAGTTCAATACATCTTGAGTTGTACATCATAAATAATAATAATGACTATATGTATAAAACTTTTTAAGAGTCATGCTTACATTTTAAAAACCTATAAAATCAAAATTTATGTAGAAATGTGCAAGGCACCTTTGAAAATAATTGAGTGGAAATACCTTCAATACTGTGATTGAAAAACAACGTTCTTTAGTATATCATGACAATCTGTGTGTGTCTGTGTGTGTGTGTGTGTGTGTGCGCGCGCGCGTGCGCACAATAACTAGAAGCCAAAAGGGAGGAATCACTTAACAAACTACAATATTACCAATGAAGTTGTCTCTTCTTATGCCCTCAATGTAATTTTAAGCATTAATATTGACTAACATTGCATTAAACCTGAAATGTCTTTTTGTTTCATGTGGAAATTAATATGTTTCTAATGTTCACAATACAGAGAATAGTGACAAGCAGCTCTTACTGGTAGGCATGTTTGTACACAGTAAACTTATGATACTGGTAACTGCTCTCAGTTTATCAAAATTCCATGGTCAGTATATATATAGTATATAACTGTTTTTTTTAAATTGTTGACTGTACTATAAAATAGTCAATACAACTTCACAAAATTACTTACTAAATTCACAAAAGGGCTCGTAATCATTAAATTCACCAAAGAAGTTACCTTTTCTTTATATCTGACTTTTGTTATACTTGGCATAGGTATTACTTTTTGTAATTTATTGAGGCATTCCTTTCTTAATCGCTTGTCATCCTATACAATACTGTTTTATATTTATCATTAATTTTCACTTTAAAATTATAAAATACAGCTATGCTCAAAGTACTCTGTGGTCAATAATAAATTATTTGTCTGCTTTTAAATAATTCATTCGTGCTTTTTAAAGTCTGTTAACAAGATATTTAAAATTCTGGTGACAGTGAAGACATCTTTTTTTTGTGAACTGTAGAAACCAATAAACATAGCAACTGCTGGTTATTTAACAGTACTCAAAGATTAAATATAAACGCACATGATTTTTTTTTTAAGAACACCATCAATTTCATTACTGGTTTAAAAACATATTTTCTAACAATTTCATAGATTATAATATAGTTATTTTTACTCATTTAGGATCACCGTTTAAATTTATACATTTCAACTCCCTTTCTAAAACAATAGTAAATAACTAATAATAATGTGATGTATTTTTATACTTACACTTACTGTTTTATTAATGGTACCTATAATTCAATTTTTTATTTTTTATTGTATTCTTTTTCATATAGCCTAAAGGAACCATATGATGTTATTATTTATATTCTTAAAGCGATCGATTTTGGTCATAGGCCATTGTCAGGTTATATAGCACATTTCTGTTCACAATATTATAAAATACTATTATTTATAAAAACGAATTTGTAAATATTAAATATTTCATATTAATGTAAATATTAAATAAAAATTTGTTATTTCTATATATTCCTCACAAACAACAAATTTTTAATCTATTAAACTACATGTTTTAATTGTAACTTAAAATCAATAATGGTTAATGAACATTGTAAATAGTTTTTTTTATTAATTCAGGTGTTACCAGTAGTATTTCAAGGGTAACATACCAAATCATACCTCAATACCAAACATAAAACATATTCTTTTTTTCCAGAAATCATAAGCCTTCTAAGTCACAACCGTTCTCTATATAAGTTACCTTTTTACACACTATTTTTGGAAGTTTATATATTAATTTTAGTTTGCATAAATAAATTTTTGCTTTCCATTTTTACCATTTATCAAGGAAAAAGGAACTGAAAATAATCAAATCATGGTTTCATATTTTGGGATGATAAAATGTAATGTTTGTTTAGCCCACAACTTTCTCTTCAAATTACTACGACCGCCCATTTTTACTTTACTTCAGTTTTAGTAATGGCAACACTACTATTTATCTACTTATGACACTATGTTCTAGAGAAGTAACAAAACAGAAGTATAAACAATTTACTCTCATTTATACTACATCATTCCCTAAAACATGTGTTCATCCTTTCTTTATGGTTCATTGTGAACGTTTCAAATGATAAAAAATAGCTAGTTGTTATACTATTCCTGCAGGAAAAAAAAACAATTTACTTACTTTACTCAGGTACTGATGATGAATATGATTAGAAGTGTAACCATGATAATCTATAAAAGCTACTTTTCACATATAGTTGACACCTATGTCTATAAAAGGTTTCAGTTTACAAATCTTTTTTTGAAATTATTAAATAATAATTTTTTAGTGTAAATAAATTTTGCAATATTCAACCAAATTCAATTACCCAATTATAAATTGCATAAAGAGAGGTGGTTCACCTACATTTTTCAACCCTGTACCTTATTTATTTTTGGTGTTTTTTCATGCCATAGTTTTTGTATGTATTTGGTAACACGAAGATGATCAAGAAAGCTTAATACATTACCATATACCAAAATAAGAAGTAAAGCAAAGAACATTATAAAACCTGAAAAAACTCAGTCTACAGGCCTAGTCTAGATAAAACCTAGTCTTAAAAAGTTAATGGCATTTATTGACACAAGGAACATTAAGGCAAGAGGACATATTTTTTTGTTTCTGTTTATATGGAGAGTAAAGATACATACTTTATAATCACAAAATGTCAGGAAATGTTACATCTCAATGACGTTTCACAGCATTTTCAGCTCTCACTGTTGCTCTTTGTAATCATACATGAAAAATTCCTTTTAACTCACAAATACCTAACTGCTTTAGATCCCATAAACTTAGTAGTATTTAGTCCTACACTTATTGCCTATCATAATAGATATATAAAAAATATGGAAATAACTTTTTTAATAAAGTTAAGTCTAAGTCTGTAAACTTAAAATTTAATAAAACCTGTTGGCCACAAGGGCAGAATGAAATGATAAAAATAAAATATGAATGAAATGAACTGCACGGGCTGTGGAATTCTTCACTCTTATCATGGCATGACAGCTGCCTGTTTTTTATTATTCTATCCATTTCATGGGCTTCTTCAAGTGCTCAAATCAACCTCAGTTTCGTTCCACAACTAACAACGCTGTAGAAGATTAGTTCTGACTAATTCAGAACATACACGGTTTATCCTTTGTTACCGTTTCAAAACATATATGGGTGCACAGATAGGATACTGAATGCCTGAAGACTCACAATGGTTTATCACAATAAATAAACGACTCAAAAGCTATGTAAATGAAACATTTATACTTGTATACATTTACTTACAACATTAAGCTGCATTCACAATCAATAGGTAAATAAACATATATAATATATATTCTTCTCATTAATATATCTGTGGTCCAGCCACTTCATAATCACAGTTCAGCCTCTTTACTAATATAAGTACGAGTTTAAAACTTGAAAGATCACAAGTCACAAAAAACACAAATAAAATTACATTTTAAAAAAGCACAAGCCATTATAGAGAAAATAAATGAACTTCTGTTTATAATATACATCCATGAACATAATTTTAAGAGTGTAGAGTCAAATTACGAGCAGTTATGGCCATCAGATATTATATTTCCACTCTTCTCACAGAATCTACCCGTACTTCAGCAATCCACACAGCATGCACTCACTCACACACATAACAAAGTAGATTTAATGAAATAAGATACACATATACGTATACTTGTGTATTCAAAAAATTATGAGGTAGAACAGCACATTCTGCATTTACAAGAACACTCCATAATAATAACAATAAATCAACAGGGTTACAAATTATACAGCGTAGTCATTAGTACATTCCATATTTGAAATAAATGTTTTAATGCTTTTCAATCTACATGTTTTTGTTCCTTAGTCTCTGCAATTTCCAAAATGTTTATTGTGTTGTGTTTGCAAAATATGCTGTTTTGCATTAATTCAAATACTATAGCTCACAGCAAACCACAGTCTCTTGTGTTGACTCCTGGAATATTTGAAACTGTATGATGAAAGAAGAGATATACCACAGATACAAAGTGCTTGAATATTTATGAAAAAATAGATTTGTGCACAAAAGTTATAATATTTTAATATTACAATTACTCCTACAACTGAGCTATATGTAACAGTATGTTACTACGAGAACTATATAACATTTCTAGAAATTACACTGACACAATTTCTAATATCATGTTTAAATATTTACAGTAAAACTATATATTTATAGTTTTATAATACTTATTTTTCTTTAACATATCAAACCAAAATATATATAAAAAAAAGAAGAAACTCATTGTGGAAGCAACTGTTTTCCAACATTACAAGTTTACAAATTGTATCACAAATTTTATTTGATATACAAAAGCATCTATGCCTACTACAAAAGTCTCCCAAATGTAATGAAAATTCTCCTTAATTATTTAAAAATTAGAACAGAAAAAACACTTTATTAAAAACGCACAAAAAACACTGTTATGTATTATGGGCCAGCCAGAAACATACATCTATACAATGCTTCTCATACATTTTATAACAACGAATCACAGAATCGACATTATACATCACTAGTACATCAACTCACCTTCTGTATTTATACAACATACTTGTAAAAACTGAACTAACAATGTCAGAGATAATTTGAACTTCATAATAAAAATGAAAATTGATTACAACTTCCCTATTATTGGAAAAGCACTAATAACATTGCCTTTTTAAGATAAATGGCTCTAAAAAACACTTGGTAACAATTTAAAGTATCTTATATATATGAAATTTTATCAGAATTTAAAATATTTCCTCACTTTATGCATTTTTCCATTTTATAATTATCCTCAAAACATTTCAAACTGATAAGACATGCAGACAGCATATGGTCGATACATAATTTCTTTTACCATGCTTCTCACTATAGTTTTTATTTTATATAATCCATACACAATTCATAATATGTCAGACTATCAAACTAGCATTTTAACCCTTAAAATATCTACGCTCATTTAAAAGTATTTAAGTATTTTGGTAGGTTTGCCCTTTCTCCTCAGAAAATGCCTATAAATTATTAAAAATTACTATATACCTTAGGCTTGTCAAGGAGATGATACTGTGTGTATGTGTGTGTGTGTGTGTGTGTGTGTGTGTTTTGATTGCAAAGAATTTTGCTGACAGAACATTTAAGCACAATTTTATTTCATATAACAGTATAATTGTTATATAATCACGAAATCTGAAAAATGAATAATACAGATCACATTAATTTGGAGATAACTCCAAGCACTAAACCAACAATTATGTTACAACAACATGTTAAATTCAAGATCATAAGCAGTATTGTAAGTTCGTATATGTAGGAGATAAATTAATAAAACACAGGTTCAACTTCAAAATTACATACATAATACCAACAAAAAATTGTTAAGTACAAAATAATGTATTAACATACTTTAAGTTTCAACAAAAATTGCATAAAAAAATAAAATCACATGTTCGACCAAAAATTGGTTTTAATGTTACATTTTGAGCAAATTGAATGGCTCTTTACCCTGTACTGAATTCTGAATGAACTTTTCCCAAAAGATACAGACTAAAAACTTTGTTCTGCAGGTTTTCCAATAAAATGTTAATACACATGGACACCACACACTTTTACTACAAGTTAACTGATATAGGTACCCGAAGTACAGTAGTATTATTACTCTTTTAACCAGATATATATAAAACCTTTTTCACCATAATGATGTAAGTTCTGTGAAAACTTAACTAAGAAAAGTCAGCATTATTTGTCCTTTTCAACTTACTAGTATGAAAATACACTTAATACAATGTTTTAAAAATAAAATAATGGAAAAAATTGTTGTTTAAAATGATTCAATCAAAACAACTGTTTTGTTTAAATATGCTTGTGAAGAAGCCTATACAATAGATGAAATGCACTTACTTAGTACAGTGTCGTAAATGAAAATTGAATTGGTAGTGATTCTATAAGTGTGTGTGTGTGTGTTGGGGAGGGGGCATACAAATAGACAGTTGCCGTCAGTGGTTGAAGAATTCTGAATAACTAGATAACATCGATACAGACAATGGAAGGACAAACATTCACCAATTGTTTAATGGTTTTGTGTGATAAATTATTAATGCTATTTCCCCTATAATAATTCATTTAAACATACAGATTTGTTCTAATATTCCAACCCAAGTGAAATCCCCAGTCGTTTCTAACCATACCAGTAAATGTCATAAACTGGATAATATTTAATATACTAAGTAAGAATAAAACATTAAAGCAAACAGTGAGGAAACGCCATAGAGAATATGGGACTTTTTTGTAATTTTGATTTTTGATGCTATTAGTACTTTGTATTATAAAATTCTGTAACACTAAAAATTTGTATTACACAATCAGACAATTTCAGCAGTTAAACAAATTCATTTATTTAATCTGAACAAGATAGTGACATGAAACAAACACTACACAATATGAAGTACGTAAAGTTAAACAACTGGCCTATTAAAAATCTAAATGAGATCCAAAAACATATGTACACGTACAAAAACTTAGTTTCTCAAAACATATTGCTAAAATATATGAAATAATACATTAATTATGTGATTTTTATTCAGACCTCCAGATAAATCCCTTTATCTAAACAAGTTTTATCTGAGTTATGAGTTACCAAAAAACTAATATTTATCAACAAAATAAGTTTAGATTCTGCACCTCAATTATGGATTTATAATCAACAGTAATCAGCAGCAAACAATATGTTAACCAAGAGTTTAAAAAAACCCATATATTATAAGAAATTATTACAGCATCAAATTTAAAAGGTAAGTTTTCTATTTTCCCATTATAACAGAGAATACATTTGGTTTGATTACTAATCTACTGTTTTTTAATCTACTGAATTAATTACAAAAAGAAATTTTAACAAATTGTTTGATATTGGCAAGAATCAATCAGTAAAAAACTTAATCACACCATAAATCTATAAGTGAAAAATAATAAACATGTAAAACAATAAACCTGGAATAAGTAGTTAAGAGAGATGCATTACAATAACAATAGTTTACTGTATACAAACAACATAAATGAATATCATCATGTTGTGCACGTGTACTACAGCACCACATATACATTGTATTATGTACAAGAATAATAAATAAGACTTACGCTAACACCAACTGTATGCCTATTTTTATTTTTTATTGTATTATTTCTTTTTTTTTTTTAGTTTTAATTAGTGTCTGTAAATTTTTCATAAATTATCAGTACTAAACATATATTTGGCATCACATGAAGTAGATAAGGTAAGAGGCCTTTATAAAAGCCGCGAGTGCCTTCGTACCTCCATGTCTGCGTGATACAGTCCCATGAACCTTTGTACTCTCTGTGCTGGTCCTGTAGCCGTGCACGTATCACCTGATATGGATATGTTACACCTGCTGCAAATAGCTTTGATAGTGCCGCAAATAACAGATACTCTGAAGTGGCCTGAAAAAATGTTTAACTTAATATGCGCCGTGGCCTTGTGATATTCATGGCCAATGTTAAAAGGAAGGAAGTTAATATAATATCAAAAAGGAAGGAAATATTTACAATTATATAGTAACTGATTCTGAAAACTATGAATGCTCATAATTCACTTATTTTGATAACACTGTACTAATAAAAACATGGCATTATGCTTCTCTATGCCATGAGTATATAAAAGTAACTAGCTTGTGTTTGCAAAAAGATAATTATTTTAGATAAAACACTAGTTAGGTCTGTATTGTTCTAAAAAGGTAGAGCATTTTTCTGTTCTGACTAATAACATCTGACTTTTATAATTTCTAATCAAGTTATAATTTGGTCGTATCTAACCAAATACAAAAAGTTTGGAATACTTACCATCTTTGTGTCAATAGGTAATTTTCTGTAAGTGTTATAGCAGTTCTTCATTTCTTCATATGTCATGAATTGTAGTGCTCCATGTGAAACGCCAAACATACCTGGCAAAAACCCCTAGTAACAAAATAATTATAGTCCAACATTAAAAAAGCAAAATATTTTAAAACAGTATTGACATACTAAAAACCTAAACATCAATACGTATACACAATACTATAAACATGCTAGAATAGGTTAATGTAGTCAAATAAATCTAATGTAAGATAATATAAACAACACAAGTGGATAACAGAATAAGTAATATAATTACAACAGTTGACAATTCTGAATACTAATTAATGTCATGCAGCACAAAAATTATGACGTTTGAACTTAGTTAGCCAGAAGAAGCAAAGGAAACATTGGAATGTTAGATAAATTAAGAACGGTTTTCAGATTTAGAGTTATCAACGGTTATCAACTAGACAGTACTGACAATACTGTTAATATTGTTAACAATATCGACAATATTGTTAGTACACAATATTATGATGACTACCACATGACAGATTTTAATAAGAGTAAAAAACCTTCTTTTACAACATGAAAACAATTACATCCAGTTGAACTGTGCCATATGACAAACATACTACTACTAATAATTGTTTGTAATAATTTCAGTGAACAGAGTACACAGAATAAGTAATATAATTACAACAGTTGACAATTCTGAATACTAATTAATGTCATGTGAAGCACAAAAATTATGACATTTGAACTTAGTTAACCAGAAGAAGCAAAGGAAATATTGGGATGTTAGATAAATTATTATGTTAGACAGATTTTAATAAGAGTTAAAAAACCTTCTTTTACAACGTGAAAACAATTACATCCGGTTGAACTGTGCCATATGACAAACATACTACTACTAATAATTGTTTGTAATAATTTCAGTGAAATTTATTTCACGTGCAAGTTATTCCTGTATTCATGCTATGGATTCATATTATATAACTATTTTGGCAATATGACAGCTAAGTGGATATTTTTAATAACATGTGGTTACATCTTAATTACTGTAAATCATTACGATGATAGCTAATATCAGCTGATTTGCTATGTTGTTTTAAATATTTAATGATATTTTCAAAATTTTTAAAGCAACATTTATAATCAATCATTTATATATTACAAGGAGTAATAACACTTGTGGTACCTACATCTCTTGTTCACTTACAACACTAACATTATCTACTATGAGAAAAAAATCTCACTTTAAATATAAAATGCATGAAATATTGAAAAATTCACTTGTAACATAAATTATATTCAAAGAATTATATACAAATTTCTTATAAAATCTACATTCAAATCTCAGAATAATAGTTAGAACTTATATCTTTAAGACAGGAGAGAAATAAAACTACAAAAATTAATTGTCAAAATTTCTATTGACTTCCCTTAAAAACAATGGAAAAAGACTACAACTTACTAGTTATGAATCAAAAATCTCTTTGACAATATTTAACCTATATAAAATAGAGGTTAACTCATAAGTGTCCTGTATTTATAACATTTACACAATTTAATGTTTATATACTAAATAAAATGTAAAAGAACACATTTTACCAGGTTGTATAACATAATTAAAAATTGAAATAATGCAAAAAACAACATGAAAAATAAACGTAAATAATGAGCATGGTTACTAAAATAACAATGATTAAAATAACTTGACAATTTTCTTGCATTTGGATTGATTAAAATAGTGAAACAAATGTACTTAATAAGTACTGGAGTATGTGCCAACTATTCTGGCAACAATTCAGAGAGGCACAATGACAACACAAATGTAATTTGTTTAATGCAGACACATGACTGTGTGGATATGTACATACAGCACAGGCAAAGAAGTGCGTGCTGTGCACGCGCACACACACACAGCTGTTCTAACAACACTGTTATGGCAGTCTTATAAACAAGCTGTACAGTAAGTTAATAGTGGTATATTCATAAAGAGTATATAGCCTACCGTCTCTAATACACATTACATGTAGAAACACTTGTAAGACAATATTAAACAACATAATGGGAGCAAATGACAGTGATTCAGTATGAATGAAATTATTGATGATCCTCAATTATTTACAAAACTGGTGGCTTTGAGATGCATTCAAAAAATGAAATATGTGTATCTTAAAGTGAAAAGCACTGGGGCTCGAGCAGTGTTAACACCAGTTCATGTTCTGAGCTGAAATTCTGAGTAACCAGGAAAACAAGACAAAACTGTGTAGCTTCAGGATACAATGCAAGGCAAGAATTTGGCATTAGTCAACAAGAAAAAATTCGCAAAGACACTATATAGCAAAAAAAGTGGGAAAATGGGCTGAGCATGTTACATCCTGAGCATCAACAGATGGATGAAAAGGACAGCTCAAAATTGGATAGCTGATAAAATATCAACAAAACTGGAACCCTTAGAGGAGGCCTACATAAACTATAGCAATGAATGAGAGGAGCTGGATAAGTAAGTAAGTTTCAAATTTGACTGTGCTGCATGAAAAAGGAAAACCACAAATGAACAAACTTAAAATCAACCAAGGACATATGATACTACTTGAAAATATGAAGTTCCATACAAAATTTTCATCAAAATCTGCAAAATTTACTACTTCTTCTTCCCAGTGCTTTTACTGAGCCTTGGCCTCCTTTAACCCTTGCCTCCAACAGTTCCAATCTCTTGTCAGAGCCTCACTCCCAAAGGAGTCTCAGCATCTTGCTGAACATTGTCCTACCAGCAAGGTGCCAGGTTTTCTTGGCCTTCCTCCTTTTCATCTAGTGTCCAGCATCTGTAACTTCACTATTACTTAGGTATTCGAGTGTCACTCATTCACTCTAGATGACCTGTCCATCTTAGATACTGTAGCCAGAGTTCAATGTTGCAGTTCATGTCTGAAACTTATGTGCCATCCATCATTACCTCAAACTGAGCCAAACATTTCCTCAGTATTTGGCACTCAAAAGTGTCCAGCATTTCTTGTCTTCACAATAACAAAGTTTAGCACCCATATGTGATGATGGGTAATATTATTGTCTTACATGTTATAAGTTATGATATGCATTGAACCAGCTAGAACCACACAGAATTTTAAATAATATTGAATTCTGATCCATATTGGAATTTAACTTCTTATGTAAGACTGGAGAGAACTGATAATCTTGTCACAGCACATCCAATAAACAACTGACAGCTACTATGTTCTCCCAAGAGAAGATTCTGGGTTATGCAGAAGGCTTTATTGCAACATGAACATAAAAGAACATACCAGCTATGATGGTAATGATGATGAACTAACAAAATATATTTAATGATATACAATTAATTTATGAATGAATAATTGACAACAGCAATCAATTATTAAATACAAAAAAAGAGACTTAAAATATCAAGTCATGGTTCAGACTGGGACAAAACATGACAAATAACTGGTGGATAGAAACATTACAGCAAAATAGTCTAATAAAAGCAAACAGAATAGCAACAAGCACTAGGCGATGTTGGAAATCTTCATGTATAGGAACCTGAGGTAGAATAACGTAAAGAATAAATATTGTTTAATATATGTTTAAAATAACAAATAATATTTTTCATTTACCACTTGAAAAAATATACTGTTGTGGTCAACCACAGAAAAGACAACAAACTAACAAAATTTATTAGGTTACTCTAATGGAACCATTCTAAAACACTTGAACAGTAACTTATAGTAACTTTAACAAGTCTTATACAATCAGAAAATGGCAGGATTTATCAATAGCTCCAATGTACAGAATACATAAACTAAAATAAGAGATGGGACTTAAGTTTAGACAAATTAATGCTGAAGTGGTGTAGGGTACATGAGGTAGTGTATACAAGATGGAAAAGATATTGCCAGATGCTGATATAAGAAATGTTTTAGTTTTGTGAGGACATTAAAAATATGTTAATTTTCCACCACTGGTTTACAGTGTGTTCATACGTGATGTAGCTATTGAAGATCACAAGGTCTACAAACAGAAACTGAATCTTGAAATTAATTTTAAAGAACCTGATGTTATTTGGTCAATAATCAAACAAACACAATAACTACTATAAGGGAATATTATTATTATGAAACATTTACCTTATAAAGGCCACGGATTCCCTCCACTCTATATATTTTTGAAAGAGCATCAAACATTCCATAGTACTGTTTACCGTTTGAAATATTTTGTTCTATCCCATACTGTAGGCATAACCTTAAAAAAAAAAACAAATTTATATTTTAATCAAGTATTTCAATATTGTGTGTGTGTGTGTGTGTGTGTGTGTGTGCACGCGCGCGCACGTGTAGTGAACAGATAAACTAGTAATTATAACAATGGTCGTTTCCCAATATTAATTTTTCTCTGCTTTATAATGTTCATTCTAAGACAGTAATAAGTAATATTTTCCTTCTTTTCTACTACGAATGTTATGGATTAAATACTGAACTTTAAAAACCCTTTTAATTTTAGCACAGGACCATATGTGAGCAAGATACATCACACTGTGGTAGAAGAAGAAAAGTTTTGCAACAAACTACTTGAACATATATAAACACAACACTTTTAAAAACAAGTAAGTTATTTCTTTATAAACTGATAAACAAAAGCATAAATGTGTGTATGTGTCTGTACTTTTATAAAGTATAAGTATATGTGTATATATATATATTGCAACGATACATATACATAAATTTGGGCGTGTCGTGCCCCAGGTCCAGGGCGACATATTATACAACGATACATAATTGCATAAATATAAATTTATTTGTTTTTGCGGAGCCCCACGATCTGGGACGCCATATTATGTAACGATATAACGTTGCATATATAATATAATTTACATTCGTGATGCTCCACGTTGGAAGCGATATTTCTTATGCAACAATACGATATACATAAAAATAGGCGTGACTGGTCTCACGTTCAAGATTGACAAATTATTTAACAATATATCATTTAATTTGGGTTTCAGGTGTATCTGCAATAAGAACTCTATGTAACTTGTAACAGTATTTCAAATTTATTTGATATTAATAAAATTGTGCACATGGCACTTACTTCGACTTAAAAACATTCGTTATTATTGGTTATTATGCCGTCAGGCTTATGCTATATACATCCTTACTGACTAAATATTCTATTCTACTAATTATTGTATTAAAGGAAAATCTCATTTCCATACTACTCAGTCAATTATTGTGTTTCAAAATATCAATATTTCAATATCTTTTTATATATTGTAATGTACTCAAAATATTAATAGTTATAGAATTTATCTTTTGTTTCTCAGTACTGATTTATCTCAAACACTAATTGTTTTCATTTAAATACTTTGTATTCATTTTATTTCAATACTAATTTGAGCTCTTGTTACGTTAATCGTATTTCTAAAACATCTATGATTTTAATTCTACTTTACAATAAACATTGGCTCTTACTTTTAAATAGAACAGAAATGTCTTTGTCTTTGAGTTCATTGTACGATTAAGAGATAAATAAGTTGTTTATCACCTTATTGTCGTCAATCATACTCGATCATTTGATCCATCTGTAGTCGTCCTCGTCTCGCACTCCAGCGTCGCCTCGCTCTTGTCCTCTTGTCCAGTGTCGAATCGCTCCTCTTGTCCAGCGTCGACTCGCTCCTCTTGTCCAGCGTTGACTCGCTCTTCTGTCCAGTGTCGTATCACTCTCTGGAACTTCTCCTCGTGCTGTTTCTGACGTCAATGGATCTTCTTATGTGGATCTTCTTATGTAATTTTGTTATTATTTAAAAACAGTTTGTTTTACAATCCAGTTACATAACTGTATGTAACTGGAAGGATGAAATTATTTACAAAAATTTAAATATTCTGTGCGGACGGGCAGAAGCTCCCGCTGCACTGTGGATGATTTAAGAAAGAGAACCACTGTAGCTTGTGTGTCCTATTTATACCCATGTCTTGGTCGACACCTGCAGTGGTACGAAATCGACATGTCAGAAACTGTCTCTGGATTCAGTTCCCCCACTCTTTGTCAATTTCGCTATTTCTTATATTTCTGCGAATTGCAGAGTCCTGTAAGTATACTCTTATACTTATCTTATAACTATTTTTTCAACACATGTTCACTGTAATTTTGGACATTACAACTTAACCCTTTCGATTTGTACACAGTTATTTCACTATTACACTCGTACGGTGTGGCACTTTCACATGGTTTTCGTACACAGTATTTAGTAAATTTTCTTACATTTTATTGTGTTTTTGGATTTTACTTCTTAATTATAGTTTATGAATAATTACTGAAAAACAGTAATTATGCAATTATTCATCTCGGGGTGGTAAACTCGCCTGCATAGACCTGCGTTCACACACACTAGCAAAATACTGGTGTACACACTTTCAGTTACATTTGTGTGTGTGTGTGCACGTCGATTCAGGTCGAAACACCTGTTCATATTTTTGTCTGAGCCAAGCTTGCAATCCCTGACATGCTTATTTCTAATACATTATTAATTATTTACAGTTTATTAGGTATATTTAAATTTTTATATTCA
Organism: Magicicada septendecula; assembly: GCA_034769895.1. Taxonomy (NCBI): domain Eukaryota; kingdom Metazoa; phylum Arthropoda; class Insecta; order Hemiptera; family Cicadidae; genus Magicicada; species Magicicada septendecula. The sequence goes on from CM068372.1 coordinate 207,546,866, forward strand.
ATGCTCAGTACATCACTTATTTGTACTGTCGCAATATATATATATATATTGTAGCGTGACAGAAAATCCACTACTTATTAAGTCATATAAAATCATAAAGTTTAATTACATCAAATATGTTAAAATAATATTGAATGAGATTTAAGGAAATCAAAGGAATGAACCACGATAAAATAAAAATCCTCATTACATTATATAAAAACCACTGTTTAAATATCAAAGAAAGTATCAAAAGCAACTCATATTATAATATCAGTAATTTACCCAGGAAGCTAGGAGCAGTAAACAAAATAAATAACACCAGATCAAGAAGAAAGAGACTCAGTTTAAGAGTGGTGAATACCAAAACACCCCAAAACCAAGAAGAGGGAAGAATAAAGTTTGTGATCAGGAAGAAAACAATACCCTGAAACTTTAAGAGAAGAACAAGGTCAGTATCAGTGAATAAATTAGATGCTCCAAACTAAACATCAGTCGAGATACACCAAGTACCTTGGTTTACCCAAGAATAAAGAAGGAAGACAAGAAGACCAGAAGAATGAAGACTAGAAGAAGGACATGAATGAAGACCAGAAGAAGGACAAGAAAGAAGACAAGAAGAAGATGAGAAGAAGGACAAGAAAGAAGACAGGAGGAGAGGAAGAAATAGTATGAAAGAAACACCGTTGTACAGCCTATTATTATTATTAACTACCATCAACCCCAAACCCACAAAAACGATTCAAAAGAAAGTATAACATACCCAAAATCCTATAAAAATGTAATTATTTAGAAAACTAAAGTGCTGTATAGTATTATAAGAAGTGAACCGACTAAAGCTATTGTGTGATAAGAAAATAAACAAGTCTTAACAGTCCATGATTACTAAAGGTCTGGTCTGAGATAAGACTCAAAATATCAGAACCAACAGTGAAAGTGAATTTGTGTGTTTTTTAGAAATGCAATAAACTTAAAGTTAGTGATACTATGACTTATCAGTATACTATATAACAACTTTAATATCCAATAATAAACAGCATAATAAAATAATAAAATGGAAGATTTCCAGTATTTTATTATTTTAATGTAACTCTTTATTTACAAGACATTTGTAAAAAATGCTAATAACTAGAGTATGGGTGGTCATGTTTACTGATGAGGGTATCATAAATAATAATGGTTTAGACCAGAAAGGACTGGCATTAATTTAGTATTCATAGGTTTAAAATGTTTAAATAGACTATTTGTTCACAGCTATAAAATCAATGTGTTAGTAAAATGTATTTGTAAGAGTTATTAGAAAATAAGATTTATATTATGTGTTTTAAATGAATAATGTTTGCTAAATAATAGCATACATACCATTAATAATGTTTCAATAGGTATGCTATGTTAACTAAAAAATAGTTAAAGGTATATGTTCAAACCATGTCTGCAATATGTTCAATTGTGCAGATTGCTAAATAATGTTCATAATTATTTATTTTAATAACAGTAGTGTTAATTAAATACTACACCTCACAATAAGTTATAAACCATTTTATTTTCATGTAATAGTAACTATGCAAGGTCAGAGGAGGAAGTAGGATTAAATTTATTTGAGAAAAACAGAAATATAAAATTCTAAAATCTAGGCCATTTGGTGAATTCACAGAACCAATATAAACTAGTATAATTCACTTATAAATCCTGTAAACTACCAAGATTTAGATAAGGTAACTCAGTTAAACACTACTGGGAATGATCCTATGAGTTAAAATGATAATAAGGAAATATACCTTAAAATATTGTAAATTTTCAAAATATATAAATTAATTAATTTTAAAGAGCAATGTCAAATTTACAGATTAACACAAAAAACCAGTTCAAAGGTTTAATTTATATGTATTTAAGGAAAGAAAGAGGAATATGACTAATTAAAATTTATTATAATAGTATTAATGATATTTAAAATGGAGGAAATCTGTATAAAGACGGAAATCCAATTTTGAGCCTATATTTCCAAAAAGTAAAGAAATTTGTTAATTTCCACAAAATGTCTACAGATATGGACTATAATACATCAATTTGAAAGGAATGAGATGATTAAACCAATGATAAGGTTCATAATTCATGAAAGTGATGAATAAAATAAATAAATTCCATATATAATGTAATATTTTATCATGTGTATGGGTAATCGAAATATGTTAACAATACTTTTTCAAGGATTAACTGGGCCAGATTTTTGACCAAGTTAATTAGTCTTTTGTTGAATATCAAGCTGAATAGTTGTGTAACAAAACGTTCTTTAAATCGAGTAGAAAATGGTACGTCAAATTACAATTAAAGTCAGTGCAACGAGAGGTAGATGAATTGAACACTTTCATAGCTAAATTTACCTAACCTTTAACAGCAATAGTGAGAAATAACACCTAACTTCATGATACGAGTGAAATAAAACAGTAAAACAGTATATTTGACACAATTCACTCTACAACGCATAACCACATTTACAGAAACTTAACCCACAGGAGTGAACAAATACCAAATGACTTAATTAACACAAGTTTACACGGAACACTTCGTCAGAATACACCAAATAACTTAACAGACATATTACACCAGTGCGGGAAGATTTCAGACATTCACAAAGGTAATTTTGTCGTGATTTTCGGACATGTCGAGTTCGCAGTAACTACGCCAGAACTAGTAGCGGCCATCTTTTAATTCAAGCCGGCCTGCATTCATCATCCAGCAGTGACGTCATAGCCTGCATATGGTTTGACAACTTTCATAAATATTACATATTGGAATTATTTAAATTCTGTTGAATAATAATTATTGTATTTGTTTTTAATTGTTAATGTTATACTTTCTCGTCACCCTTCTCTGACTATTAATTTTAATCGCTCAAAGAACCTGTCTTTTATATAATACATATCATAAATTTTGTTCTGTATGCACAATCGATAATTCCCGAGACGGAGTCGATAATTGCTCTCCATCGATAAAAAATCGATTATTTATTTAATTTGTTCAATAAATCTTTATATTTCCATTATTTCTTATCTGTTATTTATTTCACAGGTTAATTTAAGAGTATTTATTAAGACTGAGGGACTTAAAGAAGAAGAAAATATTTTATTTGAGTGAGATATTGGACCAGCAGGTGGTCTAGTGGCTAACGCGGGCGATTGATGCGCTCGTGGTCCCGGGTTCAATTCCCGGCGGCGGCTCCATACGGGCGGCGTGCACTCAGCGTCGTGAGGCAAACTGAGTAGGCGCTGAGATAACAGCGCCGCCTCCTGGCCGTGAATACCGCAACTAGCGGCTGGTGGCGCGTAGTACTAGCCATACACCGTCACACTAACACAAAAGCCGCGCGGTACGCCTTGGTCCTTAACGGACTGTGGAGCGGAGGTTTTTTATTGGACCAGCAAGAAAAATCAACAATCGATTGCTAACTGGAGTTAATCTATTTAACTCCAGACTTGGTTCAAATCTTCAAGAAGTGCTCGATAGTCAATAAATACCTGCCTGATTATCAAATTTTTTACAAGAACATTTAAAACAGATTTATTTCCTATAAACACACATTAGTAAACATAAACAAAATTATTCTTTTATTGAACATTTTATTTTTTATAAAATTTTCCTTCTACATTTTATTTTTTGTAACGACCGGCATACAGCGGTCTCGTTACAATATATATATATATTATGCATATATAAAAGCATATATACAGTACAATACCATCTAACAAACTACAGTTAATCAATGTCCAAAATGGAATGAAGCTTCCTGACAACCATTAATCATTAAGACATTATACAAGCACTATCGTTATTATAATATATAATATCCCAAATACAATTTACAGATTAAAATTAATTTACCTTTTTTTATACGTCTTGTGACTTCTTATTGTATTTATTTAAATAACGCGTTTCGAGGCTCAAGGCCTCAACTTCAGACTTCAGTCCCGTGTGGACGTCGTTAACACATTAAAATTAAACTACTACACATTAAAATAAAACACACTGTACAAGTTAACTGATGTCTGGGAGCGCACCCTTTGCTGGCTTGCAACGCACTGCCTGCACTTCCTCTACGCTCTCGTCACAACGCCCCACCACCGATTGCTGTCTATTCCTGCTTAATATGAATTTGTCAGCAACCATATCGTATAGCTGATGCGATTTAAAATTCAGCTGGTCATTTAACATGTTATTAGGACTGCACTTAAATGCCAGGTGTATTTCAAATTCTTCGGCTGCGAATTCATGTATCATCCCTTATTGCAAAGATGCAGTGGCTTGCAGTTGGTGTCAAAGTCGGTATAATTATGGTTATGCAACATTAAGTGTTCGGCATATTTTGATTTACAGGCATTTAAGTTATTTTTAGGTAAATGTTCTTTAAACCTCTGTCTAAATGCCCTGCCGGTCTGACCGATATACACCATATCGCAATCATTACAAACCATTTTGTAAACACCCGTTCTTTTTTCTTTAAACTGTTGTGTTTTAGGCCGTAATAATTTTTGAACATTATTTGTGGTGCGGAACAATACTAGGATGTTATGTTTCCGAAAATCGTTTTTTAAAATCATGGGTATATTATTGGTGTACTCAGTTGAAATAAACTTAACTTTATTATTTTTGTTACGTGTACTGATGACGTTCTTCTTTTTATGTTTACGTAATAACCGTTCGACCATTGAGCTTCGGTACCCATTCACTTCCGCTATATATTTAATTGTATTTAATTCATCTATATAATCATCGTGCTCAAGAGGTATACTTGTCAACCGGTGTAAGAGGCTATTGAAAGCGGCTTTTTTTTTTTAGTATACGGGTGATAAGATTTGGCATGTATAACGGAATCAGTTGCTGTAGGTTTTCTGTATATCTTGTAACGAAATCTATTGTTATGTTTTATTAAAGTTAAATCTAAGAAATTTATTTCATTATTTGTTTCTACTTCTGCTGTGAATTGTAGTTTTGTATTGATACTATTCATAAAAGACTTTAGATTATCTATTTGTCTCATTGAAAATAACAAAGGTATCATCTACTATTCGTTTATAAAAAATAATCTGGTTATTGAATTTATTGGTTACCAAAAGCAAATATGTGTTTTCAAAATGATTAAGGTATATGTCAGACAACAGTCCAGATAAAGGTGAACCCATAGCGAGTCCCTCTTCTTGAATAAAAAATCGATTAAATTAAATATATAGCGGAAGTGAATGGGTACCGAAGCTCAATGGTCGAACGGTTATTACGTAAACATAAAAAGAAGAACGTCATCAGTACACGTAACAAAAATAATAAAGTTAAGTTTATTTCAACTGCGTGCACCAATAATATACCCATGATTTTAAAAAACGAATTTCGGAAACATAACATCCTAGTATCGTTCCGCACCGCAAATAATGTTCAAAAATTATTACGGCCTAAAACACAACAGTTTAAAGAAAAAAGAACGGGTGTTTACAAAATGGTTTGTAATGATTGCGATATGGTGTATATCGGTCAGACCGGAAGGGCATTTAGACAGAGGTTTAAAGAACATCTACCTAAAAATAACTTAAATGCCTGTAAATCAAAATATGCCGAACACTTAATAGTGCATAACCATAATTATACCGACTCTGACACCAACTGCAAGGCATTGCATCTCTGCAATAAGGGACATACATGAATTCGCAGCCGAAGAATTTGAAATATACCGGACGTTTAAGTGCAGTCCTAATAACATGTTAAATGACCAGCTGAATTTTAAATCGCATCAGCTATACGATATGGTTGTTGACAAATTCATATTGTAACATGACATAAGATAGTGAAAATACACTGATGATTAATAAACAAAAAAAGCTGAAGGTAGGAAGAAATGTTAAAAAACTTATAACTCAAAGATTAATGACCAAATTACGAAATGACAATTGACTAAGGAACTGACGATGACTTGACCCAATAGATTGGAGAAAAACAAGAAAAATAGATTGGAACAAGAAAGAAGTAACCAGAAACCAAATGTAACCAAGAGTATAACAACAATTATTGTAATCCCCAAAATATGACTAAAATATGTATGTAAAACAATGCACTAAAACAGTTAGGGCATAAATAAGATGTAACCATGTAAACAATAGAAAGTAAGATAGAGATATTATGTGTATTCTATGAAAGGAGAAGAAACATGTACTTATAAATATAAGGTAGGAAGTTAAAAATAACAATACCCAATTAATAATAAACATAGTCAAAGCAAGTAAAAAATACATTGAGCCTAATGAAGGCAATAATTAATAACAAAAAGTGATCAATGTGAATTGAAAATAAAACAATTACTAATGACCAATAACTACACAGTGATATTAAAATAAGTAGACAAACAGTGTGAGAAATATCAAGTGAATGATATAAATAAGTGTATAAATATAAGTAGGTGATAACCAGCTATGTAAATAGCATATGATAAAAGGGAAAGTGTTAAATAAATAAAGAAACCTTCTATGAAGGGAAAAGTGCAGTGAGTGTACAGTATAAAGTACTTAAGAAGCAGACTGTAATAGAATAGCTAAACAGCCTTTGATAGAACTTTATGTTATTAAATAAGAATGAACTAATTGTACCATTAGTAATTTCGAACAATATATAGTAATAATTCAGTAATAGTAAATAAGAATGATCAAAAAATAAGATGAAAATTAAGTTATTAGAGTGGAAGATAAGAAAGACAGACACTGTATTTTAGTGAAGGAATTAGTAAGTGAAGTATATTGTGTAAAGTACTGTTTAAAATTATTATTATAAGAGTTTCGTTATTGTTTAAAAAACCACAGCATTTATTAACTTATAAAATAAGCAAGGTAGAAATAAGAAACCAAAAACAGTTAGAAGTTGAATTTCAGGTGTGAGCCTGGTAAGAAAATTTTTGTTTTTATAATAAGAGGTGTGGTTAGAAGCACCAATGTTTTATTATCTGTTTTTATAACAAAATTATTCAATGTACTAATAAATAAAGCTAATGAGTTATAAAGAATGTTAAATAGTAGTATGGAGAAGTCTAGGCTCTAGGCCTAACATTTAGTGAAGGAACTTTGTAAGTTTAAAAAGAAAACAAAACCCCAGTATCAATTAGAGTATATCAAGTGTTTAAGCAGTTAAGTAAGTGTACAAAAATGTATAATTAATATCCAGTTTAAAAATAACTACATAAAAATATCGGTATGGAGAACCATACATGACTTCCATATTCTAAAATTTATATTTAAAATCATTTTCGAAATGAAATATTTCCATAGAAACTACTTCTTTCTACTTACTGCTTCAGCCTTAACCACAGTACTGTGGTCACTAACGTATACCACCTCACGTTATCGCACTCGATTTTCACTGATGATGGAAGTCGATGGCATTGCCGAAACGTCTGGTTTTGTAGAAAACATTGGACTACGGCCAAATATCCCGGGAAGGAATTATAACAAAAACTACTTCTTTGTTGCCGATAACGTTGTACACATATATATAAAAAATATGCATAAAATTAATGGCTTGTATAAGTTAATGATTGATCTCCATTAAGTAGTGCTCAAGTTTCCAAAGTTTTAATATTATGATGTCCGTAATTAAAACATCAGAGCAGGTTTAGTGTGTATAAGGGTACACCGTGGACAAAAATTTTCAACATTTCCTATTGAGCGTTGCTTAGAATAAAGCTGCGAATCTACAGTGTACGTTTCACAGAACAAACACGCGGAAAAGAAGGAGCGCTCCGAAGTCACTCATGGACCCTCACCATCCTGCAGAGGGTTCATTCCCTAAAGACGAAAAGTCTGTCTATGAATCGTTCCTCTGTAAACACGTGCAGTTACACTGCCCAGCGATCCACAGGAAGCAAATCGCTATCCACGCTGGACACTTTTTTGGCTTGCGCGCGTTATGTTGGTATGGGTTTCGGCACTTTCCATTTAAAAAGCGTGCAAATGTAAGAAAATAAACATGAATGAGGCCAGAAATAACGGAAATTGTGTGTGTGTGTGTGTGTGTGTGTGTGTGTGTGTGTGTGTGTGTGTTCCCTGCCTTTTTATTGCGGTAGTCATAATAATAAAATGGAAACGTAAAAAGTACATAACTGAGATATGCTTGCCTGCCACGCACGATATATTTTCTCTTATACATGATTTACATTAAAATAAAAAAATTATAATTTTATTGCCTGGCAACAAAATTATTTTATTTTTAACAATTACCATTGTTTGAAAAAGTTTAAATGAATTTTCAAGTACTTTACTCTTGTTAAAACGTAAAAGGTTGCAGGTAAACTACCCCTTCCCCTTAACCGATCTTCACCAAAATCAAAAGGCCTTGAGTTCTCTACAATTCAGTGACGTATGCAAAAAATTATTTGATTCTGTTTGAATATGCGGCAGTTATCATTCGTCATAGAAAATTACCCTTGATAAAAAATGTTGCAGGTAAACTACCCCTTCCCCTTAACCGATCTTCACCAAAAACAATAGGTCTTGAGTACTCTACAAATCAGGGCTGCATGCAAAAACTTATTTGATTCTGTTTGAATTTGCGGCTGTTATCGTTTGCCATAGGAAATAGCCTTGATAAAAAAACGCTTCAGGTAAACTACCCCTTTCCCTTAACCGAACTTCACCAAAAACAATAGGTCTTGAGAACTCTGCAATTTAGGGCTGTATGCATATAATCTTTGATTCTGATTGAATTTGCGGCTGTTATCGTTTGCCATAGAAAATCCCTTGTTAAAACATAAAACGTTGCAGGTAAACTACCCCTTTCCCTTAACCGATCTTCACCAAAAACAACAGGTCTTGAGAACTCCAAAATTCAGGGCTGTATGCGAAACATTATTTGATTCTGTTTGAATTTGCGGCTGTTACCGTTTGCCAAAAAAAAAAAATTACCCTTGATAAAAAAACCGTTGCAGGTAAACTACCCCTTTCCCTCAACCGATCTTCACCAAAAACAATAGGTCATGAGTACTCTACAAATCAGGGCTGTATGCAAAAATTTATTTGATTCTGTTTGAATTTGCGGCTGTTATCGTTTGCCATAGAAAAAAAATCTACAGACAGACAGAAGACAGACAGACACACACAGAGACACTTTTCGAAAAACGACTTTTTTTCATGTTTTGAGTGTAGTACAATCAGAATCTGCAATAATCTCGAACATGATTTTTTTTGCCATCACCATACTTCCATTTCCTTAAGGAATATGGAAGTAAAATATAAATAAGAAATTAAGGAAATGTTATTACAGTATACGCCCTCTTAACCGGTCAGCTTGGGACCAGGGGGTCGGCCGGTTAACAAAATGGCCGGTTAAACCGAACAAAATCAAACACTTGTACAGTACTGTATCGTTAAAAGTTGTTTATTTTACAGACATAAACATTAACACTGTATACAGTATTTCAGTTACACTTTTAAAAAATCCGTGATTGTTTTTTGCTTTTTAAGTTTGAATGAATATTTAAAAGCGTGGTCACGCCACTTTCGCATAAACATGACATCGACACCAGATGCCTCACCTTGTTGTTCGACGTATCGCACTGCCAGCTGTAATGCTTCCAGTGCGTCTTTGTGACTGACTTTTCCCTCGCTGTCTTCTTCTTTTTCTTCTATGATCCCATCTTCGTCAATATCAGTTTGCTGGCAGACAACTCTTATGATTTCCTCATCAGCCAAAGTTTTGTTTTCAAGCTCTTGATCACCATTTATCCATTCTTCGACATCTCTTTCTTCGCATTCTGCCATTATTTTTTGCAGATCACAGAGTAAACTTTGATTGTCGTTATCTGGGACACGTGTATTTTCTTCCGTTATCTGGTCAACGTAATTCTCAATGCCTGGCCAAGCTTTCCTCCATGATTTTATAAAAGCAGTGTGGGGAATTTCTTCAAACGCAGCTGCTATCATGTACACCACATCTTTGATGTTTATAGTCTTTACAGCGTCTACAAGTCCTGAGTTTTCATCTTCCATTTTACCCAAAATTTCATATAACAATTTTCGCCTATACCGTCTTTTGAAACTTGCAATAACTCCCTGGTCCATAGGTTGTATGAGACTAGTTACATTAGGAGGCAAAAATAAAACGCTGATGTCTTCCTCACATACTAATTGATCAGCACTGGGGTGGGTCGGTGCATTGTCAATGACAAGTAGAGCTTTTACAGGCAATTTTAGATTGATTAAATGGCTTTTAACTTTTGGTATGAATTGCGTTATAAACCATTCTTTGAAAAGATGGGAGTCCATCCACGCAGATTTTTGAGATCTATAGTAAACCGGGAGGGCTTCCATATTAACATGTTTAAACACGCGCGGATTCTTCGATTTACCAATCACAAAAAGAGGAATCTTATGTGTACCCGCGGCATTGCTACAGAGGGCAACAGTCAATCTTTCTTTGTTAACTTTCATTCCCGGTGCTGATTTTTCATCTGCCATAGCGAAAGTTTGTTTTGGTAGAAGTTTGAAATTTAAGCCCGTTTCATCTAGGTTATATATCTGCTCTGGTTTAAGTTCTTTTTCGTTTATGATTTTTACGAGTTCTGTTGTAAATTCATCTACTGCTCGTGGATTAGCGGACAGCTTTTCCCCACACACATCAAGCACATGTGTTCCATGCCGTTTTTTCCACCTCGATAACCACCCATCACTAGCAACAAATTCGGCCTGGTTTTTGAGTTTTTTGTGAAAACATAAGGCCTTTTCTTTTAATATTGGCCCACTAATCGGCGTACCTTTTCGACGTTGTTGGACAAACCATACCCAAAGGGCATCATCAACAATCTCGTTGGTTGGTTTTCTAATTGTGCAACGGGACTTGAGTACTTTTTGTGATTCGACCTGCATACAGTAATCCTGAAGTGAATTTCTGTTTCTCCGCCAGTCATTGACAGTACTTTTTCCCACGCCTAATTCGTTACATATTAATTGTACCGATTCACCTTTGTCTGAACGTTCTAAGGCGTTAAGTTTTTGCGCGATACTGATTTCTACACGTTTCCGTTTTTTGTCACTCATTTTTGTAGCACACGAAAAAAATATTGAAACTGGGTGTACTTACAGTAGTACAGTACAGTAATAATCGACACGTCTTCACATTGACAAATCAACCACTAAACTGACTAAAGACGTTCAATAAAATAAACAAGTGCAAATCATGAAACTTTTGACATGCCGGTGAGCCGTGTCGGTGTAATTTCACATTTATGTTTACGCGGTACAATCGAAAGCCACTTGATTACTAAAAACATAAATAGATAATGTATAAACATCCGTTGAATTAACGGATATCGAAAGCGTGGGAAACAGACGAGTCTGAGGGTCGGCTGGTTAAAGCGGTAATCGAAAGCCGCTTGATTACTAAAAACAAATAGAAAATGTAGAAACATCCGTTTAATTAACGGATATCGAAAGCGTGGGAAACAGACGAGTCTGGACGGTTAAAGCGGCGGCCGGTTGATCCGAGGCCGGTTAAGAGGGCGTCTACTGTAACTATTCAAAAGTAATCATGAGGGATATCAAAATAATCTTTAACAAAAAAGAAAAACAATGGCGTTTATATAATTGATGTTACTACTAATATAAGAAAGAAATCATAATTTGAAGATATTTTATAAATTTAAACCAAAATAAAACGTTAGAATATAACAATGTCATAAGATATTGACCAATGAGAAATAGCATAATTCGAAAGGTAACCATGACAACTGACGCTTATTACAAAAAATACTGTTGGAATTCTAATTACTTCATTATTGACTAATGCGGAGGGCGGATGTATGAAGCTCTCGACCTAAAATTAACTTTAAAAAACTTTAAATTTTACTAAATTTTGAAAGAAGTATTGGAGAAACGTCTAAATTACAACTGATGAGATGAACAACTATTAAAATAATTAAACCATAAAAATCATGGTAAAATCTACGAAGACATCCAATTAACGGAATACACGACCTATCCTGAAGGAAGAAGTGGATTTACCTAACTCAACCTGAGGACATCGAACATCGACGAGAACTGATGGAAGCCGAACTTCGAATTGAAACCATTTGAACAGGAATTTCGGACAATCCAAGGAAGGAGGGACTCCTAGAGGTTTCCTGAAGAAGAAGACGATCATCGAAGAAGCCACGTCAAGAAATCGATGAGTATAAAACAATAACTTCACTTCAAAATAAATTTTCAATTATCCATAATAACGAACTATAAATATTTTCACTTCACTGATCACAAAATTGACTCAATAACTGAACTTAATCAATATATCACTCTTAATAAAACATAATCAATCAATAAACTTTGAGATTAAATTATAATAATATTCAAAAAACATAACTTGCTGACAAGAATTTAACCAAACCTATTCTAATTCTCATTGCCAATAACTTACTTTGTATGTCTTAGTATATCAATTATTGTGTATTTAGTTTTAAGGAACGATATAATTTTGTGTATTTATTAGCCGACGATCCAACTTCTGTAGTCAAAAGGACTTACTCCCTGAGACAAAAATTATTAATTGTAAACAAAATATGTATGCCATAATGGTTTCCTTACGTACAACTAGCAAGCCAAGCGATACCAACTGAGCAATTTGTAAACGCCGGTATTAACAGAAATATATGTATTATTCATTAACTGTAATTGAACAGCTAATACCAAGAAGGGTTAAATAAATTTTAATATTCCTCAACTGCCGATGTTTGATTCTTGTAAAACAAGGTAATATAAAGAAATATTAAAAACAAACCATCACCATACTACAGTTAGCCAATTCAACTCTGCAAGATAGCGTGAGCCAATCAGGTGACGAGGCGGTAAAATTTGAATTGAGCGACGAGAGATACGGTTAGCCAGTAAGTATTGAGAAAAGGTATAACCCGGCTCGTTACACACGATTAATTTTCACAAAAGTAATTAACAAATTAATACCCTATAATCAACCCACAATTAGACAGTTATATTACGAACTGTACACACGAAAACAAAAGGGTGACATTCTGAATTAATTAACACCCCGTAAACGTCCATTTACAAAGTGACGATCCCAACAGTGGGGCTTAAGGTAAGGACAGATACGGGGCTTACACGTTTCTGTTACCCCACAAACTGATCTTTTACAAAGTGGCGCGCCAACTAGTAGGGCTAGAATAATTAAAAAAATAATACTATTAAACCCGATAGATTCTAGCGGCGGCTGCAGAAAATGGAACCGGCAAAGCACGACACAAGATACCAGACTAAGCTACGTGAGAAGGAGGCTGAAAAGGAAGCAGAGATGTTCGAAAAGGAGACCGAGAAAGACAACAGAATGGAAGAAAGGGAAGTAACTTCGGTTGAAGATGCAGAAGAAATATTACCTCCAGCGAAAGCTACAAAACCCACACCAAAAGAAGACATGAGCATGCAAGAGATGATGAGAATTATAATGGAAGGGAATAATAAAACCAGCGAAAATCTATTAAAAGAAATGATGGAAAAATTGGACAAACATAGAGAAGAAATGAAGGAAATTATGGATAAGGGCCTCAGAAGGATGAGTGAGACATTAGAAAGTGGTCTCAAGAAACCGAATGAAACACTAGACAGAGATTCCAAAAGTGTTAAGGAACCAGTAGACCAGAAAATAGAAGATAGTAGGGAGGAAACAGAATTAAAAGAAGACAAAAGTATACCATTATCTGAGAATAAAAATAACAGTACTAAAGAGAAGAATAAATACATGGAAATGAAGACTAAGAAAAGGCATCCAAGGAAACTCAAAAATACCAGAGAAGAATTGGAGATGATGAAGAATGGACTACTTGAGATGTTTAATGTACCAATTAATGACCAGAATGAAATAATGAATTTTAAAAATAACAGAAGGAACTTACTAGAAACTTTAGAAAGGAATCACTACAAAACAGTGTGTAACAGAATAAGAAGGAGAAGACACTTAATAGACATGCATAATCCAATATCAACGATAGCATCTACGATAGAAATAGCATTGACCTATTCATTGTATAAACAAAATAATGAAATGATTGAGATAGGAATGGAAACAAGCGAAAATTTTATGACAGAAACATTTAAATACAAGATAGTAGCAAGAAAGTGGACAAGAACAGAAGTCATTCTGAAAACAACAGCAATCCAAACAACAGGGGTAACTCATGTAATCATGGACCATGGCTGAACCAAGTGCGGAGGAACACTGAGAAATGGGACTGATTTTAGGTAGACCGACCATGCAAACCAATGGAGAATAAAATAGATTATCCAAATTCAAAAAACAAAGTAAGTACAACTTACAAATAAATATTTGAAACAATTAGTAAATGAATGGAAAAAGAATTTAGAAGAAAGATTATCTAAATTCAAAAATCAAAGTAAGTACAACTTACTACAAGTATATTTGAAACAATTAATTTATGAAGGAAAGAAAGAATTTTGAGAATAAAAAATGTTATCAAAATTAAAAAATCAAAGTAAGTACAACTTACAAAAAAGTGTGTGAAAGGATGTAATGTTGAAAAAAAAAAAAAAAATATATATATATATAATTAAGCACCATAAAGAACTGATATAAAATAATAAAATGTTAAACAAATAATGATGACGTTACATAACATCATTAATTAACCCTCTTACAAAAGGGAATAACAAAGAATTAACGTTTCACAAAAAGAAAAGACAAGACAATCAAATAAAAAATGACAACGATATACTAAATGGACAATCAATGATGAAAAATATAAGTAAACCAGAAACCAGCTACAATGTTAATATTAATTATAAATGAGAAGGAAAGTGATAACAAATAATATAACTATCATATGAAATAAATTGATGAAACAATGTAAAAATATCTATTAAACATCGCCATAAACATAGAAAGAGAATCCAAATAAATCACTGAGAAGAAAAGGTCATGAGATGTATAAAAGAGAGAATAATCAATCCCAAGAGTGTTTATTATATTGATATTATATGAGTCGAAAATAAACGACTATTATTAAGATTATTATTATTATTATATGATGATTTTATGTTGAGATACGTCCAACAATTATTTTATGTTATTGAGCAGATAGGCATGACCTCTGAACTCAAAATGTGTATAAATGGATAGCAGTGTAATAGAGCCACAAGTGCCCTCTGGCTAGTACCAATTTATATGAATAGGAGAGAAGTAAATTTTAGGGAGACAGAACATACAAGGGATAACACTCGTAATGAAAGAGAAAGAAGGAGAATAATACCATGTACCGTATCATGAACAATTACTAAAAAAAAAAAAAAAAAATAAAGAATAAAGAAGAAAGTAGCGATTGATGAATTCCATAATAACGACAACCTGATTTAATGAACTATATTGATGATTTCAGAAAAAATAATCTTTATTTTCGAAATAATCAATTTTGGTGTCGATGCATTATGTAACATGACATAAGATAGTGAAAATACCCTGATGATTAATAAACAAAAAAAGCTGAAGGTAGGAAGAAATGTTAAAAAACTTATAACTCAAAGATTAATGACCAAATTATGAAATGACAATTGACTAAGGAACTGACGATGACTTGACCCAATAGATTGGAGAAAAACAAGAAAAATAGATTGGAACAAGAAAGAAGTAACCAGAAACCAAATGTAACCAAGAGTATAACAACAATTATTGTAATCCCCAAAATATGACTAAAATATGTATGTAAAACAATGCACTAAAAACAGTTAGGGCATAAATAAGATGTAACCATGTAAACAATAGAAAGTAAGATAGAGATATTATGTATATTCTATGAAAGGAGAAGAAACATGTACTTATAAATATAAGGTAGGAAGTTAAAAATAACAATACCCAATTAATAATAAACATAGTCAAAGCAAGTAAAAAATACATTGAGCCTAATGAAGGCAATAATTAATAACAAAAAGTGATCAATGTGAATTGAAAATAAAACAATTACTAATGACCAATAACTACACAGTGATATTAAAATAAGTAGACAAACAGTGTGAGAAATATCAAGTGAATGATATAAATAAGTGTATAAATATAAGTAGGTGATAACCAGCTATGTAAATAGCATATGATAAAAAGTGAAAGTGTTAAATAAATAAAGAAACCTTCTATGAAGGGAAAAGTGCAGTGAGTGTACAGTATAAAGTACTTAAGAAGCAGACTGTAATAGAATAGCTAAACAGCCTTTGATAGAACTTTATGTTATTAAATAAGAAAGAACTAATTGTACCATTAGTAATTTCGAACAATATATAGTAATAATTCAGTAATAGTAAATAAGAATGATCAAAAAATAAGATGAAAATTAAGTTATTAGAGTGGAAGATAAGAAAGACAGACACTGTATTTTAGTGAAGGAATTAGTAAGTGAAGTATATTGTGTAAAGTACTGTTTAAAATTATTATTATAAGAGTTTCGTTATTGTTTAAAAAACCACAGCATTTATTAACTTATAAAATAAGCAAGGTAGAAATAAGAAACCAAAAACAGTTAGAAGTTGAATTTCAGGTGTGAGCCTGGTAAGAAAATGTTTGTTTTTATAATAAGAGGTGTGGTTAGAAGCACCAATGTTTTATTATCTGTTTTTATAACAAAATTATTCAATGTACTAATAAATAAAGCTAATGAGTTATACAGAATGTTAAATAGTAGTATGGGGAAGTCTAGGCTCTAGGCCTAACATTTAGTGAAGGAACTTTGTAAGTTTAAAAAGAAAACAAAAACCCAGTATCAATTAGAGTATATCAAGTGTTTATGCAGTTAAGTAAGTGTACCTAGTACAAAAATGTATAATTAATATCCAGTTTAAAAATAACTACATAAGAAATATAAATAAGAAATTAAGGAAATGTTATTAACTATTCAAAAGTAAACATGAGGGACATCAAAATAATCTTTAACAAAAAAGAAAAACAATGGTGTTCATATAATTGATGTTACTACTAATATAAGAAAGAAATCATAATCTGAAGATATTTTATAAATTTAAACCAAAATAAAACGTTAGAATATAACAATGTCATAAGATATTGACCAATGAGAAATAGCATAATTCGAAAGGTAACCATGACAACTGACGCTTATTACAAAAAATTCCGTTGGAATTCTAATTACTTCATTATTGACTAACGCGGAGGGCGGATGTATGAAGCTCTCGACCTAAAATTAACTTTAAAAAACTTTAAATTTTACTAAATTTTGAAAGAAGAAGTATTGGAGAAACGTCTAAATTACAACTGATGAGATGAACAACTATTAAAATAATTAAACCATAAAAATCATGGTAAAAACTATGAAGACATCCAATTAACGGAATACACGACCTATCCTGAAGGAAGAAGTGGATTTACCTAACTCAACCTGAGGACATCGAACATCTACGAGAACTGATGGAAGCCGAACTTCGAATTGAAACCATTTGAACGGGAATTTCGGACAATCCAAGGAAGGAGGGACTGCTAGTTTTCCTGAAGAAGAAGACGATCATCGAAGAAGCCACGTCAAGAAATCGATGAGTATAAAATAATAACGTCACTTCAAAATAAATTTTCAATTATCCATAATAACGAACTATAAATATTTTCATTTCACTGATCACAAAATTGACTCAATAACTGAACTTAATCAATATATCACTCTTAATAAAACATAATCAATCAATAAACTTTGAGATTAAATTATAATACTTTTCAAAAAACATAACTTGCTGACAAGAATTTAACCAAACCTATTCTAATTCTCATTGCCAATAACTTACTTTGTATGTCTTAGTATATCAATTATTGTGTATTTAGTTTTAAGGAACGATATAATTTTGTGTATTTATTAGCCGATAATCCAACTTCTGTAGTCAAAAGGACTTACTCCCTGAGACAAAAATTATTAATTGTAAACAAAATATGTACACCATAATGGTTTCCTTACGTACAACTAGCAAGCCAAGCGACCAACTGACCAACCAACTGAGTTACCAACTGAGCAATTTGTAAACGCCGGGATTAACAGAAATATATGTATTATTCATTAACTGTAATTGAATAGGTAATACCAAGAAGGGTTAAATAAATTTTAATATTCCTCAACTGCTGTATGTTTGATTCTTGTAAAACAAGGTAATATAAAGAAATATTAAAAACAAACCATCACCATACTACAGTTAGCGAATTCGACTCTGCAAGATAGCGTGAGCCAATCAGGTGACGAGGCGGTAAAATCTGAATTGAGTGACGAGAGATACGGTTAGCCAGTAAGTATTGAGAAAAGGTATAACCTGGCTCGTTACACACGATTAATTTTCACAAAAGTAATTAACAAATTAATACCCTATAATCAACCCACAATTAGACACTTATATTACGAACTGTACACACGAAAACAAAAGGGTGACTTTCTGAATTAATTAACACCCCGTAAACGTCCATTTACAATATTAAGCAGGAATAGACAGCAATCGGTGGTGGGGCATTGTGACAAGACCGTAGAGGAGGTGCAGGCAGTGCGTCGCAAGCCAGCAAAGGGTGCGCACCCAGACATCAGTTAACTTGTGCAGTGTGTTTTATTTTAATGTGTAGTAGTTTAATTTTAATGTGTTAACGACGTCCACACGGGACTGAAATCTGAAGATGAGGCCTTGAGCATCGAAACGTGTTATTTAAATAAATACAATAAGAAGTCACACGACGGATAAAAAAAGGTAAATTAATTTTAACCTGTATTGAAACGTGACTTGGATACCAGAGAACATGAGTTTACTGTAAAATACAATTTAACAGATTTGCATTATCACTATGCTATTTACTTAATACTGAAGATGAATTATTTCTTGTCTCTTATGAAACAACTTTGAGAATTACAAACATGATCTATATATTCCAACATGTTTATTGCAAAATAAAAAGTATTTTGTAACGAGTGTGATTAAAAAAAATATATTTTTTAAATAATAGTTTTTCAACTTTTGATAATAACTCAATACATACTGTCATGATAAGAACAATTTATGTTTATGTTTTAATATAAAAACACAATATAAGTATCTGATAGCCTCTAATTTATCTGTCTGTTTATGTATATAGCCCTTCCCCCAAACATATAAACATCTTATCTAATCCACAAACAGCTGGATCTACAGCATTTTTCTTTTCATAGTAAACAAAAAAAATAATACAGATTTGAAATTGGTTCAAAGAAACAGAAAAAGGCATAGAAGAACTCCAGATTACTCACGAAGACGTTGAAGAATGCTTGCCACTCAAAAAGAAATTAGAAAATGCCCAAGGTTTTCAGGAAAACCTAGGAAGAGGACAGATGCTATCTGGACTGACGAAAGGAGGGAGAGACATCGATCAAGAATGAAGGAGAATGGGAGAGGAGAAAAAGGGAGGAACCAGTTGAACCAAACATAATCCATCGTGGCTCATATGAAAAAAAAAAGATTTGGAATATTTTATAATTTGAATTACTTAAATAAACATATTTTTTTGGCCTTTAAAGACAAGAACTACCGATTAGCAGTTTTAAATTACTGCTTACTACAGAATACGTCTTGCCTTTTATAGATTTGTTTGTTAATAACTTATTTGCATTTACTGAAGCGGGTTCTCAGTTTCAACTGTTAAGCGTTAGTCTACATGTGTGTTTAGGGATGTCTAACAACTTTTGAACGTTTCAACAGGTTTTTGTATAACTCACTGTCCTTGTCCATTGATCACTATTTTTTTTTAGCTACACAAAAATAGTAAGAGTAGGAGGAAAAATGTGAGGAGTGAAAATGTTGAAAACATTGTAAAATCCCATCACGAGTACAGAGAATTTTAACAAAAATTAGAACATAGTGTTTGGTTTTGAAAATTTCAAAATCTGAAACACTGGGCCCAAAAGATAGATCAAAATTTTGGATAAATTGTAAAAAAAGGCTATGTGGGACATCAAACAATGAAGAATATTTTTTTATTGAAATAGGAACTTTAGAATAATTTGAAAAAAAATTAATATGTGCAACACTCCTATGAATTCTGAACCAACTTCAAACGTATGTAGCTATGTATGCTAAAAAAAAACTTTACATATTGTTATTAGTTATGTAATATGTAAAATATTAGACATATGCCTATAGATAACAAGGTTGTCAATATTTTATATCCTAAGGCTTTCACGGCCGGTGTCAACACAGTTGGAAACATTATGTGCTGGGCTGTTAGGCTGTGGTCTACTGTCTATGTGGACAAAGGTTGTCTTCGAAGAGACCAAGATCTTGCCTACTACCCTTGGCTGTACATGATGGAGTTCATGGAGACCTTCAAACATGGGTTCCTTTGCTATTAATCGAAGGGAAGAAAGCCTCCTATTAAATAGGATTTGGCATGCTGTGCTCCCGAGCCAATCATATAATCACTTGATGCTGACTGGTTGATGCTGCTTTCCAGCTTAGATTGTTCTGGTATGGAAAGTTTATTTAAGTGGGCCATCTCAAGGAAAAAACACACAGTCTCTACCTCATCACTGGGGTGAATTGGAGGACAATGTGCCAATTGTTTCCGACACTGAAAATGGCCTCTGATGATGGGGCTGAAATGTCTGTCCACGCAAACAGGAGACCACAGCTTAACAGCCCAGCACATAATGTAAAATAATGTTTCAAACTATGTAAATATTATAGTTTGAATTCCCTTTAATGAATGTCATAGTCAGCATTACTTGGAGTTTTTTCCAAATATGTTTGCAAGGCTGTATCTATAGAAACATATATCTATGCTGCACAGCTTCTACCATTGAACCTATTTGTATGGCAACTTTTATAAAATACCGTTTTTTGAATGTTTGTTTTCAAGGATCTGTAGTGCCCATTTTACAAAAATATTTTACTCATCTCTATGGCAAAAGAAATTAGAGAGTGCAGTAATTCCATTTACTGCAAAATATTTATAGATAAGTACCCACTTAAGGCAGTTTCAAAAATGTATACAAAACAATGCCACAGTGTCTGCAGACGATACAAGAACGTTTATGCTGCTAGTATCCTTTATTTTATTGTATACTGTAGTGTAAGATGTTATTCTGACTTTGTTAAATTCTATATTTCTAATAAGGTAACTCCTTATGTTTCCACAGCTATATACCTTTTTAATTATAACAAGACAGAAAATAAAAGTTCTTTTCCATTACATTTTTGTAGTTTTATTTACAAAAATCTAAACCCCCTAGAAGGAAATCCCAGCTGAACTGCCGACAATAACAATAACAATAATAAATTAATATACATGTGTATAACAACATATAGATAAACATGTATAAAATATTTTATATTCAAGAAATAAATACCAAAGACCTATACAGAAACATTAAAATAATACATAAGTAGAATCAAATCCACTTGTTAAATCAATCCTAGTATCTCAGTCAAATGAATTCACAGAATTGTTTGCTAGCATCTTCATATACACACGCTGATTCTAGTATTTAAAAAAAATTATGGAACATTTTTCCCAACAGCCACCTGCCAGATTCACACACTTTGGAAAAAATCTAAACCAAAGGCATTTAATCACAACGATAAAGTATAAACAACACAATAACCCCATATCACTACTAGCTTTATCTACTTTACCTTGGTCATTTAAAAGTACACAGGCAATGTTAATTAATCAGTTATTTTTAACCCATTAAAAACACATGTTTAAGCTATTCATTTACATAAACCTGTATTTTGAAGTTATTCATTTCCTTAAAAATCTTTTAAAGAAGTACAACTAAATCATATAGATTACACAAGATATAATACAATGCATGTCTTTTCATTAATTTATTTGTTTCTTGATCAAAATACTGTCTCTATGTTTCAATGAACAGAAATTAATATATATTTTTCTTTATCTTCTTTGCCACTTTTATCTTCAAGTTTACTGTTACTAATTGCAGCAACAATAAGCAAGGTGCACACACAAAATTGCTCACAATTATTCTTGTTGTTATAAATATTAGTACAAAACATTTTTTTTACAAGAACATATTTTATAAATTTGTATTTTCACACTGTTTTGACAGTCTTCTTTATTGCCTCTTATTTATGAAGAGACAGTAAATAAGACTGTTGAAATAGTGTAAAAGTACAAATTAATATATTCTTCTACAATATAAATATAAATATTTTCCTTTTTACAAGAACACATTTCTTGCATTAGTGAAGCTAGTTTACAGTTTTAACTCAATTGTTTGGCATTTGTCTGTCTTTCTGTCTGTTTGGGGTATGTCTCACGATAACTTCTGAATGTATCAACCGATATTCATAAAACTTGGCATGGGTGTCCATACTTTTACTCGAACACTATTGTTTTTTATATTAGGGTGGTGGGAGGCAAAACTGTGATGGGTTCAAAATTATGAAAAAAAAACGCAAAAGCCTATGTGTGATCAAATTAAAGGGTACGTTAACCACAATCTGAATATAGTATTCATTTTTGAAAATTTAAAAATTTTTGGATGTCGGTGGCCCCAAAAATCAAAAATTTGAAAAAATCGGAAAATCCAATAGGGTGAGGCTAAGAGGAACTGTGTAACCAAGACCTGAATGTTCAAATGTTTAGTGTTTATTGAACGACTGTGTGCTGTGCAACTGTCATATTACTAATGAAATGGAATAGTAGTGTAATACTGACTTTTTCTCATTTTTCCATAACTGAAAAATGATCTAACATCTAAATTTCCATAATAATAAAAGTACTCTGCTCTGGGAGTATACTAGTTTATTTAATTACACTGCTTCAATAGTTTTTCTGTTCTCTTCTGTCATTTTCAGAAAGGTATGAAGTGATTAATTAAATTTAACACCAATTGTTTAATAACAATTTATTATTTCAAAACATTTGGATTGAAAATAAATTGCTAAGTCCTTAAAACATGTTCCAAGTAAGGAAAATAATATCTTGTTTGCATACTACTGTAGTATTCACACACACACACACACACACACACACACACACACACACACACACACACACACACACACACACACACACACACACACACACACACACACACACACACACACACACACACACACACACACACACACACACACACACACACACACACACACACTTGTAGCTAGGGTTAGTGTTTTTCACACTATATATTTTATAAAATATTTTACAAAATCAATCCACTGTTTCCACTAGCTTCATTTCGAGGAACTACCTTTAATGAATGGTGTTCTTTTAACCTGTGACTGTGAGCCTGAAACATTGGTTTTGAAATTGCCAATCAAAAGTCACACAAATGGCATAATTAGATGTTTTGAGTTTTAAAAACCCTGAGTTGTATAGTTATATCTCCTAACAAATGGGCACGGTGGTGGAATCGAAGAGCCAACAGAAAATTTGCAATTTTTTGCCTAATTGTTTGAACATAAATCTATCCTATACAACACATCAAACAATAGAACACCAACATATCACACACGCCAGAACATCAATGGAAAAAGGAAAATTAATGCTAAACATTAAATAAAACCAATTACTATACTACATAACCTGCTACTAAATACAACTTAATAGTAAAAATGTTTATTTATAACAGTCGTATAATAAATGGCAAAATGAAATTCACATATAACTAATTGTTACAAATATTGTCAACTATGGTAATCTTGCCAATTCACAACTAATATTACCACTATATAGAAATAAAAAGCATTTCAAGTGGTTGTCTACAAACTCTGCCCTTGCACTGGGTAACACTTTTATGTGATTTTGATCACTAAGAGGCTTTTGACAGAATTTCTAGGCTTTTTGGTATTATTATGACAAGTTTCTATATTTACATAAATTAATTTTCCGTAAAATACTTTAAATCTGACCAGTTTTTTCTGTTAAAAACTACGAAGTACTTAAAAAATTTTGAACCCAAAATTACCTTCAATATGCAATAATAACCTACACAAAATTACATAACACCTACTTCTCCTCTTTGTTTTGCTTCTGGATTCACTCATTTGTTTATTCTTCTTAAATTAGAACCAACACAAAAAATTCTAACATCTGTATATTCAGCTGTTTATATTGGACTCTCATGTGACCCATACTATTTTACGCTTCAGCTAAGTTATGTTACAAATTAATAAAGTCACACAAAAAAATTTAACACAAATTCTGGAATATGTTTCAGCTGTGCCAACACTTCTTATAAAGCGTATAATAATAATAAACATGTGTTCTGTAACTATGTAATGCAACATACCATCATGAAAATATATAAACACACAATTATTCACAACATGTTAATTTATTATCTCTGTACTTTAAACTGTACTGGGTTAACCATGTACTGTAGCCATGATTAATTCACTGAAGTCACTTGTGTACACAGAGATGCCTGTTCAATGCCCCAGGTCTATAATACAGTTTCCAATTGTTTGCCTCAGAATGATTTGCCCATTGTGGCCCAACCTTTGCTTCTTTCTAATGATTTGTAAAGTCACAGATCAGAACTTTAGACCTTCATCTGTATTTACACTACTCTTCATTGGAAAAGTCTGTTAGAGATGAACCAATCAGACATGTGCACAATGTTGTTGCAGCTCTACTTAATGCTACTATTATCAGATTAGTACATATTCTCTTTTCTCCTTTACTCCATTAACAAAATGTACACACTAAAAACAATTTTTATAAGTATGGATGGAGTATGTGCTATTAGTTTCCTATGAAGCCAACATTATTTTTAAGACTGCCCATTCATCTAGTGAACGGTAAGAAAATGCAACGTGTTTGCAAATAGCAACGTTACGTTTTTCCATACTTCGTTATGCATTAATGAAATCCATTTATTGCTTACAGGTGGAATTGTATGCTGTTATTACTTCTAAATCATGCACATGTTAATTGTAAAACTCTCTATTAACAATTAATGTATACTAACAATTAAATATTATCCCTAAATGACAATCTTGCTGAAATCTGTATACTGACATGATAAAGTGAAATCATTTGCCACATCTATCTGGATATTCATAAATTAGATGAAATATCTAGGTTCTATGCATTCATTTTGAGGATGTTTTTTCTTTTTGGACTATAAGAAGAAATTCTCTGTAACACATACACTGCAACAGAGTATCACATATATGGTTTGTGTGCATTAAATAATTCATGTCATTATAACATATATATTTTATTATACAGTCTACACAACACAGATTTGTGGCCAAACTCAGGAAGAGATGGCAGAAGGATTTCATAAGGCACAACAGGCAGCTAGCAGGACGAGACTTGTATCGTTCACATTTCAATATATACTGCTTTTCTGTGCAATGTGCTGTTCTTATAATAAATCAGTGTAACTATAAAATGTTCTTGTCGTGCAATACTATATGTGCATTTAGTATAAGACGCTTTTATATACAAAAACCAGGACTTTTTCTGTGTGTCTTATATCTAAATTGTTTTTGATGGAAGAACTGTAGCATAATTATGAGTATTTCATGTTGGTAATAACTGGTTAGAGCTAGCGAAAGAGGCATGAAGTTCGGCTTCCAACCAGCTTCCTGATGATTTACTTTGTATTTCTACATATGCTTTAAGTGGTCTAGTCTGTTACGGCATTTATTCAGTTTTAAAATTTTAAATTATTTGTAAAGTAGTTTTGCAATGTATCAAATTTATCTGGTCTGTTGCACTTTACATTGTAAGGAATGTTTCAGTATTCCTCCTCCAATAATTATCATGTTAAAAACTAAATGTTAGCTGTAATATATATTTGGTATTTATATTAACATCATATTATCTGTTCTGCCTATTCTACGAACACATATAAATGATTATTGGGACTGGAATACTTATTCTAGGAAAGATAAGACATGTGGTAGGATAAAAAAAAGGTTAAATTGAAAAGTGTTACTTCTGCAATGAAAAACATGAATGCTACAAGTCGAATTATCAAAATATATTTCAAATTATTATGTACTGAGACCATGTTATTTGTGCTAATCATCTTATTTTAAGGAATATATCCAATCTTAAACATTATTTGATTATTACTTTGACATTTTTTAATTCTTAAATTTTTCCCTCTTCAGACATCATTCAAATGGAGTAGAGTAAATGATGATTCTACTACAAGTTACATTTTAATTTAAATGGAATAACTCCTATTGTAGTCCCCAAGCCATGTGTTTGTTAACCAAATATACCGTAACTCACCGTCTATGGCCTTTTCTGTGACGTTGTTACAGCTATGCGATATGGTCGAGATAAAACCTAGATTTCGTCAGTACGGCGCGTGTTGTCTTGCAACGCACATCTAACATTGACATGCTCATTTTTAAAACAAGTTTTGTATATAGTTTAGTGCCGTATTGTGTTTTAATATTTTGACACATGTCATCATTGATGACACGCATTAGTTTTATAAAGTTCTGATGATGAGGCAAGTGCCTCGAAACATGTAAACGAAATAACGTCACAGAAAGGCCATAGACGGTGAGTTACAGCATATTTGGTTACAAGTTAGAGTCACATCTCCTCTTCTACCTGACTCAGACTCTCATCTCGAAGTCTGTTAAACTTGGGGAAACCCTCATACTGTGTCCGAGATCAAATAACACTATGCAACATTTTAAAACTTTTGGTACGATGTTTTAAGACTGTAAGGTGATTTTAAAAGTATTTTTCATGCTGATTTCAAATCTGGTTTTAGTTTTTCTGTATCACGTAAGGTTTTTATACAATTCAATTTCGAAGTTTTAAAACATCGAATTTTGTGAACAGGGAAAATTATTATTATTTGATTGTGATTTCAAAATTGTTTATGTTTTAATCCTGCATAAAATCACAACACATGGCGGTGCAGTAGACAATGGTATACACTCACTTAAAAATGTTATAATTATTACGAAAACACAACACATATATGACAATTTAATTCCACTTCTTCGCTGAATTCACTGCTTCAAGATCTTTCTGACGTGGGTTGAAACTTCTCTTCCATGATTGTCTCCCTTCACCAGTGCAGTCTCTTTTTAGCATAAAACAGTAGTCGGCCATCATGTTGGCATTCCACCTTCCCTGGTATCTCTTTTCCATGTCCTTGATATCCTGGTGGAAACGTTCGCCTTGTTCTTCACTGACATCGCCGAGGTTCGCAGGGAAAAAGTCAACAAGTGAGTGTAGGAAGTGAAGCTTTACACTCACGTTACATCCTAATTTCATGAAACTCTGCAACATTCTTTTAACCATGGTTTTGTACTCTGGATGTTTGTGGTTGCCCAAAAAGTTGACAACTTCTTTAAACGAAACCCAGGCCCTTTTTCCACTGGATTCATTGTACTTTCAAACAAATGGTCTTTCATTAACTTTCTTATCTGCGGTCCCACGAAGATTCCTTCTTTAAGTTTCTCATAAGATACTTTCGGAAATCTTGTTACCAAGTACTGGAAACAGTCACCATCTTTTAGAAGAGCTTTAGTGAACTGTTTCATTAATCCGAGTTTGATGTGCAGAGGAGGTAATAGTATCTTGCTTCGTTGAACAAGTGATACATTTATTATGTTCTGTCAACCGGGTTGGAGGGTTTTTCTTTTGGGCCAGTCTGTCTTCTTCCAATGTTTGTCTCTGGCTCGACTATCCCATTCACAAATGAAACAAGGCATTTTTGTGTAGCCGGATTGTTGACCAAGTAACATACCTACTACTTTTAAATCCCCACATATTGTCCAAGAATGTTTTTCATAATTCACGTATTTTAGCAGAGCTTTGAGATTTACATACGTCTCCTTGAGATGAACTGAATGTGCAATGGGTACTGAACCAAACAAATTTCCAATGTGTAAAAGTACACCTTTGAGGCTAGTTTTGGACGAGTCTATAAATAACCTCCACTCACTTGGATTGTAAGTGACGTTAAAGAAATTCAATAAACCCTCACAATATCACAACAATAAACCAGAGAGTCTTCTTCTTTAAAGAATTTCATTAATTCCTTCTCTCTGGACCTATACCAAGAGAACGTAACTCCGGGTATTAGAAGATTTTTTGCATTAAATCTTGACCCAAGCAATTGGGCGGCATCTTTTGTCAGGTTCAAGTCACGAGTAATATCATTAAGTTCATTTTGACTGAATAATTTTGGTGCAGAATCTTCTTCCGGGTTGTAATCATCAGCATTATCACTTTCATTTTCTGAGCTGCTCGTCAGTGGCACATCTTCAAGAACGGGAGGTGGGACTGGGATAGGGAGAGAATTACAATGCGTAACTGGTTGTAAGGTCGAAGGAATGTTCGGATATTGTATATCCTTCTTACTTTTTGCATTATGACCTTGAATTTTAACCATACAAAAATAGCAATCGTTAACATGATTTTGTGGCTCCCTCCAAACCATTGGAATTGCAAAAGGCATTGATTTTTTTGCACCATTTTTCCACAGTCTCAGTCCCTCAACACATGTATGACATACCTTGTGTGGTGCCCAGCTTTTGTCTTCATCACCAAGCCTTATGCCGAAGTACGCGTAATACACGTTTCTCACAAAACTATTAATGTCCTGTCTTTGCTTACCAATTACGTAGCTACCACAAATATAACAGAACACGTTTGGGTTATTCAAACACTTCCGGGAACTCATTTCTACAGAAAGTTCACAAACTATATATGACAGCACAAGTATAACCTCACAGCACTATAGCATGTAAACAATGAACTACTGTTTCCCGCCTAACAGCCAGCTGGGTGTAACAAGTGTGGCCAACTAATCCCTCCCCCACAATAAAATTTCCCCTTGTGAAACTTACGTGTAAATAAAAGATGAGTTCATTTGATTTGCAAAAAAACTGTACGTGATAGAAAGAAACGGATTGCAGATCTGGAATCAGCGCAAAAAAATGCTTTAGGAACACCTAAGACTACAGAGACATAGAAAATCATGTTGCATAATCGATCTGAATGAAAGATATGATTATGGCTGCAGACAGCAGAATACGTACAAGTGTTGGTAATCCATCTAGAAAAACAACAAAACTCACTTTTGTTGGTAGAAACAGCTGATATAGATAAGGAGTTCAAGATTCAAACTGTCAGTTCATAGTTTAACAGTGACATCACACAACAAGAAAATGGGCCAAGATCAAATTGAGAAGTTTATGGTGAAGTTTACACAATGGCTGCTGATGTACTAGGCCTATGATTTTCATAAACGTATTTTCTACTAGCTGCTGCAGGGATACAGGGTGTAACAGGCAATGCGCCCAATACTTGAGATGATATATTCTACAGTCTTCTTTGGCTACATACAGAACTCATTTATTTTAACAATATTTTTATATTACGTGCTTCTTCGCGATACTCAATTTCCAATAGTAGAACTGAATAAAAAATAAATAAAAAAAAAGATTGCCATCAGATATCACAAAGCAAGTGGTCTTACCGCTTACTGTTTTAAGTAGATACAAAACTAACTCTTAGCATCCAGCTGATATAAGACTAGATGCAAGCCTTATAAAAGTAAAACTATATTTTTATTATTTTCCTCTAGTCAACAATAAGAAAGTTGTCTTTCTCTTCCTAATAAGTACACTTTATCATCAGACTAATTGTTGGTTTTAAATTCATGCTTTTCGGTATCCAGGCCACTTATACGTATATGAATAGAGTAAAATAATTTACCTCTTTTTTGTCCGTCTGGTGGCTTTTCCTTTTTTTATTCTACTACGCGTTTTGGGACATATGTCCCATCATCAGGTACCTGAACCTGTACCGAAACGCGTAGTAATATAAAAAAAGGAAAAGCCACCAGACGGACAAAAAAGAGGTAAATTATTTTACTCTATTCATATAATTGTGGTTAAGAACATTTGCACAATGAAACAAATGTACCGGTTATTAATATAATTATACCCTTGAGGAGAGAGGCATTAGGGTAAAAACACAACCCTGTAAAAAATATCACTACAGAAATTATAAGCAAAAACTGTCTGCTTCTATATATAAACAGTGAAGGACTAAACCATTAAAGATAGAACATAATACTATACATCATTATTTATTTTCCACACTGACAATAGTTAATACCATTATTGTAACTGAAACCAAATTATCATTTTCATTATTCATTTTGGTTATTATTTAAATATCTACAATTAAAAAAGCCCTACCACAGCTCATTTTTGTGTTAGCACATCATAAATTCCAGCACTTAACTATAATTTAGTATTCTTGCAATGCTAGCATTGGCAACTCTGGAAGTTAGTTTGGGGGGACTGGAGTGTTATTTTAGTCTTTGGTTACTTCCATCAGTTTTTGTAAAGTGTGTGTTTTTATAATGACAGTTTACTTTCAAAATGGCAAGTTTTCAGTTTAGATTTTAACAAAACTTTACTCAATAAGTTCTGCTACATTTGTGTATGATTTATATTAAATTCACAAGACAGATCTTTAACAAAGTAAAAAAGCCTATTTTCTTGGTTATACAATTGGAGATCAGGGAAAGATGCTAACTATATAACAAGCCTTCTAGGTGTATTTACAAAATGTCGTGTTTTATGTTAGTGTGATAACCGAACAACAAAGCAGCATCTTGTAAACAGATATTGTTTTGATTCCAGAGTCAGTACATTGAGTATGCTGTCTTGTATATCCCCTTCCTCTGTTTCATATCAAATTATGGCTGATGAAAAATTTTGTAAAGGCCATGGACAAAGAAGATGAAGGTTTTAAAATCATGTCAGAGAGCTATTTCCACAATTAAGTGAAGCAAAACATAAAAAGGGCATTTTTAGTGGCCTTTGTTTTTTTGACCCTCTTATAAAGAAAAACTTAATAAAACAGAATTAGCACTATAAAAATCATTTGTGCAGGAGGTAAAAGGATTTTTAGAAAAAAAATATGAAACTAGGAGTTTCTTCAGTCCTACCAAGCCATAGGTGTCAAATCTCACTAAAAATACATTTTCTCAATTTGGCATATTGATTTTTTTAATAGAAAAACATAGTACAATTCGTGATGCACAAGGAGAGATATACCATCAAGACATCAGCCCCAATATAATGACAAATGGAGCCAAATAATGACAGATTACTTCTTGTTTCTAAACATAAAGATCTGATTCCATATAAGAAAAAAAATATTAAATTTTATTGCATTTAAAGTATGTTAAAATTTGTTGTTTTCTTTCCCACAGCCTATAGGAAAACATTATTTCATGACAAATAAGAAACAATGTTAAGAAAAAAGTGTCCTAGAGATTTTTTGTTAATTTTTTTTGGGACATTTGCTGTTAGTGGTTAACTATGACTCTTATTCAAGTTGTTATACCGCTATGACTAATAGCACATTTTGGTTTGACACCACAATTAAGGCATAATTAAATGAAAATTCGTCAGTAAATTGATAAACTGCCAAAACCTGAACAAATCTGTACAACTGTAATAATGTACAACAATAGACATTATTTTCTGAAAAAGCATTACTTATTAATAAACTACTCAACAGATTTTATTCAATCATGGTATACTATCCCTTTTACAATAATCTAAATATACATTTTAATTATTACATACAAATAGAGGTAAAATTCATAATTCATTCTTTCATTCCATGGTGCTATGGGTTTGCAGAACCTCGCACTCCACAACGGCTTTCCACTGTTCCCGGTTTTGTGCCTATTATTTCCACCTTCTGATTCTCAGTTGTCTGAGGTTACTCTCCACCTCATCTAACCCGTCTTATTCATGGCCTTCCTCTCAGGCATCTCCCAACAGATTGCTCAGCAAAAACGTTTTTTTGGGACTCTTCTGTCCACCATCCTTTGAACATGATCAAGCCACTAAATCCTTTTGCATTTATACTTCTCACCAAGTCTGAATCATTATACAGATTTTTTGAATCTTGGTTGTTCCTAACCTTCCAGTTATGTCTCTCTTTTACTAGTCCATAGTTTCTTCACAAAAGTTTACAGTCCCATCCAGTAATTCTATTTTCTTGATTACTAGATATTGCCCAGGTCACCCGAGCCATACAACTGGCTTCAGGATTGTTTTGTAGATTATTTCTTGAGACATGTTTATTAGTAAGTAGAGGCTGTAAAGCATAATAATTTTTATTATCTATAATCCTAGCATTTATATCATTCTCTGTATCATTCTGTACAGTTCTTATCGATCACAAATATTTACAATCCTGTGTTCCATTAGAAAAAATTAATTTACATCTAATGTTCTAGAGGATAGTTCTGCCTACTTGTCCTTATATATTTTGTTTTGGTGCACCTGATATCAAATTGCAACCTTCCTGAGTCTTGTACTAATTATTGTGTTACTAGTTGTAAAGACCCTTCTTCTTGAAATAGAAACCTGAACAAGACTTGTTGATTATGCCATTTGGGCTGAATTGTACCTTCCTTGCAGCTACTTCCAAGGATGTATTAAAAAGGACTAGAGACATAGGATCCCACCGGCTAATCACATTTGACACTGAAAATGGTTGTGACAGTGAATTTGTATGCTGATCACACATCTGGTGTTTTTAAACACATTCTGACTACATTTATTAGCTTCTTATTATACCAAGCTAAGGTAATTAATCTTCATAAACTTCATACAATTAGTACTCATCTATTCACTTGGTTGTTAAGTTTGTTTCAAGTTAATAAATAACTGGTGCACCTCTATAATATACTCATAGC
This sequence comes from Magicicada septendecula, assembly GCA_034769895.1. Classification (NCBI taxonomy): domain Eukaryota; kingdom Metazoa; phylum Arthropoda; class Insecta; order Hemiptera; family Cicadidae; genus Magicicada; species Magicicada septendecula. Next base: position 207,579,567 of record CM068372.1, read on the forward strand.
AGTAAGATTAGGCATTATTTTTAATACAGTATTTCCAACGCTTAATTATTCATGGAGTTCATACAAAACCTCTCTAATAGTAAGAAACTCCTAAATCTTAAATACATCTTTTCATAGGTAAAAGAATAATATAGGAAAGACGCAGTAATTAAATGCAATCAAAATTATTAATTGACATATACAAATTCAGTGCCAACATGCTTTCTCATTGGTTCACCTCTTACTCTGATTTGTTCTTGCCAAAACTCTCCATTTATATAAATTAAAATGATGCTAACTACAGAGGTTCTAAATGCATTTGGGAATGGATTCTTGGACTGCAGCAATTCAACATTTTCTATGATATTTGCTATCATTTTTTAGCTCCACAATAGTTTGAGATGTCAGTGTTCTTTGATCGTTATTTAGTGCAGAGCATTAGTCAGCTTAATGTTATGGTCCACAGTATATCCACACAAGACTTAAAAATTTAGCAACTTATTTTTATAAGAAGACATTCACAATCTGTGTTTGTTATTTACAATATGACTTAGATGAACCACATGATAACATTAGTAGAAGTTTCAATGGCTCTGAGAATGAAGATAACAATTAAAGAATAATTAACATGTGTACACTACACAGTAACACAAAACAGGCTACAAATTATTAAAAGCATCAATTTCTAAGCTTTTAACATTCTATAACAGACACATATGACATCCACTGTAATCATTTCCTTTAAGTTAATATTAAAACACTTTTGCTTATCGTAATTCTGCATTAAGTTTTTTGTTCACAGCTACCACCTACATTTTTTATACTTTCTTAAGTATAGAAATGATTCAACTCATTCCATTGTTTGGTTTTCTATAGAGAGCTGCTATGCTTCCAAAATATTTAATCTCTTTCAATGTTTATGATTTGTTGCCACTATACATTTGTACACCTTTATTCCAATCTGGCTGATTTCAATCCTCAATTGCTGTGCCCTAAAAATATGTACAAACATTTAACCTGTTGTTCTGTGTCACTATATTCTAGATGTACGCGATATAACAGCTTAAACATAGTAGTTAATGGGTAATAATGGGCACTTTTTTTTTAGTAATTACAATTTTTGTTTTTGTCAAGTATGCTCCCCTACATTTATATATTATGCTTCTTTAACACACCACCTACCATTCTTTTCCCTGAATCGATGTTTTCATTACTATCTAAGTTGTGTAGTTCACTTTTATTTCGTTTGTACTTCAATTGTGTATCAATCAAATACAACTTAAGCTGCATATTTCACTTAATCAATTCCACTTTTATAGTTATTACAAAATTTTTTTTTAATCCTCATTACAATCTGATAACAATATTCCAACATAAGTTTTGAGGGCATTTTAATATCTAAATTATTAGTTATGTCTTCACAGTATCACATTCTTTCAATCCAGTTGCAATATCCTCTTTGTGTACTTCAAAATTAGAATTTAGTCTTCTCTTTTCTTTAAAAAATGTAATTTGTTATACAGCATTTAATTGATGTCAACCAGTTTAAGTCTCAACCAGTAACATATACTAATTAAACAATACATTGTATATAATTCTCCACACACTAGTTCTTTTTGAATAAACGATGACGATGATGACAATTACATATAATAAAACATATTTTTCAATTGTTAAAAACATTTTATTCTGGTTTTGAGTATACTAAAAACAAAATAACTGGCTTGATAATACAAATGTTTGCTATCATCAGACGAAGCATCATTTGTGATAATTTGTTCTGATAACTTACTTGTTTTTGTACAATAATCTTACATCATTCACTACACAAAACAAATACTACTAGATTAGATTAATTATGCCTTCAATACAGCAACAAACTAAAACTATATTTCTAAATCCCAAAATGTGAAAATTAATGTGTCACTGCTAATTTGTAGCGTTCTATATATAAAATTATCGATTATTTCCTGTTACTTTGCCAAAACTGTTTATTCTACTCTGTTTTGTTATTTATTTTCCTTGTCTTGTACTACGTTAACACGTTTTCCTTGTCAAATTTTCCCAAATGATTCACAACTGCCAATATCCTTATAGCACAGGCATCTATTTAAAATTTTTATGCTGAATTAGTGAAGAGCTCTTCACAATAAATTTTAAAAATCTTCCTCCATTTTTTCCCTGGAGAGTTACTTTAGTCACACCATACATCTCACCTACTACACCACATTTCAAATTACTAATTCAAATTCAGTTTCTTTGCTGTTTTCAGAATACACACTAACCAAAGATAACAATTTGTCATCATCATCATGCAGTATTCTGCAACTGTAGAAGGTTCCTGACATCCCCACCATGTCTCTAATTATACCTACTCTAAGCTTAATACCACTCACTGTATATTGTTCAAGAACTTTACTCTTCAACTCCACTTTCTTCTACCACACTCTCACAACCACCATTAGTAGTTCATATGCCCTCACCTTATTCCTTCAATCTGCATCCAAATCAACATTTCCACTGCCTCAACCCTGCCTCTAGCGCTTTTCCTCATGTCCATGTCTCTGATCCATAAAGTAAAACATTCCATATACAACACCTCGCCAATCTTTTCCTCAGGACCAAATTCATACTGTTCCTATACACAAAATTCCTTTTTCTTTATGATTTCTTCATTATACTATTCTATATTTCTAAGCTCTTCTCTTCTCCTTAATAAATATGCTCCTTCACTGTCTGACACATCTACTTTCTCTAGCCTCTCTTTCTCTTCACTTTAGTTTTTATATATTTATTTTCATATCACACCCTTCAAGCCCACTTATAAATTTTTGTATATTCTTTGTACAGTTATCGTTTAGTCACTTAAAATCGCCATATCATCAGCAAATCTTAAACAAATTATTATCTTTCCTCCAATGCCAACATCTTTGTCCGCCAAACTTATTTATCAGCATCAAAAACTGAATATCAGTATGGAGAACCATACATGACTTCCATGTTCTAAGATTTATATTTAAAATAATTTTTGAAATGAAATATTTCCATAGGAACTACTTCTTTCTTCAGCCTTAACCACAGTATGTGGTCACTCACGTTTACCACCTCATGTTAGCGCACTCGATTTTCACTAATGATGGCACTGCGGAAACATCTGGTTTTGCAGAAAACACTGGACCACGGCCAAACAGGCCGGGAAGGAATTTTAACAACAAACTACTTCTTTGTTGCCGATAACGTGGTACACAAAAAATTACCCCTTCCACATCAACTACCCTTTTCATTTATAGATATTTCATCTACCTTTCTACAGTGGATTATTATGACCTTCTTTTCAGGATACTTTATTTATCGAAATTAAGTAGTTTACTCTTGTTAAAACATAAAACGTTGCAGGTAAACTAACCCTTCCCTTAACCTATCTTCACCAAAATCAATAGGCCTCGAGTCCTCTACAACTCATGCACATATGCAAAAAATTATTTGATTCTGTTTGAATTTGCGGCAGTTATCGTTCGCCATAGAAAAAATTCTACCCACAGACGCGCGCGCGCGCACACACACACACACAATTGTGGGAAATGATTTTTCTTCATGTTTTGAGGGTAGTACAATCAGAATCAGCCCTTATCTCGAACACAATTTTTTTTGCCATTACCATACTCCATTTCCTTAGGAACATAGAAGTAAAAAACAAGAATTTTGTTATATTTATACCTAATTATCAATAGTATATAATCAGAATTTGAAGAGTTTACATGGACTATTACCATCATTACAATTATAATTACACAATGTTTTGACAACTAATAAAGTAATACAGGTCTGCCAAAAACTTGATCTAATAATGTAGAAAAAAACTACATGAAATAATTTAAAACAAGCACAAATTGTTAAAAAATAAATAATTTTAAAAAGCAACACCTGACTACAAAAGTTAAAGAAACTATGAAGATTCAAAAAACAGAAGAAACCCCTATTTACCCTTGATGTCCAATGAGGAAAGCATAACACATGCAGCTTTTCACATGTTGTGCTTCCCAGTTCTACTCAGTGGACTTTGAGGATAAGTAGGGGTTTCTTTGGTTTTATGAACTTTTATAGTTACACCTAAATCATTAACATAAGTTTATGCTAGACCCGAAAGTGACGGAAGGTTGTTAGTGGTTGATGTGTTATGGAATTACTATTTTAATGAAGGTAATGGTCTGTGTAGATTCTTCAGATAAGAATTATGTTGTGGAAATACAGAACCATACCCAAGCCTACCGGTATGCCAACATTTATTATCTCATATTTACATTTTAAAATTATTATTCCAGTAAATTTAGTTAAAAGTTGAAAAATATGTATCAGTAGTCACCATTCCATTGCTCAATCATTGTTTTCATGGAGATAAAAAAAGAAGCATAACAATGAAGAAGAAAAAAATCTTTGCAACTTCCTATATTTTAAGAAGTCTACAATTCCGTTAACTGTAACACATTTCAGCATCTATCTATACTATTGACATGACTACCTTGAGTTATCACATTTTGAAGAACAGGCGCGCGCGCGCGCGCACACACACACACACACACACACACAGAGGACTATTTAATATTCAGACAAGCCTTGCCCATGACCTAGACAATATTCAGCATGAAGCGTCTCCCTCTGTTCAACAGACTTGAAGTTGATGACCTTAAATTATACATTTTATACACATCACAAACAAATAACTGTCACTGATATAAAAAAATTGATGTTTTATTATATCTGGTTGTCATATATATATTGTAAATGAGTCGGGTGTACGGCTACCGTTTTACTCTGTAAAATGTGAATAATGTACAATTTGTGTGTAATGGGTGTAACGTGTCTTCTCTATCCGTCGTTCAAATGCATGCAACTTCCGCAGATTTCGTCCGTTGCGAATGTACGAATAACCAGGCCTCGATGTTCTTACCTGTTGTTCACTAGGGGTGTGAAAATCCCGGTGGCGCCAAATTGTTTTATTAAAACAATTAAAATAAAATTCAAATGTGTATGACCAGCACTGCTCAGGCGGTTTGAATAATTCAAATATTTCCGCCAGCCTAGGCCGACTGTAGCGACCAGTAGTTCGTTGCGTGGGCTGTGTAATCACTATTCGTCAACACTACTTGTCTGCTAAAATGCACATAAATTATTGTCCACCTCCTAATGAAATTATAACACCGTGGTTACACTCAATACTTATATATTTTTTATTAATGATTAGTTATTCATTTAATACAAATTATTCTACTACAAATGCTCCGGTTATATATATGAGACAACTACAGGGTTTGACAAATCGATATTTGAACTGATAAACAGACTTTCAGTAATGGCGTCTGTTGGAAATTATACACAAAATATTAGTGTTCGTTTGTCATAGGTTATTGAGATTACGTTAAAAGGATTACAAATGTTTAAAACAATAAAAATACACACCCTTACATCAGTTAAACTTAAATAACATATTGTGTAGGTATAATTTGTTTAGTGTAGTGTAGTAAAAGTGTTTACAAGTTATTGGTAATTAACAACAGGTTATCTTTGTTAGTTTATAAATTTTCAGTGACTTAGTATTCTTTTTAATCTTTGAAAGTAATTATGTTCAGTTTAGTGAGATTTCGACCTTTAGTGAGAAATAATTAACGTGAGTTTATTTAGAAATTTGGGTAATTTAATAGGTACTTATCACTTCAGTACATAGGACAAGCTCATTCGATCTGGTATTAATGGGTTATACTGCAATCCTCTTTAATTTGCATTGGTTCGGGACATCGGGCACCTTTTCCAATTTAATCGGTAGGATTTTATTTTCTTTTTTCGTTAATTCGGCCTCGACATTAGTAATATGGTTCCAGTCATCGTCTTCCTTCTTGGTATTCACTTGTTAGTAACTTCTTTTGAGATTTTTGATGTTTTAATTGACAATTTTGGTCATTCTAAAACTAGCGTCTATTCAACGAAAGCGTCATATAACGAGTAATGAAATGTCAGGATTATTTTTTATGTCTTAATACTTAAAATATAACACTTAGGCATATGGACTGTAAGTTCCCTCCAGCCATATTCTCTTCATAATTGAAACAAACAATTCTTTATAAGTTATTATTAACTGTTGTTTTTAACATTAATTTCCTTCTTTGCTACTACTCTGAGTAATAAACATCATTACTTCTTGTAAACTTATTTAACTTAATTTCCCTCATAACATAGGGTATTTACCAACTATACTTTTAATTACTTAAATCTTTATTACTGCTTTTCTACATCCCATGTTAACACAAACAGTTTATTTTACCTGGGCTTTCTCCCCTGAATAACATTGTATTCTTTATCTATTTCTAATCTAAACACTATCTCTAATTACCCTTAACTATATAATTTTTTACAATTCCACTCTTAAATCTTTCATTGGTCCAACATTGATTCATTGAGTGTTTACTTATCTATCACTATCTTTTTTAATTATACTATTGTTTACAATATCCTTTTTCACACATCACTTTCACTGTTATCACTTTTTATTTTACACGTTTATTGGTGGGTAAACCCTATTATTATTTCTCTTTGTCACTTAATTATTTTCATTATATTTCTCACTATCTCACTATCTTTACAAATTTTATTTGTATCTAATGAGTTCATGTCTCTTTCTAGATTTCTTATTTACATATACTACTAATTCGTGGGTTAGTGTATCTTTATTTAATGGGTTTTTATTAATTATGAGTCATATTTGTCACATAGATAATATTAACATTTCTTTTTTATATTGGTTAATCACCGGTTCCGTTTCCTTTATGATATTGGATGGTATCATCTCCCCCTTCCCTCTTCTACATTATTTGTCTGTGTTTTATCACCTTGGTTCATTTTATTTTCTTTGCAGTTGGTTTGGTCCATTATCTAAATTCATTTTTCTTCTCCTTCACTTCCATCTTGTCTCGCTTTATTTTGGTTAATATCTGGCCAATCTCTGGGGTTGGGTCAAGGTCATTTGTCTGTCAGTCTAGTTTGTATTTCTTATTTAATAATCACCTTTGGTTTACTATTCTTCCTCCTTCACTCTTAATTATAATTACTACTTTCATTCTCGTTATTATTTATTTATCAAAATATATTATTTCTTAGCATTTTTTACATACTTATTGATATCAAATATGATCAGGGTTTGGCAATATATATATATATAGTAAACCCTCGATTTAACGGACCTCGGTTTAACGGACTTCGGATTTAACGGACAGAATTTGGCAGACAAAACGATTCAAAAAAAAAAGCATGATAATGTTTTTAGGTTTTTGAAACGTGATAATGTGCATAAACTGCAGACTCTCCTGTTCTGGCGATATTGCTTGGCTATCGCAGCATTCTTTCGTTTCTTTTCTTCTTGTTTCTTGTTTTGAAACACGCAAATTTTCTCATCTTCAATTGTATTTGATGAGAACAGAGTATTCATCAAGAATTCATTTAATTCTTCACGATCCATGTCTTTGCATTGTCGTTGACGCAGGCGTCGCACACGTTCAGTGGAAGACATCACGACGACTAACACTGAACAATATACACTGTTATGCATCTTATTTCACTGTGAAATATTTGTCCATCGGCTAATACAGCAAGCATTACAGTGGCACATAATTTTTCATTTCCCGTAATCTTTACTGTTACAGATTTGGTTCCCTTTTGGTCCACCGTAAATATACGTAAATAAAAAATAAAAAATACGGGCGTTTCATTGGCATTTCCCATGTGTTCAAGTGAATAATTATGCTCCTTGCGTAAATGAATGACAAACCGCTGATACTGTAGGAGTTTTTCTTCGTAGTCACTCGGTAGTTTTAGTGCAAGTGATGTACGTCATTTAAGCGCAAATCCATTTCGCCGCATCATTCATCTTATACATCCAAAGCTGGCTTTGAAACCGGAGACTTTTAATTCTTGTGCGATTTCTAAAGCTTTTAATTTTAAAACATGTCTAGCGACAGGGAGTCCTTGCCTTCTTAAAAGCCGTACGTATTTACAGACGCTGGACTCTACTGCTACAAAACGCCCAACTTGAGGTCCCGCGAATGTTCGTCGCACAGTATTTGCATTTAAAAGTCGTTCCTTCTATTTTCTCCATCATCGAATACAGGATTCATCAATATCGAATTTCCTTGCGGCTTCGCGATTGCATGTTTTTTCTACATTTTGTATCACAATTAATTTATAATTCGCATCGTACGGGTTACGTTTAATTTGATTTGACTGCGTGCCTTTAGTCGCCACAATATCACTCATACCGCAAACGCACTACAAAAACGCCGAATGAAAACAAAGTACAGATAAGCGATGTTGTCGCTGTTACAATAGAAAACCACACTGGCAGTTTACCCGTTATTTAGAAACATGTTACTCACACCCCCCTACTCATTCTTTGTCTTGCTGCCTACAGAAGGGTGCGAGCACGCGCGCGTGCGCACGCACTTACACTTTATCTTCCTATTCTTTCTTCAGTTTGCTGTTAAAACATTCGGTTGTAGTCATAAATCATAACGTCAGAGTTAACTACAGCCAGGCAAACTGCTGTTGCTTAGGCAGTAAACAACTCAGATACCAAATGCATTCGTTCCGCCAGAAGTCAGGTATAACTTTGAATTTCATTAGCGCGCGAATGCAAGCCGCAGGCCAAATTAGCGACCATGTTTTTAGGAGAAAAAGTACGGCTTGTATTCGGAACAATACGGTATTTGCATGATATTAATAGTATTAAAATTTCAAGTGTTATAGGCCTATTTGATTTAAATATACCCCTAAAAAACAATTTGCGATTTAACGGACTTTCGATTTTACGGACACCCCTCAGCCCCAATTAGTCCGTTAAATCGAGGGTTTACTGTATATATATATATATATATCTCAAAAATAGGTGTTAAAAAGAATATACAAAATTATACTACTTGCAGAAGAAACAAATTGAAAATATCACAAATTATATATATAATAGTAACATTTAGCATAACTACTCCAGTAAGTTATTTAAATGTATACTTAGTGTCATTTTCAGTAAACAAATAGTTTTACAGAAAACACAGTTACATGTAAATCATTAGAAAGCATTGAGAACTGTTGAATATGTTTATGAATTTTCTCACTTAATGTAACTGATTACAATAAAACTTATTTAATATGATCAGTTACATTAAGTGAGAAAATTCTGTAATGCACACACACACACACACACAGAGAGAGTGGGGAAAACAGCCAAAATTACGTGACACTCCTACCCGTATGATGTGGAGGTCTGATCTCCTCTTAACAAACAACTTAATGTGAATTGTGCCGGTGTTTGCACAAGCCGGCGTTCAAAGAAATGCAATCCTAGTTTTCGGTTTCGGACAAGTGTCGAAGCATTAGTTGGCAAGCGAAATTTCGGTGGCACTGTTTCGACGGTGAACGCTATCTAGTGGCGAAGTTTAGGTTTCGTTGTGAGGGCTGGCAAACTGTGCAGTTCCAGCCTTGTCCTCACTGAATAAACAGCTCAGCCGTCTTCCCTCGGTGGCAGATTTTTGGGTGTAGTCTTCCTCATCTTTATGGCAGGCTAATTGCTTAAGACTCACCGGGTTCTCACCCTAGAACGGAGATCTGGCCACAGCTTGGTGTACTGCCACCTTCACCAGCTATGAACCACCAAGGAAAAACTTCATCTGTGCCGAGGAGGAGCTAGCTGCAGCCAACAGAGATGTGAAACCGCCGCTTCATATGAGGTGATATAAACTCTTTTATTTTTTATCCTGGCCCGCAGAACATCACATGTGAGGTGTTTGTGCTATAACAGTTTACTTATTCAGCAAGATGGTTAAATCGAGGGTGTGTCGGCAAGACAATTTCTATGTAAATTATTCATGATAATACCGTACAATCACTGTAATTGTGAGCTGCACTGTGGGAGGGTCTCAGAGCTGTTTTCGTAGATATTATGGGTGCAAAAGTTGTAAGGGTAAATTTTTTCAAAATTTAAGTACAAGGGTATGATTTTCTTGATTCCGAACCGGCTGGTTCGGATCTCTTTCTTGGATTATTACTGGGGTTTCATAATTAATTATTTTTCCTGTATGCATGGGATGGGTTTTTTTTAAATTCTGTTTCCGGCTGTTATTTCATATATGGGTTCTCTGTTCACATGTTAGGCACCGGTTGGTGCCATTTCATGCAGGTTTTCTACGTGTCATAGTTTGTCAGGTCAGGCCGGTTCTCTTACACCCAAAAGAGAAGTAGAGGAGTTAGATGATGAGCATAATCCCAATCGGGGTGAAAGTAGTGAAGTAAGTTGCCTTGATTCTGATTCCGAAGAAACAATTCAGTACAGCTCAACACGAGATAATTTCTCAGAGTGTGGTGTCCGAAAGGAACGAGTACCTAAAGTCCGTCATAGAAAGGTGAGAAGAAGCGGTTAACGGGTAGCGGGTAGATGTTCCCCACAGTCCCAGTGGTGTTCGTCTACTTCAGGGTTGTGCCCCTGCCCACGCGAGCCTTGGTTTTCTCCACTCATCCTTAGTCTCAGAGGGAACCATGTCCTTACCCTTAGTCCTCACTCTTGACCTTCAATGATCCTTGCCCCTTTTCATCTTCCTGATATTCCTACCCCTCCCCTTAAAAAAGTTAGAGAGCTTGCCGAAAGTGCACTTGGATCGTGGTCTTGGAGATCGTCAATTGCCCCTGTTCTGAAAAGTTACGATGGAGAAGTTAGGTGGTGTTGTTTCGTGGTTCATAGTTGTTGATTTTGGTATTAATCATTGTAGGGTCCGAGCCATGCCGCATTCCCCAGTTATTTCCCTGTTTTTTTTTGGGGTTGAGAGTGTGTTATTTTAGACGGTGTCGTGGATAAGTACCCCCCCCCCGCTAGTTACTGTGTGTAGGCAAGATGAAGTAAGAGTTGAGATTGATGCGCGCGTGCCCTCTATGCGGTCTTCTCTGTCAGGCTAAGCGGGGCCGTCCGCCCTAGTGTAGGGATGTGGGCCAGTCATATGGCAAGGATGGAGATGCCTTGTTGGTGCATATGGTTGGTCGGTCCAAGAGGTGGACGAGAGGTAGTACGGTCACTCACATACCAAGGTGGGTGATACCTTGTTTGGTCTTCGGACGGGTATGTGAGTGGGACCAGTACTAAGTAGGTGATGGTCACCGGAGAGGGTGACGTGTTGGGGCGGTCCCGTGGGGTTGGCATGACGGAAAGGGTCGCATGGGGATGGCCGCTGTAGTGGTGAGATTCTTCCGTACCCCTGAGTTCAAGTGTGGGGCAGGCAACCAGGTTGCCCTTTTGGGGTGGGGGTGTGCCGGTGTTTGCACAAGCCAGCGTTCGAAGAAATGCAATCCTAGTTTTTGGTTTCGGATAAGTGTCGAAGCATTAGTTGGCAAGCGAAATTTCGGTGGCACTGTTTCGACGGTGAACGCTATCTAGTGGCGAAGTTTAGGTTTCGTTGTTAGGGCTGGCAAACTGTGCAGTTCCAGCCTTGTCCTCACTGAATAAACAGCTCAGCCGTCTTCCCTCGGTGGCAGATTTTTGGGTGTAGTCTTCCTCATCTTTATGGCAGGCTAATTGCTTAAGACTCACCGGGTTCTCACCCTAGAACGGAGATCTGGCCACAGCTTGGTGTACTGCCACCTTCACCAGCTATGAACCACCAAGGAAAAACTTCGTCTGTGCCGAGGAGGAGCTAGCTGCAGCCAACAGAGATGTGAAACCGCCGCTTCATATGAGGTGATATAAACTCTTTTTTATTTTTTATCCTGGCCCGCGGAACATCACATGTGAGGTGTTTGTGCTATAACAGTTTACTTATTCAGCAAGATGGTTAAATCGAGGGTGTGTCGGCAAGACAATTTCTATGTAAATTATTCATGATAATACCGTACAATCACTGTAATTGTGAGCTGCACTGTGGGAGGGTCTCAGAGCTGTTTTCGTAGATATTATGGGTGCAAAAGTTGTAAGGGTAAATTTTTTCAAATTTTAAGTACAAGGGTATGATTTTCTTGATCCCGAACCGGTTGGTTCGGATCTCTTTCTTGGATTATTACTGGGGTTTCATAATCAATTATTTTTCCTGTATGCATGGGATGGTTTTTTTTTTTTTAATTCTGTTTCCAGCTGTTATTTCATATATGGGTTCTCTGTTCACATGTTAGGCACCGGTTGGTGCCATTTCATGCAGGTTTTCTACGTGTCATAGTTTCTCAGGTCAGGCCGGTTCTGGCACACTCCTACAGCTGCAAGTATACAGCCTGCAAGTATACAGCATGTTTTTTATTTTATATATGCACAGATGGCTGAAATTAAATTTTATTTCTTTAAGGCCTATATGTATTAATATTTTGAGATTATCAATTTGCATGGATGAAATATACAGGCGGTACTTATTTTGGGTAACTTAGATTTTCTGGCCATTACTGACTAAACTAGTTTTGTTAATTTTTTGATATTATCAAATCCTTATGATTAAATAATGACTAATAACTAATAATGACTATTTAAGTATATAATTAAATGAATGAATAATTTCTAAACATTTAACATTCTTATGACAGATTTTTAGAAGTGTTCTGTGCATTATATGAATCAATTAGTTTCACATTTTGCCTATCATTATAGCAAGATTACTTATCATTAATTTTTTAATTACCAGCCATTACAAATGTTTTCTCAAGTTATAATGTATATTGTATCTGACATAGAATTGTACTGTCCTTAGTCCATCTGCTGACATTATAAAAATGTAAAAGGGGTTGCGGGTGGTGATGACTTTAGTTTCCATTTAGTTTGATAGATAATGGCAGTTATTTAATATTCACATATCGGGGGAGATGAAGGTATTATATACCGGTGGTCCATGAGGCTTTTGAATAGTATGGCGTGTTGAGTTGTAACTGTGATTTGGGGAAATTAATTGTGCTATTATTTGTTGTTATGTGTTTGGGGTAGAGTGCAAATATATATATACAAGGATACTTTTATAATGTCAAAAGAAAAATTTGTTGAGTCATGATCCTGATAACTTGTAGTGAGGAGAATATATATATATATTGTAACGTACCGCTTTTTTCGTGAGGTGTTGTATAGTTAAATCCTGCACCACGTTGTACGCGTCAATTCTGTAACGTACTACTTTTTCACGAGGCGTTATTTAGCGAAACGTCAGTCTGAGTCAAGCCCCAAATGTTGGGTTCGCCAATCTGTAACGTACCGCTTTCTTTTTCGTGATGTATTATGGAAGTGTTATTATATGCCTCACGCAGTATGCGTCACTTATGAATTATACTAACTGACGTTTTAAACGGTATAAATAAAGGATTTCGTTTATCTTGTTTTACTCAATCTAAAAGAAATCGAGAGTGTGTGATTTGGGGTCAAGGAGGTAATTTGTTCAGCCTTATGCAGAAGAGAGAGTAAGTATCAAATTTGCCCCTCTGTTGTGACGATTTTTTCTGTATGTTGTGCTGAAATTTTCATTAACTACCCACTACAATAAATTATAACACGTTATAATTCAATATTAATTTTCAATAATATTGCTTTATTGATTATTGACTTTTGTCTCCAGCCACCCAAGTATAGGTATCACAATTAATCTTTTTAAAAAGAAAACATCTTCTCGACTTTACCGAGTAAACATAGATCTGTCTAAAGAACAAAACATATATGTTGTTATTTAACCAATATTACGCTATAATAAAATACATCAGTTATTACATAATTCTTATTAATTCCCCAGGGTTCAGGGTGAATTCTTTATGTTATGAGAGTGTCAGAAATGGCTAATTGCTACGCTTTACAAATATAAAAAATTAATAAATAATTTTGGTTTATTTTTCACATGTTACGTAGTTTCCGGAATTGCCGTTAGAGAGCAGCATGTATTTGTTTACTTTTGAAATAAACATATGATACAATTAATATTTTTTGTTCTATTTTCTCTATTAAAAAACGAGTTTTCTTCGGGATTTATTACGAAAAATGTTTATATTACCTCGCTCCGTGTTGTCCTTACTGGATTGAAGTTTTATTCTGTGATGAGGTACGTCTTGCGTTATTATTTCCTTTTCATTTGGATGATTTTCTGATTGTCTACTAGACGTAGGCCGAATTATATTGGATCCTCAGAATGGTTTCATCCACGGGTTTTTAATGTATAACACCTTTTAATTTGGATTCCTCAGGTATAATTGGTTAGTATTCACTTTGTTTATTACTCTTGCGTGAATTTCGCCTCCTCCAACGTTCAAAAAAGGTTATTTTTTTATAATTTTTGTCGCATCGATTCTTCAACTCTCTGGTTCAGTTCAAAATTTTTTTTCTTATTAACAATACTTGTTATTTTCCATCACTCTTAGTAACACATAGTATTTTTATTATGTAGGCAGTTTGTGATTATTATAAATTTATATTTTTATTTATGGAAAAATAATTCCCTTCCATTCCGGTTTATTTACTAATTTAATTCACATAATATGTTTTGGTTAATTTTTTTATGACCTTGTATATAAATATTATATCATTTTATTATCATTAAATAAATTTATATATTATTTATTTAATCTCGAATAGTGTTCATACCCGGTACTACTTCCTGTTGTCACTTCCTTCATAGGATTATTTTAATTTTATATTATCTTTGGTAGTTAAAATTTTTATGTCCTTTAAAATTAAACCCTGGGTTTTCTTACAATCTAACATAATTATTTGAAACAATATAATATTAACTGGGGTATAACAAATTGTGGTTCATACAATATAAATTACAATAAATAAATAAAATCACAAAAATCGATTAGTATTATTACATACTACTTCCATAGTTTTATCCTATCCAAAACATACAGCACAGTTTAGTAATACATTAGTTTCACTTTGGTTTTTCACCTCAATGGGTACACTATCACTCACTTCGCACTATATACCACTCGAATTGTTTATTATGTGGAGTGATATAATTAAATTTTGAGCGAGCTTTAGTTCTACCCATTTCTGACTTTTATTCTCATTAGTTACTTTATTGGGACCGGGTTATGTACCGTTACATAAAGCCCCCCCACTAGAACAAATTTATTTTAGTTCAACTCGTTGATAGAAATAAATTGTTAATTGGTTCAAGTCTCCTAATGGTCTTGACTTTGTTTTCATAATAATGTTTCATTGCTGACTGATTATAAACTCTGGTAATTCAGACTTGTGGTAATGGTCGTTTTCTTACTTTACTCTCTCTCTCTTGGAGGCAAATTCATCAATTATTTCTCGGGGTTAGTGGTACTTCCACATTTTATTTGATAAGGACTGGTCACACTAATCATATTAAAATTGTTTCAACACTCATTTCTATTTACTTTTATATACTCGCTTTATCAATTAAGCTTCTGTCTGCTATCTTCCTTCTATTTTCTTCATTTAGACATCTGGAATCTAATATCACTCTTTTCAGCTATTTTATAATTATTATCCCTTAAATATTCAATTTCCCTAACATTTTTCCCTATCTTGTGCGGTGGTTCCAGTCGGGTGGCCACTCTGGGTCCATACACCGCTGTCCATCCTTACACCTTCTGAGACCAGGGGAACATCATCCCTGCTCATAAAAATTATTGCCGGAACATTTCTACGGTCAATACATAAAAATAAAAAAATTATAAGTAGTAGTCAATTAGCGACTAGTACCAAACACTTTTGGGATTCTTCATACTGTAGCTGTTTGTATTTATTTATATATTTCTTCTTCTCCTTGATTCTTTCTTTTTTATCATTAATTAATAGCATATAACATCATTGATAGGCTTTATGTTAAAACTCTTCTGACTTTACTTCTTGTGACATATTTCTCCGTATCATTTCTTCTTATATAATCTTCAATTCCGAGAAATTCTAATCATTGTATTAATTATCATCCTCCTTCAGTTTCATTGGAGTCATTAAATTATTCGTTATTCTTCTTATTGTACCTTCTTATCTGAGCACATTACCATTAATTGTTTATTTATTTATTCTTCAGTTTGTGACCATAAAATATTATTTTTCCTATTAGTCCATTTTAAATCAGTTCTTTATAAATATTATTTAATCTGTTCTTACATTTTCTTGGTGTTTTGTCTTTTCACTTTAAATTATGTTGTTCGAAATAAGTTGAGTAAGTTGTTCTTACGTGCTTTTTGAATTTTGGGGTTTTTATTCTCTTCACTCTACATTAGTTTAACCGTTTTCAGTATCATTCACAACACGGATTGATCCACTCGTATATTTTTCCCGTGGATTCTGTTGATTAAACTTGTCAATAAAATTCGCTATTGGATTGCCCCATTGCGGATCACTACCATACATTTCAATATTATCGTATGCATATAGCCTCTCATCTTTATTACTGGGACCAGGATTAGACCCTTGATTTTTCCCATGGTCAACTCGTTTGTCCACTTTTCTTTGTTGCTGTTCTTCGGGTCTCCTCGAATCCCTCTCATCAGCCATTAGATAATTTACTTGGGCTTGATTAGTTCCCTGATTGTCCTTTGGTGGATCTCCCGAAGGTATGTCCCTATGTCTATCTCCACTTCTGGATCTCCTATATTCGTCATGATCATTCCATTGTTGTCTGTTGTAATTGTTTCTCTCATCTCTTCGTTCATAATTTTGTCTCTGGTTAAAATACGGACGTCTTCCTTGGTAACTATTACTGTAATAATTGTTATTAGCATGTACATAATTAACTCTGGGCCGATTCTCTCTTGGTGGTTCATTCTTCCGCTCCTCGGTATTCCCTGACCTCCATCTACTTCTCCTATAATAAGATTCCTGTTCATAATTTTCTAGCAGCGTTTCCATGCCTCCAATAGTTTTGATTTGTCCACTCAAGCGTGCACTGATGATCTTTTCTTCAAAATGATACGCCATTTTGGTCACTAGACACTCTTCAGGTATCTTAGGGTCTAGATACTTGGCGATACACACCTTCCCTAAAAAGTAAGCAGTAGGTGTTTGTCCCACTGTACGGTCATACCTACCTTGACAGATATCGTCCCTAATAATGTTTTGTACTGATTCTGACCAGTACTTAAGTTTGAACATAGTTTTGAAACCCTCATAATCACACACCTCGTTCCTAATTGCTGTCCACCAATTATCATTGATATTTTTGAACGATTCGTCTAATAGACCTTTTATCATATTCCATCTATTCTCCTTTGATCTGTTCAAAATTTCATCTACTCTCCCTAAAAATTCAAGTGGGTTTCTGCGATAATCCCGAAAGTTTACACTTTCCTTATTGTCTGGATAAACATGATGACTGCTGCATGCAGATCTAGCGCTTATTCTATCTACATCACATTGAAAATTGGTTTGTATTTGTTGCAAACTATCTAATTTCTCTGCTTGGCTATCACATTGATTTTTTACATTCTCTACAGTTTTATGAAACTCTGAAAATTTACAGTTTAGACTGCTTTTAATGCTATCTAACTGGTCATTGTTTTCTTGTCGTATGGCCATTACACGAACTTGGTTATCTTGTTCTTCTTTTTCCATTCTTGCCTCAACTCCAATTTTAATTAGTTCCATCTTCTCTTCAGTTGTATCTAATCTTTGGTTAGTTTCTACTAATTTCTTCTCTGCCTCTTCCTTATATGCCTCTACTCTTTCGCTTAACGTATTATTGACCAGTTCAATTTTACCTTCTAGATTTTCTCTTAATTCTTTATTGAAATTCTCCATCTTACCCTCAATTTGTTTTAAATTCTCATTATTTTCTTCAAATTTTGCATTCATCTCTTCTCTTTGCCCTTCAACCGCTTCCTTCAGTTCATGGTATCGTTCATTCATAGTTTGTTTTAAGTTTTCCTCCTGTTTCTTAAAATTCTCCTTATTTTCTTCATTAGTTTGTTTCAAGGCTTCCTCCTGTTTTCTAAAATTTTCGTCTATTTTGTCGAATTTTTCCTCCTGTTTCTTAAATTTTTCGTCTATTTTATCATTGGTTTGTCTATTTTGTTCCTCCTGTTTCTTAAATTTTTCGTCTATTTTATCATTGGTTTGTCTATTGCTTTCCATAATAATTCTCAACATCTCCTGCATGCTCATGTCTTCTTTTTGGGTGGATTTATCTGGTTGGTCCCCTTGGGCATCCTCTTCCACTATTTCCTTTTCCGTATCCATAACTACTTCGGTTTCTTCTGTATCACCTGTCTGTTGGTCCATTTCACTGTCCGTGACTAACTCTATTTCTTGTTCCTGTCCACCTTCTTCAATCTCCTTTTCTTCTGCCCTCTTCTTCGATTTTCCTCGGGTATTAGGCATTTCTTGTTTTCTCATAACTGCCAACGATAATTAGATTTTTTGATATATATTTTTATTAAATATCAAAATTCTTTTCTAATTACCGCCCCACGTTGGGCGCCAATCTGTAACGTACCGCTTTTTTCGTGAGGTGTTGTATAGTTAAATCCTGCACCACGTTGTACGCGTCAATTCTGTAACGTACTACTTTTTCACGAGGCGTTATTTAGCGAAACGTCAGTCTGAGTCAAGCCCCAAATGTTGGGTTCGCCAATCTGTAACGTACCGCTTTCTTTTTCGTGATGTATTATGGAAGTGTTATTATATGCCTCACGCAGTATGCGTCACTTATGAATTATACTAACTGACGTTTTAAACGGTATAAATAAAGGATTTCGTTTATCTTGTTTTACTCAATCTAAAAGAAATCGAGAGTGTATGATTTGGGGTCAAGGAGGTAATTTGTTCAGCCTTATGCAGAAGAGAGAGTAAGTATCAAATTTGCCCCTCTGTTGTGACGATTTTTTCTGTATGTTGTGCTGAAATTTTCATTAACTACCCACTACAATAAATTATAACACGTTATAATTCAATATTAATTTTCAATAATATTGCTTTATTGATTATTGACTTTTGTCTCCAGCCACCCAAGTATAGGTATCACAATTAATCTTTTTAAAAAGAAAACATCTTCTCGACTTTACCGAGTAAACATAGATCTGTCTAAAGAACAAAACATATATGTTGTTATTTAACCAATATTACGCTATAATAAAATACATCAGTTATTACATAATTCTTATTAATTCCCCAGGGTTCAGGGTGAATTCTTTATGTTATGAGAGTGTCAGAAATGGCTAATTGCTACGCTTTACAAATATAAAAAATTAATAAATAATTTTGGTTTATTTTTCACATGTTACGTAGTTTCCGGAATTGCCGTTAGAGAGCAGCATGTATTTGTTTACTTTTGAAATAAACATATGATACAATTAATATTTTTTGTTCTATTTTCTCTATTAAAAAACGAGTTTTCTTCGGGATTTATTACGAAAAATGTTTATATTACCTCGCTCCGTGTTGTCCTTACTGGACTGAAGTTTTATTCTGTGATGAGGTACGTCTTGCGTTATTATTTCCTTTTCATTTGGATGATTTTCTGATTGTCTACTAGACGTAGGCCGAATTATATTGGATCCTCAGAATGGTTTCATCCACGGGTTTTTAATGTATAACACCTTTTAATTTGGATTCCTCAGGTATAATTGGTTAGTATTCACTTTGTTTATTACTCTTGCGTGAATTTCGCCTCCTCCAACGTTCAAAAAAGGTTATTTTTTTATAATTTTTGTCGCATCGATTCTTCAACTCTCTGGTTCAGTTCAAAATTTTTTTTCTTATTAACAATACTTGTTATTTTCCATCACTCTTAGTAACACATAGTATTTTTATTATGTAGGCAGTTTGTGATTATTATAAATTTATATTTTTATTTATGGAAAAATAATTCCCTTCCATTCCGGTTTATTTACTAATTTAATTCACATAATATGTTTTGGTTAATTTTTTTATGACCTTGTATATAAATATTATATCATTTTATTATCATTAAATAAATTTATATATTATTTATTTAATCTCGAATAGTGTTCATACCCGGTACTACTTCCTGTTGTCACTTCCTTCATAGGATTATTTTAATTTTATATTATCTTTGGTAGTTAAAATTTTTATGTCCTTTAAAATTAAACCCTGGGTTTTCTTACAATCTAACATAATTATTTGAAACAATATAATATTAACTGGGGTATAACAAATTGTGGTTCATACAATATAAATTACAATAAATAAATAAAATCACAAAAATCGATTAGTATTATTACATACTACTTCCATAGTTTTATCCTATCCAAAACATACAGCACAGTTTAGTAATACATTAGTTTCACTTTGGTTTTTCACCTCAATGGGTACACTATCACTCACTTCGCACTATATACCACTCGAATTGTTTATTATGTGGAGTGATATAATTAAATTTTGAGCGAGCTTTAGTTCTACCCATTTCTGACTTTTATTCTCATTAGTTACTTTATTGGGACCGGGTTATGTACCGTTACATAAAGCCCCCCCACTAGAACAAATTTATTTTAGTTCAACTCGTTGATAGAAATAAATTGTTAATTGGTTCAAGTCTCCTAATGGTCTTGACTTTGTTTTCATAATAATGTTTCATTGCTGACTGATTATAAACTCTGGTAATTCAGACTTGTGGTAATGGTCGTTTTCTTACTTTACTCTCTCTCTCTTGGAGGCAAATTCATCAATTATTTCTCGGGGTTAGTGGTACTTCCACATTTTATTTGATAAGGACTGGTCACACTAATCATATTAAAATTGTTTCAACACTCATTTCTATTTACTTTTATATACTCGCTTTATCAATTAAGCTTCTGTCTGCTATCTTCCTTCTATTTTCTTCATTTAGACATCTGGAATCTAATATCACTCTTTTCAGCTATTTTATAATTATTATCCCTTAAATATTCAATTTCCCTAACATTTTTCCCTATCTTGTGCGGTGGTTCCAGTCGGGTGGCCACTCTGGGTCCATACACCGCTGTCCATCCTTACACCTTCTGAGACCAGGGGAACATCATCCCTGCTCATAAAAATTATTGCCGGAACATTTCTACGGTCAATACATAAAAATAAAAAAATTATAAGTAGTAGTCAATTAGCGACTAGTACCAAACACTTTTGGGATTCTTCATACTGTAGCTGTTTGTATTTATTTATATATTTCTTCTTCTCCTTGATTCTTTCTTTTTTATCATTAATTAATAGCATATAACATCATTGATAGGCTTTATGTTAAAACTCTTCTGACTTTACTTCTTGTGACATATTTCTCCGTATCATTTCTTCTTATATAATCTTCAATTCCGAGAAATTCTAATCATTGTATTAATTATCATCCTCCTTCAGTTTCATTGGAGTCATTAAATTATTCGTTATTCTTCTTATTGTACCTTCTTATCTGAGCACATTACCATTAATTGTTTATTTATTTATTCTTCAGTTTGTGACCATAAAATATTATTTTTCCTATTAGTCCATTTTAAATCAGTTCTTTATAAATATTATTTAATCTGTTCTTACATTTTCTTGGTGTTTTGTCTTTTCACTTTAAATTATGTTGTTCGAAATAAGTTGAGTAAGTTGTTCTTACGTGCTTTTTGAATTTTGGGGTTTTTATTCTCTTCACTCTACATTAGTTTAACCGTTTTCAGTATCATTCACAACACGGATTGATCCACTCGTATATTTTTCCCGTGGATTCTGTTGATTAAACTTGTCAATAAAATTCGCTATTGGATTGCCCCATTGCGGATCACTACCATACATTTCAATATTATCGTATGCATATAGCCTCTCATCTTTATTACTGGGACCAGGATTAGACCCTTGATTTTTCCCATGGTCAACTCGTTTGTCCACTTTTCTTTGTTGCTGTTCTTCGGGTCTCCTCGAATCCCTCTCATCAGCCATTAGATAATTTACTTGGGCTTGATTAGTTCCCTGATTGTCCTTTGGTGGATCTCCCGAAGGTATGTCCCTATGTCTATCTCCACTTCTGGATCTCCTATATTCGTCATGATCATTCCATTGTTGTCTGTTGTAATTGTTTCTCTCATCTCTTCGTTCATAATTTTGTCTCTGGTTAAAATACGGACGTCTTCCTTGGTAACTATTACTGTAATAATTGTTATTAGCATGTACATAATTAACTCTGGGCCGATTCTCTCTTGGTGGTTCATTCTTCCGCTCCTCGGTATTCCCTGACCTCCATCTACTTCTCCTATAATAAGATTCCTGTTCATAATTTTCTAGCAGCGTTTCCATGCCTCCAATAGTTTTGATTTGTCCACTCAAGCGTGCACTGATGATCTTTTCTTCAAAATGATACGCCATTTTGGTCACTAGACACTCTTCAGGTATCTTAGGGTCTAGATACTTGGCGATACACACCTTCCCTAAAAAGTAAGCAGTAGGTGTTTGTCCCACTGTACGGTCATACCTACCTTGACAGATATCGTCCCTAATAATGTTTTGTACTGATTCTGACCAGTACTTAAGTTTGAACATAGTTTTGAAACCCTCATAATCACACACCTCGTTCCTAATTGCTGTCCACCAATTATCATTGATATTTTTGAACGATTCGTCTAATAGACCTTTTATCATATTCCATCTATTCTCCTTTGATCTGTTCAAAATTTCATCTACTCTCCCTAAAAATTCAAGTGGGTTTCTGCGATAATCCCGAAAGTTTACACTTTCCTTATTGTCTGGATAAACATGATGACTGCTGCATGCAGATCTAGCGCTTATTCTATCTACATCACATTGAAAATTGGTTTGTATTTGTTGCAAACTATCTAATTTCTCTGCTTGGCTATCACATTGATTTTTTACATTCTCTACAGTTTTATGAAACTCTGAAAATTTACAGTTTAGACTGCTTTTAATGCTATCTAACTGGTCATTGTTTTCTTGTCGTATGGCCATTACACGAACTTGGTTATCTTGTTCTTCTTTTTCCATTCTTGCCTCAACTCCAATTTTAATTAGTTCCATCTTCTCTTCAGTTGTATCTAATCTTTGGTTAGTTTCTACTAATTTCTTCTCTGCCTCTTCCTTATATGCCTCTACTCTTTCGCTTAACGTATTATTGACCAGTTCAATTTTACCTTCTAGATTTTCTCTTAATTCTTTATTGAAATTCTCCATCTTACCCTCAATTTGTTTTAAATTCTCATTATTTTCTTCAAATTTTGCATTCATCTCTTCTCTTTGCCCTTCAACCGCTTCCTTCAGTTCATGGTATCGTTCATTCATAGTTTGTTTTAAGTTTTCCTCCTGTTTCTTAAAATTCTCCTTATTTTCTTCATTAGTTTGTTTCAAGGCTTCCTCCTGTTTTCTAAAATTTTCGTCTATTTTGTCGAATTTTTCCTCCTGTTTCTTAAATTTTTCGTCTATTTTATCATTGGTTTGTCTATTTTGTTCCTCCTGTTTCTTAAATTTTTCGTCTATTTTATCATTGGTTTGTCTATTGCTTTCCATAATAATTCTCAACATCTCCTGCATGCTCATGTCTTCTTTTTGGGTGGATTTATCTGGTTGGTCCCCTTGGGCATCCTCTTCCACTATTTCCTTTTCCGTATCCATAACTACTTCGGTTTCTTCTGTATCACCTGTCTGTTGGTCCATTTCACTGTCCGTGACTAACTCTATTTCTTGTTCCTGTCCACCTTCTTCAATCTCCTTTTCTTCTGCCCTCTTCTTCGATTTTCCTCGGGTATTAGGCATTTCTTGTTTTCTCATAACTGCCAACGATAATTAGATTTTTTGATATATATTTTTATTAAATATCAAAATTCTTTTCTAATTACCGCCCCACGTTGGGCGCCAATCTGTAACGTACCGCTTTTTTCGTGAGGTGTTGTATAGTTAAATCCTGCACCACGTTGTACGCGTCAATTCTGTAACGTACTACTTTTTCACGAGGCGTTATTTAGCGAAACGTCAGTCTGAGTCAAGCCCCAAATGTTGGGTTCGCCAATCTGTAACGTACCGCTTTCTTTTTCGTGATGTATTATGGAAGTGTTATTATATGCCTCACGCAGTATGCGTCACTTATGAATTATACTAACTGACGTTTTAAACGGTATAAATAAAGGATTTCGTTTATCTTGTTTTACTCAATCTAAAAGAAATCGAGAGTGTATGATTTGGGGTCAAGGAGGTAATTTGTTCAGCCTTATGCAGAAGAGAGAGTAAGTATCAAATTTGCCCCTCTGTTGTGACGATTTTTTCTGTATGTTGTGCTGAAATTTTCATTAACTACCCACTACAATAAATTATAACACGTTATAATTCAATATTAATTTTCAATAATATTGCTTTATTGATTATTGACTTTTGTCTCCAGCCACCCAAGTATAGGTATCACAATTAATCTTTTTAAAAAGAAAACATCTTCTCGACTTTACCGAGTAAACATAGATCTGTCTAAAGAACAAAACATATATGTTGTTATTTAACCAATATTACGCTATAATAAAATACATCAGTTATTACATAATTCTTATTAATTCCCCAGGGTTCAGGGTGAATTCTTTATGTTATGAGAGTGTCAGAAATGGCTAATTGCTACGCTTTACAAATATAAAAAATTAATAAATAATTTTGGTTTATTTTTCACATGTTACGTAGTTTCCGGAATTGCCGTTAGAGAGCAGCATGTATTTGTTTACTTTTGAAATAAACATATGATACAATTAATATTTTTTGTTCTATTTTCTCTATTAAAAAACGAGTTTTCTTCGGGATTTATTACGAAAAATGTTTATATTACCTCGCTCCGTGTTGTCCTTACTGGACTGAAGTTTTATTCTGTGATGAGGTACGTCTTGCGTTATTATTTCCTTTTCATTTGGATGATTTTCTGATTGTCTACTAGACGTAGGCCGAATTATATTGGATCCTCAGAATGGTTTCATCCACGGGTTTTTAATGTATAACACCTTTTAATTTGGATTCCTCAGGTATAATTGGTTAGTATTCACTTTGTTTATTACTCTTGCGTGAATTTCGCCTCCTCCAACGTTCAAAAAAGGTTATTTTTTTATAATTTTTGTCGCATCGATTCTTCAACTCTCTGGTTCAGTTCAAAATTTTTTTTCTTATTAACAATACTTGTTATTTTCCATCACTCTTAGTAACACATAGTATTTTTATTATGTAGGCAGTTTGTGATTATTATAAATTTATATTTTTATTTATGGAAAAATAATTCCCTTCCATTCCGGTTTATTTACTAATTTAATTCACATAATATGTTTTGGTTAATTTTTTTATGACCTTGTATATAAATATTATATCATTTTATTATCATTAAATAAATTTATATATTATTTATTTAATCTCGAATAGTGTTCATACCCGGTACTACTTCCTGTTGTCACTTCCTTCATAGGATTATTTTAATTTTATATTATCTTTGGTAGTTAAAATTTTTATGTCCTTTAAAATTAAACCCTGGGTTTTCTTACAATCTAACATAATTATTTGAAACAATATAATATTAACTGGGGTATAACAAATTGTGGTTCATACAATATAAATTACAATAAATAAATAAAATCACAAAAATCGATTAGTATTATTACATACTACTTCCATAGTTTTATCCTATCCAAAACATACAGCACAGTTTAGTAATACATTAGTTTCACTTTGGTTTTTCACCTCAATGGGTACACTATCACTCACTTCGCACTATATACCACTCGAATTGTTTATTATGTGGAGTGATATAATTAAATTTTGAGCGAGCTTTAGTTCTACCCATTTCTGACTTTTATTCTCATTAGTTACTTTATTGGGACCGGGTTATGTACCGTTACATAAAGCCCCCCCACTAGAACAAATTTATTTTAGTTCAACTCGTTGATAGAAATAAATTGTTAATTGGTTCAAGTCTCCTAATGGTCTTGACTTTGTTTTCATAATAATGTTTCATTGCTGACTGATTATAAACTCTGGTAATTCAGACTTGTGGTAATGGTCGTTTTCTTACTTTACTCTCTCTCTCTTGGAGGCAAATTCATCAATTATTTCTCGGGGTTAGTGGTACTTCCACATTTTATTTGATAAGGACTGGTCACACTAATCATATTAAAATTGTTTCAACACTCATTTCTATTTACTTTTATATACTCGCTTTATCAATTAAGCTTCTGTCTGCTATCTTCCTTCTATTTTCTTCATTTAGACATCTGGAATCTAATATCACTCTTTTCAGCTATTTTATAATTATTATCCCTTAAATATTCAATTTCCCTAACATTTTTCCCTATCTTGTGCGGTGGTTCCAGTCGGGTGGCCACTCTGGGTCCATACACCGCTGTCCATCCTTACACCTTCTGAGACCAGGGGAACATCATCCCTGCTCATAAAAATTATTGCCGGAACATTTCTACGGTCAATACATAAAAATAAAAAAATTATAAGTAGTAGTCAATTAGCGACTAGTACCAAACACTTTTGGGATTCTTCATACTGTAGCTGTTTGTATTTATTTATATATTTCTTCTTCTCCTTGATTCTTTCTTTTTTATCATTAATTAATAGCATATAACATCATTGATAGGCTTTATGTTAAAACTCTTCTGACTTTACTTCTTGTGACATATTTCTCCGTATCATTTCTTCTTATATAATCTTCAATTCCGAGAAATTCTAATCATTGTATTAATTATCATCCTCCTTCAGTTTCATTGGAGTCATTAAATTATTCGTTATTCTTCTTATTGTACCTTCTTATCTGAGCACATTACCATTAATTGTTTATTTATTTATTCTTCAGTTTGTGACCATAAAATATTATTTTTCCTATTAGTCCATTTTAAATCAGTTCTTTATAAATATTATTTAATCTGTTCTTACATTTTCTTGGTGTTTTGTCTTTTCACTTTAAATTATGTTGTTCGAAATAAGTTGAGTAAGTTGTTCTTACGTGCTTTTTGAATTTTGGGGTTTTTATTCTCTTCACTCTACATTAGTTTAACCGTTTTCAGTATCATTCACAACACGGATTGATCCACTCGTATATTTTTCCCGTGGATTCTGTTGATTAAACTTGTCAATAAAATTCGCTATTGGATTGCCCCATTGCGGATCACTACCATACATTTCAATATTATCGTATGCATATAGCCTCTCATCTTTATTACTGGGACCAGGATTAGACCCTTGATTTTTCCCATGGTCAACTCGTTTGTCCACTTTTCTTTGTTGCTGTTCTTCGGGTCTCCTCGAATCCCTCTCATCAGCCATTAGATAATTTACTTGGGCTTGATTAGTTCCCTGATTGTCCTTTGGTGGATCTCCCGAAGGTATGTCCCTATGTCTATCTCCACTTCTGGATCTCCTATATTCGTCATGATCATTCCATTGTTGTCTGTTGTAATTGTTTCTCTCATCTCTTCGTTCATAATTTTGTCTCTGGTTAAAATACGGACGTCTTCCTTGGTAACTATTACTGTAATAATTGTTATTAGCATGTACATAATTAACTCTGGGCCGATTCTCTCTTGGTGGTTCATTCTTCCGCTCCTCGGTATTCCCTGACCTCCATCTACTTCTCCTATAATAAGATTCCTGTTCATAATTTTCTAGCAGCGTTTCCATGCCTCCAATAGTTTTGATTTGTCCACTCAAGCGTGCACTGATGATCTTTTCTTCAAAATGATACGCCATTTTGGTCACTAGACACTCTTCAGGTATCTTAGGGTCTAGATACTTGGCGATACACACCTTCCCTAAAAAGTAAGCAGTAGGTGTTTGTCCCACTGTACGGTCATACCTACCTTGACAGATATCGTCCCTAATAATGTTTTGTACTGATTCTGACCAGTACTTAAGTTTGAACATAGTTTTGAAACCCTCATAATCACACACCTCGTTCCTAATTGCTGTCCACCAATTATCATTGATATTTTTGAACGATTCGTCTAATAGACCTTTTATCATATTCCATCTATTCTCCTTTGATCTGTTCAAAATTTCATCTACTCTCCCTAAAAATTCAAGTGGGTTTCTGCGATAATCCCGAAAGTTTACACTTTCCTTATTGTCTGGATAAACATGATGACTGCTGCATGCAGATCTAGCGCTTATTCTATCTACATCACATTGAAAATTGGTTTGTATTTGTTGCAAACTATCTAATTTCTCTGCTTGGCTATCACATTGATTTTTTACATTCTCTACAGTTTTATGAAACTCTGAAAATTTACAGTTTAGACTGCTTTTAATGCTATCTAACTGGTCATTGTTTTCTTGTCGTATGGCCATTACACGAACTTGGTTATCTTGTTCTTCTTTTTCCATTCTTGCCTCAACTCCAATTTTAATTAGTTCCATCTTCTCTTCAGTTGTATCTAATCTTTGGTTAGTTTCTACTAATTTCTTCTCTGCCTCTTCCTTATATGCCTCTACTCTTTCGCTTAACGTATTATTGACCAGTTCAATTTTACCTTCTAGATTTTCTCTTAATTCTTTATTGAAATTCTCCATCTTACCCTCAATTTGTTTTAAATTCTCATTATTTTCTTCAAATTTTGCATTCATCTCTTCTCTTTGCCCTTCAACCGCTTCCTTCAGTTCATGGTATCGTTCATTCATAGTTTGTTTTAAGTTTTCCTCCTGTTTCTTAAAATTCTCCTTATTTTCTTCATTAGTTTGTTTCAAGGCTTCCTCCTGTTTTCTAAAATTTTCGTCTATTTTGTCGAATTTTTCCTCCTGTTTCTTAAATTTTTCGTCTATTTTATCATTGGTTTGTCTATTTTGTTCCTCCTGTTTCTTAAATTTTTCGTCTATTTTATCATTGGTTTGTCTATTGCTTTCCATAATAATTCTCAACATCTCCTGCATGCTCATGTCTTCTTTTTGGGTGGATTTATCTGGTTGGTCCCCTTGGGCATCCTCTTCCACTATTTCCTTTTCCGTATCCATAACTACTTCGGTTTCTTCTGTATCACCTGTCTGTTGGTCCATTTCACTGTCCGTGACTAACTCTATTTCTTGTTCCTGTCCACCTTCTTCAATCTCCTTTTCTTCTGCCCTCTTCTTCGATTTTCCTCGGGTATTAGGCATTTCTTGTTTTCTCATAACTGCCAACGATAATTAGATTTTTTGATATATATTTTTATTAAATATCAAAATTCTTTTCTAATTACCGCCCCACGTTGGGCGCCAATCTGTAACGTACCGCTTTTTTCGTGAGGTGTTGTATAGTTAAATCCTGCACCACGTTGTACGCGTCAATTCTGTAACGTACTACTTTTTCACGAGGCGTTATTTAGCGAAACGTCAGTCTGAGTCAAGCCCCAAATGTTGGGTTCGCCAATCTGTAACGTACCGCTTTCTTTTTCGTGATGTATTATGGAAGTGTTATTATATGCCTCACGCAGTATGCGTCACTTATGAATTATACTAACTGACGTTTTAAACGGTATAAATAAAGGATTTCGTTTATCTTGTTTTACTCAATCTAAAAGAAATCGAGAGTGTATGATTTGGGGTCAAGGAGGTAATTTGTTCAGCCTTATGCAGAAGAGAGAGTAAGTATCAAATTTGCCCCTCTGTTGTGACGATTTTTTCTGTATGTTGTGCTGAAATTTTCATTAACTACCCACTACAATAAATTATAACACGTTATAATTCAATATTAATTTTCAATAATATTGCTTTATTGATTATTGACTTTTGTCTCCAGCCACCCAAGTATAGGTATCACAATTAATCTTTTTAAAAAGAAAACATCTTCTCGACTTTACCGAGTAAACATAGATCTGTCTAAAGAACAAAACATATATGTTGTTATTTAACCAATATTACGCTATAATAAAATACATCAGTTATTACATAATTCTTATTAATTCCCCAGGGTTCAGGGTGAATTCTTTATGTTATGAGAGTGTCAGAAATGGCTAATTGCTACGCTTTACAAATATAAAAAATTAATAAATAATTTTGGTTTATTTTTCACATGTTACGTAGTTTCCGGAATTGCCGTTAGAGAGCAGCATGTATTTGTTTACTTTTGAAATAAACATATGATACAATTAATATTTTTTGTTCTATTTTCTCTATTAAAAAACGAGTTTTCTTCGGGATTTATTACGAAAAATGTTTATATTACCTCGCTCCGTGTTGTCCTTACTGGATTGAAGTTTTATTCTGTGATGAGGTACGTCTTGCGTTATTATTTCCTTTTCATTTGGATGATTTTCTGATTGTCTACTAGACGTAGGCCGAATTATATTGGATCCTCAGAATGGTCTCATCCACGGGTTTTTAATGTATAACACCTTTTAATTTGGATTCCTCAGGTATAATTGGTTAGTATTCACTTTGTTTATTACTCTTGCGTGAATTTCGGCTCCTCCAACGTTCAAAAAAGGTTATTTTTTTATAATTTTTGTCGCATCGATTCTTCAACTCTCTGGTTCAGTTCAAAATTTTTTTTCTTATTAACAATACTTGTTATTTTCCATCACTCTTAGTAACACATAGTATTTTTATTATGTAGGCAGTTTGTGATTATTATAAATTTATATTTTTATTTATGGAAAAATAATTCCCTTCCATTCCGGTTTATTTACTAATTTAATTCACATAATATGTTTTGGTTAATTTTTTTATGACCTTGTATATAAATATTTTATCATTTTATTATCATTAAATAAATTTATATATTATTTATTTAATCTCGAATAGTGTTCATACCCGGTACTACTTCCTGTTGTCACTTCCTTCATAGGATTATTTTAATTTTATATTATCTTTGGTAGTTAAAATTTGTATGTCCTTTAAAATTAAACCCTGGGTTTTCTTACAATCTAACATAATTATTTGAAACAATATAATATTAACTGGGGTATAACAAATTGTGGTTCATACAATATAAATTACAATAAATAAATAAAATCACAAAAATCGATTAGTATTATTACATACTACTTCCATAGTTTTATCCTATCCAAAACATACAGCACAGTTTAGTAATACATTAGTTTCACTTTGGTTTTTCACCTCAATGGGTACACTATCACTCACTTCGCACTATATACCACTCGAATTGTTTATTATGTGGAGTGATATAATTAAATTTTGAGCGAGCTTTAGTTCTACCCATTTCTGACTTTTATTCTCATTAGTTACTTTATTGGGACCGGGTTATGTACCGTTACAATATATATATATATATATATATATTGTTACAACACAAATAAGCCAACCCAGTACCAGGGATAAAAACTATAATTATTAAAGTAAATATACTTCATATCAAATAAAATGATTAAAAATAAATAAAATATAAAAACTATGACACGAATAACGATGACATTACCCAACCCAAGTGATTGACCCAACAACAGGAAACAAAAGAAGGGAACCACGAAAAATACACAAAGAAAAAGGTGATTGACCAAACAAATAGGAACTAACAAAAGAATGGAAGAAACCAGAACCAAAGAAGAATAAAGACAATTAAAGGAAGTGAACGAATTCCTACAACTAAATGAAATTAAACCAGACGAGAAGAAGAGAACCGAATCAAAATGAAGACAATTGAAAATGAAGATGAAGGAGAAGAAGAAGAAGGAAGAGGAGACAAAGTGAAACCAAGAAATAAGAGACACCATATATAAAAGGGAGAAATGGTATACTCAAATATAGAATACTGTAAATAAACCCCAATAATTATCCACTAATGGAAATAAATATTGTAGTAAATGAGATAATTTATATACCTGTTTTAAACAAAAAAGTTAAAAAATAACTTAGTAAAGAAAAGTACACTAACCCAAATATTAAAGTTAGATGTAGTGAAAGATGTAACAAAATGTCATTAATAATAAGTATAACTCTATAATGAAAGAAATAGTGAGAAATAGAAAGAGAAAAAATTATAGGGATTACCCACTAAAGAACACTTAGTATAAACAGTGATACAGTGCAATAGTGTATGTGTAAAAACCCCAAGTGTAGTGATAAAGAAGGTACGCTAATTAAATTATAGTTAACTATAAATAATTTAAAAGTGAACGGGAGGTATAAATGGGAATAGTGTAAGATATAGAATATAAATATTATGAAAAATAGAGAATGATAATGAAGATAAACACTTAATAAATCTATAATGAACACTAAAGATTTAACAGTGTACAATAATAGTGAATAAATAGGTTGTGAAAAATAGTATTAAGTATGAACTATAAAGTAAGATGGATTGAACACTGGAAAGTGATAATCACAATGGTAATTAAAACCAAAAATATTAGTAATAAGTTTAGAAATATGTAATCATATTTAAAAGGTAGAATCCCAGGAATGAGTAAATTGAAAGTGTTAACATGGAGGGAATGTAAAGATTGTTTAAAAGTTAAGGAGTTAGAGACAAATCAAAGACACCCATGTTATAAGGGATAGTTATAAATTTCATAAAAGTGATGTTGTTTATCACAATAAAAATAATATGTATTATAAACAAAAATTAGCAAATAATAAGTTCGAAGGAAGTGATGATGTTTCTCACTCAAAGTAATAGCAAAAGAATGAAATGAATGTTAAACCAACAGTAACTAATAACTTATAAAGAATTGTTCGTTTTAATGTTATGAATAGGGTATGGCTGAAAGAAACTTGCAGTCCATAAGCCTAATTGTTATGTTTTAAATATTAAGATAGAGAAAACAATATTGACATGTAATCAGAAAACAAACAGACTCAAAACAAAACTCAAACAATTATAATAACAAAGTAAAGCCCATCAGGCTGGAAGGAAATGTAATTTAAATGAAATAAGTAAAATACCATAATGGCTACTTAGCCCTATGAAAATGCCTAACTGTCAGACACACACAAATATCAATTGTAACAAATTCACAAGGAAATTTACAAATCTAAGGCACGTAACTAGCCAGTAATTATGCGTAAATCATTTTAAAAGAGAAATGTTACTATAAAAGGTTTAAATTAAAAGAGATATGTAATTTATCAAATGTCAAAATAATTAGACAAAAGTTAATATATAATGGAATATGACCTTATGAGGTATCGTTTTAATCTTTGAAAGGAAATAAAGACAATAGTGATATTATTTATTACCCAGAAGGGACGACAGAAGAATAAAATCAGTCAGAAAATATATAATAAATTTGAATAAAAATTTCAAATATCTTAACAATGATTTTAATCGAGGCCTTAACCAATCAAAGGGTTTCTGTTACCATAGAAACGGGCCGTTGAATACTAATTTTCCGTTAAATTTATTAGACTTGAAAAAATTACGCGTGGGTAAGCAGTACGCAAGATTGAGATGACCAAAATTTTACTTAAAGACGTTCAGAAGTCGACAGCATAAACCATTGACGAGTAGATAAAGAGCTTCAAATAATAACAGATGTCCAGGAACCAAATAAACCAAATTAAATAGTAGAAATTCCCAAGACGAGATAGAAGAAGATGCCAGCAGCCTAAATCAGCCCAACATTGATGAATTTCCAATATCCCTGAACGACAACACATCGTAACCTTCTGAACTGATAAGTATCAATTAAATGAAGTAATCCCAAGAATAAAAACACATTAAATATTTCTCAAATCAATCAAAATTTCTCACTATTAAACCAAATTCATTTTCTTTCAAAGGTTGAATAAATATAAACTTACGTAGACAATTATTAACTTAGGAATAACCTCGCATTAGTGTGCGAATTTTGTAACAACTAATACGACACTACCGAACAATTTGTAAAAACACTTTATACAATTTAAGTACGGATAAGGTACGGTAGTGTACTTTTTTAATGTAACCAGCTTTTATGTTTTACTTATAATCCAAAGAACCCCAGATTTTGAACAGATTAATATACTGTGTGTAAACAGAAGCCATGTCGGCGTCAGTATAGTTTATTCAAAAACCAATTTCGCCAACCTAGAGATATATATGTTTCATGTTCTAAGCCGGAGCAATTTTATTAAAGAAATAATTTATAATATCTTTGTCATATTGATTAATGACCAAATCAGAATTAAAATTACAGTACAGAGTATTACCATTGTTTTATTTCGTAGGAAGTTGTATAATATATGTGTGTTAGCAATTTATTACTGAGGAACCAACTAGCGCTCGGGCCGAGTGGACAATACAACAAGCTGTACAGCGGCGGGAATCATTTGAACGCTCCAGCTGTCAACGCTGACAACACCTATTTAACTTGTAAAATCACAAATTTAATTGTTTTAAAGTAAACAATTTGGCGCCACCCAGGATTCGCAACCCCTATGAATAAACAGGTAGGTTGTACTGATAATTGAGAACACGCTATAGACTTCAGCAGTGACAACCATTATTGTAACGACCGGTGTGAGGCGAACACACCACATTAACAATTTCTACACATAAAAAACAAGTGTACAATTTTACAGATACGACCAGAACTTCTCGTTACAATATATATCTGTATAGATGTATTATGTTACACTTAGGTTTTTGGTCAATGTGTATGAACAGGGAATGTGTGTGTGTGTGTGTGTGTGTGTGTGTGTGTGTGTGTGTGTGTGTGTGTGTGTGTGTGTGTGTGTGTGTG
The DNA here is from genome assembly GCA_034769895.1 of Magicicada septendecula. Classification (NCBI taxonomy): domain Eukaryota; kingdom Metazoa; phylum Arthropoda; class Insecta; order Hemiptera; family Cicadidae; genus Magicicada; species Magicicada septendecula. Next base: position 207,614,085 of record CM068372.1, read on the forward strand.
TGTGTGTGTGATTATATGATTTTGGGACATTCGGGGGATGCATGTAACTTCATATTTTAATAAAAGCTGTTATTGTTGAATACCAGAGAGTTTAATTGCAAGCCCCGTCTCACTGGACCCAGCGCATTTTTTGCTTCTCTAGGCCTTCTGCCTAGTTTTAAATATCTTGTGGCCCCTCTTTAAAAAAAAATTTAAGAGAATTCTGTAAGGTATTAAAAATTTTAAAGAGGGGTTACAGAATTACACATTGCAAAATGAGTTACAGTTATGTTCATAAGCTAAGGATGTCTCATGTTGACTGCACTCCTCGTTATGTTCACAGGCCCTTGCTAGCTTTTGCTAGTTTTTTTTTTATCAAGTGTCAAGAAGCATTAATATTCTAGCTACAACATTCAATATATCAGGTCATAATACTTTATCAGCACCATATCATAAAACCAATATAATAAATAATAATTTATGCGTGTGAGCTTTAATTTATGCTAGATGTTTATGTTTTTATGATTGTATATATTTCTACTCTCTTCCCTGTTACTTCAAAAATGCAATAAAATGAAAAACAATAAATTAAAATATTTACCTCGTTTTTACAACCCACACAGGATTTGTCATGACAAGTGTAAGTACACCAGCTTCAGCTGCGGCTATCATATGCCAGGCTGGCCCCAGCGGCGTCTTTGTGTTTCCACCTTGAATCCAAGTCTTAATTGAACTATAACTAAACAGAAAATGTGCAAAAAATAATTAATTAATAATAATCTGAATCTGATCCACTATATTCACATATTTACACCACACAGGAAATATTAAACATTTCTTAAATGGTTAGTACAAGTTAATAAGTTAACTTTGTAATTTCTATCATATTGCCTGAATGTTTAAAGCAAACAAGATTACATGTGTTACAACTACTTACATTAGCCTAATTATAGATGAGGTTTGGTGAAAAAGATTATTTTAGTTCAAAGACCAATTCTTGTTTATTTGAAATATTACGTCTTTATTCGCCTACATTTACATTGTCTCCTTCCCCAAGTAATCCCCATCATGGCCAAAATAATTATGCCAACGTTTCTTTGAGTCTCCAAAACATTTTTGGAATGTCCTTTTTGGTACACCTTTAAGCTCACTCAATTATATTTGTTTTATGTCTTCAACAGATGTAAAAGGCTGTCATTTTCTTTTTCATTTCTGGGAAAACGAAAATATGAATTGGGACATTCCTGACGAATACAACAGTTGTGGTATCATTAAAATGGCCTTTTGAACAAACAATGACATATGTGTGTACTGATAGCAATATCCATATTCATAAACACGGCTCTATGAACACCTTCACACAGTTGGCAGACTAGCAGCTAGTGATACAAATTTATGGAATTCATCTTATTAACACAATCTTTAGTTCATTCACAAATACAACGAAGCTTTCATTCATTCATACATGCCATATCTGCCAAATGTTTTCTGCAAAACTATCACCATATTAGAGCAGTTTATTTCATAATTCACTCAAAATTTAATGCACATTTTTCAAACTTGCATTATAAAATGTTAAAAAACTGATATACCAAAACAACTTGCTCAAATTAACCATCAAACTAAAATAGGCATCCAATATGGATACAAATTTATGCAACTGACACCAATATGTGTAAAACACACACACACACACACACACACACACACACACACACACACACACACACACACACACACACACACACACACACACACACACACACACACACACACACACACACACTTAACTGAACACCTCTAAAGTGGGAAATTAAAAATACAGTAGAGTCCCGACTATCCGGCCTAATGTGGCGGAAGGGCAGGCCGGATAACAAAAAATCCGGATAGGCCGGAGATCTGTAATTACTCATTTCATTCCCCACCCATACCATTATAAACACACTTTTTATACCAAAACCTGATCTTTTTCATATTTTATGACCTCTTAGAACAGGCCAGTACTTTATAAATGTTTGTTATGTACTGTGGTGTACGTTTTAAAAATTTATTACAGAAAAAGGAAGTCCAAGAATAAAAATATTGTATACACGTATTAAGATAAATTTTATAATGTCTAACTTAATTGCAGGAAACATAAAATAATGTACACCGTACAGTATGAATACATACAATTTTAAAATGAACAAAACATTAATGTAAAATGTAGGCCTAATTCTTAAAAAAATTATTTAAACTTATTTTACTCTTCACTGATAAATGATTACACAAATGTAAAAAGGTAGGCCTAAGATAAAAGAGTCAAAACTTACAGTTTTTAGTTTTTGAAAAAGTCCTTGATAGATGACTGCTTCTCTCTTTTACTCCTCTTCCACGACGCAATGTCCCTCCACTTACGCAACCAGATGATATCAGCCTCTTATATCCTATATCTTCCTCCTGTCAGATGTGATTTTTCGTGTCATCTAAAGATGCCTCCTCCTCCTCCTCCTCTTCTTCTTCTATTTCTTATCCTTGTGTCACCATTTCCACAATATCGTTGTCAGTTATTTCATCAACTTCATCGTTTGCCATCCATTCTCTAATGTCCTCTGCATTGACATCGTCACAACCCGGTACTTTTCCCATCAACGAAACACGTTTATCATTTTCATCTTCCACTTCGATTTCACACACGGGTTCAAGGTTGAAATGTCCACCTTCATGGTCGAAAAGAATTTTCCAAGACCTTACCAGTGATATGTTTGGAATCTCTTCCTATGCTTCGGCCAACCACATTATGACATCTAGCATGTCAATCTTTTTCAGAGTGGCTAAGTTAGTCTTCATTATTATCAATCGCAGATATCAACGAAGTGAGAAGATGCCGGCGATACTTTCTCTTTACCATTTCAAGGACGCCCTGGTCCATCGGCTGACAAACAGCCGTCACATTGCCTGGTAAAAATAAAGCTTTGATGTCTCCATCTGTGAGTTCATCAGTGGCCGGATGCGAAGGTGCGTTGTCAAGAATTCGCACAGCTTTTCTCGGAAAATTGCTGTCTTTCCAATGTTTTTCTACAGTCGGTATGAATTCATTTTGGAACCAGGTTTTAAGAATTTCTTAATTCATCCATGCTTTCTTTTGATGTGCGTAATATAGGGGTAGTGATTCCTGATTTTACAGTTTTTTAAAAGCTCTGGGTTTATTTGATTTTGCTATTAAAGTCAACCTAAGCTTGTGGGTGCCGGTTGCATTACTGCAAGTCAAGATGGAAACTCGTTCCTTGCTTTTCTTGTATCCTGGTGCAGTGGCTTCTTTTTTTGATGCAAGCGTTTGTCTAGGGAGTATCTTATAATTTAAACGGGTCTCATCGCAGTTGTACAACTGCTCCCCAGAAATTTCCTCCTTTTAAATAAGCTTACAAAAATAGTCTTTGAAAGGTAAACCTCTTTATCAGCAGATAAAACCTGTCCACTTATGGTAATCTAGCGAATACCGAATCGTTTTTTCTACCGATCTAACCATCCATCACTGGCAGTAAATTCTGATTCTTCTCCTTCTATTTGTCGCTTAAATTGCAATGCTTTTTCCTGCAATATCGGCCCAGTAACAGGCAAGCCTTTTTCTCTTAAGTGTTCATGCCACAAAAATAAAGCTTCCTCAACTTCTTTATGCTTACTTTTCAGCATGGTTTTTCTTACTTTCATTCCACTTCCACTAGCTTGGGCAGCACACCACTTTTAAATTTCTGCTCGATTTTTCTTCCAGTCACCAACTGTACTTTTTCCAACTCCTGACTCCGAAGCAATAGTTTTTGCCGTTACCCCAGAGTCCAGTCGTTTTATAGCGGGTAGTTTCTCCTCCATAGTCACTACAACCTTTTTCGTTTATCACTCATTTCGTAATCTTCAATTAAAAAAAAACAATGAAGCACACTAAAAAACAATTTACAAACGTAACCAGGAACAGTAGAACATGTATTCAGCACTTGTTGACATCCGATACATAACTGACGAAACAAAGAGCAGGTAGTTGCACGGCAGGGGGAAATCCGCGCTTTTCATGTCGCAACTTGCAAATGTTTTGCACACAGCACGTAGGTTCAAAAATAGGCCGGACACAGCCTAACTACTGGTTCCCAGTAGGAGGCCATAAGGGAATTTCTAAGACTATTTCCAGTATTAGATGACATTTCATCTGGAAGTGCATGGGCAGGGACATTGCGACGAGGGTTAAGAGTTGTCATCTATGCGGCTTGAGTAAGCCTGCCCAGAACACTAAGTTAGGGTTGTTGTCATCGGATGTGGCGAGCAGACTGATGGAGAAGTTATTCATAGACTACGTGGGACCTCTCCCGCGTAGCAAGTCAGGTAATTCTTACCTGCTTGTTTGTGTGGATGCTTTTTCGAAGTTTGCCTGGCTATTGCCCTTACGGCAGGCAACGGCTCGTTTGACCATACGCGCGCTCCAAAATCACATTTTTCAGCATTTCGGTCTTCCGACCATCATTGTCTCTGACAATGATCCCCAGTTCATTTCGGGTGAGTTCCGGCGGATGTGTTTCGCCAGTGGGATCAAACATGTAACCACTTCTCCTTATTACCCACAGCCGTCCCAGGCGGAGAGATTCAATAGGAATCTCAGGTCCGCACTCATTCCTTATCATGCTGAGCAACAGACCACCTGGGACCAGAATCTGAAGTTGTTACAGCTAGCCTTTAATACGGCCCTACATGATAGTCATCAGGCCCTTCCCTTTGAAGTCATGTTTGGATTCTCGCCCGCACTCCCATTGACTAACTTGTGGAACATTGAGGATCTTCTACCACGGGAGCCAGATAATGGAACAGCAGAGAGGTGGAAGGAGGCTCGGAAGAATTTGCTGCGAGCGCACGAGCGGGTCCGTCGACGATATAATCAGGGGCGAATTCCTAACCCCTTCTGGATAGGGGACTGGGTCTATTGCCAGAGCCACCCACTCAGCTCAGCCGCGGACAGACGGTCCACTAAGTTGTGTTATCGCTGGTCGGGGCCATATCGTATCCTGGGGTTTGCGTCACCGGTGACGGCTAGGCTGGGCGTACCGGGTAGCGATTTGAAAGAGATTGTGACACATATCTCGAAACTGAAGCTCTGTCAGAAGGGGTAAACCGGCTGATAGAAAGGGGGGTGAGATTTGGTGGTCTCCATGTATGTAGGGATTGTGGTCATTCTAAGGGGGTGTGCAAGAAAATGTTAAGGTAGCGGGTAGATGTTCCCCACAGTCCCAGTGGTGTTCGTCTATTTCAGGGATGCGACCCTGCCTGCGTGAGCCTTGGTTTTCTCCATTCTTCCTTATTTCCGGAGGGAGCCATGTCCTTACCTTTAGTCCCAGGACCAGACCTTCAATGATCCTTGCCCCTTCCATCTTCCTGATTTTCCTAACCCTCCCCTCAGAAAAACATAAAATATCAAAAAAAAAAAATTGTTCAAAAAATTATAGTTGGAAAAAAAAAAGGAGTTAGTGGAGTGAAACCTACCGTGTCAACGAGGCCGGTTGTGGACCTGGTTGACACTGTATGTTTCGGCAATGCCATTGGAGCACACATGTATTAGGTTATAGGAATATATATATATATATATATATAAATGAAATTATTGGGTCATGGAAACCAACTACCCCCTTTCCCTTGTCCTGTGGGATGTAAGGGGTAGTTATGTGACTATGTTGTTATTTGGTTTTTGGGGTTAGCCCCCGTGTAATTATAGGGCATATGGCCCTGTTAAGGTAGCGTCAGTACCCCAGCAGAAGAGGTCAGAACTAAGGGAGCTCCCGAACTTCTCTTTCTTCTTTTCTTCTTCTGTCTTTCTTGCTGTATGGTGGCCCTGATCAGGTCAGCGTACCGTGACAACACACTTACACTCTACATGTCTTCTTTCTGCTCTTTCGTTTTCCTTCTGAGCCTCTGTGCTCCTGAGAGCGAAGACTACTGCGAACACTGATGGATACCCATGTTTTAGAAGACAATTTAGGGGTACACTGCAGGGTACCCCTCTGTCTAAGTGTGGGGTAACTAGGTTGCCCTTTTGGGCTGGGGGTGTGCCGGTTGTCCACGAACCGGCGCTGATATAGGAAATATATATATATATATATATTAAAGTCTAACGCGAAATCGGTTAACGGGAGTTAAATCTAGTTTGCAGTGGTACCAGCTACGCATTCTGGTGGTCGCCTGGAAACGTGTGATTCGTGACTGTGCCGAACCACCGTTTTTGTTTTGTCTTGTGCCCGTCGCCATTCCGTGAACAGCTACATTTCTCTCTCCGACAGAGCTGGAGTCTTTTCGATCATATTCTATCACCGTAGGATGAGTAGATAATCTAGTACATATCTGCGGTAAGTTACTTTAGCATATATATAATGGTTATATAAAATAAAATGTGAATTTGAGTAATTGTAAGTGTGGAAGCATGCTGGGCCAATAACCCAGAGATCCGTGGATCGAAACCATGCTCTGCTACCAAATGTAACCCCTCTTTATAATTTTTATGCTTTACAAAAACAATTTTATCAAAACAAAATTTTTTTTATAAAGCATAAAAATTATAAAGAGGGGTTACACAGTACAGAGGCCAGATAGTCGAGAGTCTACTGTAGTTATGAACTTTATGACGAAGCCCTCATATATATGAAATGAAACATAGAATCAATCTTCATAATTATGAAAGTAAAACTGAAGTTATAATCACAGAGGATGCACTAATACATTCTTTAGACAATATAAAAAACTGCTAGTTAGTAGTGCCAAATTTTTGTTAAGAAATAAGATTATTTTCAGTATTTTTAAGAAGTAATTTCTACAATATGTACCTGTTTAAAGAACACAGAAAATAGAGTTTATTCAAAGTAAGCACACAGCCAGGCACCACATGTGTACAATCTGGTGGGAAAGCAGTCAATTTGTTGGCTGACGATTTTACAGTTTGACAAATGTTAAAGGGAAGAATTAGTCACCCTCATTGTTTTACTTCAATTTTTATTTTTTCACATGTACTATAAGACTAATTTATAAAAAACTTTTCATATTATTCAAACCAACTAAAAGAAATATAAACAAAAAGGTATTAAAATCCTACTATTTCATTTACTACTAAACCCACACGTAGGTGTGGTATTAAAATACGAAAAAACTAAGCATCCTTATTTATGTGTAACTTAATTATTCTGTAGTTATAACTTCAAAACCAGATTACTCCCTAAGTAACAAATAACAACTATCTTGTTTACGGGATACGCCTGATGTGGGTTAAATAAAGCTGAACGAACTTTCACAACTAATGGAACTTGTTGCGAATTAACTGAAGCAACTTACCTAATACAGAGCTACATATCAATTCATTGTAAGTACCAAGAGTAACAAAAATATCAAGAACAATGTTGTACTTGTGACGATTTTAAATGTATCAAAAATCGCACAGATTAAAATTTTTTAATTTTAATAAGTAAGAGTATCATACACCCTTACCTATACCCAGATTCCTGTATCAACTTGAAACCTTCCAGTACCAACACGCCAAGAAAAGTATTAAGTAGTGAATAATAATAATAATTACTTAAATAATTAAAAAATGCGACTAGAGAAATAAAGAAATCCCTAAGTCATAATAAAATAAACATAAAGTATTTATCTTCTAATTAATGAATAAATAATAATAGAAAAAGTACGAACTATTTTCTTAGTGCGTAAATACGCCCTAGCTTACTGAGCCCTCTCCCCTAAACCGTACGCGCATTCGGCCGTAGAACGTCGCAATGAGTAGACGTGAGTTTTGGTGTTGTACACATATACGTATGTGTATGTTCTCTAGAAGTATATCCAGCGTGAAATCTTGTTATTGTGAATAATGTAGTGTCTAGAGTTTGTGAGAAAATATATAAATAAAATAGAAAAAGGTAGCCAACACATCTCTTAAAAACAAAATCAAATGTAAGTGTAACATAGTTAACTACTAGACTGTAGTACTGCAAAGTGAGAACTATAACTATAATTAAAATAAAGAAAATGTGAACTACAAGGATCTGCACTAAGAAAAGTGAAATTACAACATTTGGAACTTCAAGTACACAACCTATCTTCGAGAGCTTCAAGTAAACTAAAAATCAACCCGATGTAGATACACCAAGAACAACGTACTCAACCCGTAGAAGACGACTGGAGATGTCCCAAGAATACAACAACAACCTCAGGTGATATCAAACCACAACTTTTGTAAATTTCTTTTAATAAGAAGTAACAAAGAACTTTAAAGAACTTTCGCAATGTAATGAACAAATTATCAGATTTGTATATTTTGTAATTTTGTAAGAAGTAATAGTAACCATAATGTATATATTGATAAATTAATAATTTTGAGAAAATTGAGACCCGGGTCCGTGGTATTAAAAGCAACAGTTATATGAATAAATTTTGATATAACAAGAATAATATAATTAAGATCTTTGAAGCAGTAAAAGCACTATTTACAAAAATAACTTTCTTTAAAATCAGTAATAATGTTTGATTAATACTTCAATAGCAATAAAGAGATGTTTTAGCTAATACCTAGTGAGTGAATAAGTTTATGCAAACCTTGTCAGTTTCCTATATCATACTTGTTTTGTAATTTGTTAGTAAGACTTTTACTAACAACGGCAGCTGGTTTAGTTTACTGGTAAAGAATTAAACTAGTTCCCGATTTTTGTGTTGTCTTGCCAAGGGGCGGCACAAAATTGCGCCACTCTGCTGAATTTAAAATTGTGTAATTTACTTGGTAAAAAAAAAAAAAATATTGTTTACAGAGTGTCACGTACAGAAAATTGCAACATAATTATGTAATTGTTGTTGTGTAAGTTTATAAGTCGTTAACGATAAAAAGGACAAACATAAATTTATTCACTCAGAAATAAAAAAAAAAAATAAATGAGTAAAATTTTAATTATATAATAATAATATTAGTATTGCGAGTTTGCCGTGTTAAGCAAGTAATAGCTGGTAGGGAATCCATTCCAAACAAGTCAATTCCAAGCCAGTTGGTTCATGTTAAATATGTGTTGAGGAATGTAAACTCTCCCCTTTGTAAGAACCCATCTCATTCATAACCCCTCCTCCCTAAAGCAAACAAAGCCACATTAGACAAGCTCTTTCCTGTTTTTGTATTGTTCTGAATTACCACCCTATGCAACTAGACGACACCCCAAAACAGCTGATTCTTTGTGCTGTTTGTTAAATCAATGAACTTTCCGTATATGAAATTTCTCTCTACTAAAATAGTATTATCGTTTTGTTTTGATTGATTATATATGTCAATACTGAGAATTTAATTGTTGTGAAATAAGTTATGTTGATTAATTAAGATAAGATTACATCCCAAAGCTGAATATGAAATAAGATATATGTGTATGTGTTTAAATGAATTAATGTTATCTATTTTTTAACATTGAGATAACGAAGTAAAGTAAGTGACATAAGATTTGTCGTTCGTAATACGTCGTGTGTTTAAAGTGGTTATTATCAAAAATGACTCAATTTAACCCCGATTTCTTGTTGAAAGACGAATTAACCTATGAAGCATTATGGCGTGGTCTCCCCTACTCTAATGTAACTGTCGCGGAACTTCGCAAGACGTTACGCGAAAATAAACCGGACAAACCTTCATTATTAAGTCGTTTGAGTGTTTTAGATTTCAATAGCGAAAAAGAAACGTGTTATCGTAAGTATACAGAACTAACTTCGTACGCACAAACCCTGCGTGATGAAAAATCCCCCGCAGTAATATTACGCACCACCCAAAGAATTGAGCATCTATACCGTCGTATCACCAATCTGTTGACCTGGCCCGGTGATAAAGATATCCCTCCTGATGTACAAAAATTCGCCGAGGAAGCATTAAAACAATTACCTGAGATAATACGCGAATTACGTAGACGATCCGAATTGTTTAGATTAGACAAAATCGAAGAAGCAATGACGAAATTAAATATTTCACCTACCCAATCGCCGACTCAAGAACAACCAAACGGTACTGCAAAAATTCAGATTCTGCAGGAATCCAATATAGATCCTTTCAAGGAACGGTTAAGTGGTAGTCAAGTAAATATTCAAGCAGTAAACGTTACGTCACTCCCTAATGAACTAGAAAATATGACCCATACCTACGAATTACCTTCTCATTTACGGACTAATCAACCTGCGGAAAATCCTAGAATGATGAGCCAAATAAATTTAACTCCCGAGCTCTATGGAAAAATAACCCATCCTGTAGAAAGTATTTTGTCCAATATACAAATCACTGATGGGCTGAATATTACAAAGCTCCTTAATTTTATCAAACATATCTTAGAATTAAAGGAACTGCAACAACTAAGACATAACCAGATTTTGCAAGTTATTTTACCTAAGTGTAGATCTCCATTAAAAGATAGAGTGTTAGAATCCCTAAGGTATAATCAATCGGTAGAAGAACTTCATACCACACTAATAAGACATTTCATTCCCACCGGTATCTACGAAGAATTGAAGCGAAACTTAGTATTTCGTGCACAAGGTACATACGAGAGACTAGCTCATTATATTTCTGAAGTAAGAGAATCTGCTTTATTGTTACAAGTTAAATGGAGCGAACAACAGTTAGTAGACAATATCATAGTAAGACTATCCCCCGAGGAGCGATCTCGACTAGCACTCGTGAAGCCACCTACAACTTTTACGGAACTAGAACTATGTTGTATACATTCGTCCGACGTCTGGTATTCTGACCAGAATAGAAGTGTTTCTATGTCCCAGAGTCAACAAAGAAATTCATTGCAAACTAGACCTATTGGAAATGATACCCGAAACTACCGCGATAAGCGATTCGTAAGTACGTATAAAACCCAAAACTATCCCCATGTTTCATACTCTAAACCAAAACCCCGACAACCTACGAGCGAAGTAAGTGAGGAAAGAAGATGTTATAACTGTGGAAAGGCCGGACATATTAGCAAGTTATGTAAACAAAAGCGTTATCTACAGAAAACCGACCAATCAAAAAATGTGTGAAGCTGGAAGACCGAAAATCCTACGTCTTCCGAAGCATCAGAAGGAAAGGTAACAACAATACTAAGCGTCAAATAAAGATGAGTAAAAATAAACGCAGAGATCCTTATTTAACAAAATTTATCGAGAAGTGCAACTCTATTGGTGCATGTAAAACAAGTATATGCCAACTACCCTATGTACAGATAGACCTTGGAGCAACGAAAACCCTTGGTTTAATTGATTCAGGATCTACCCGTAGTATAATTAGTAAACAGTTAGCCACCTTATTAGCTAATCATAAACTGATTAAACGTAGCCAAATGGTGAACATAAAGTGTACCACCGCAAATAAACAAAACCTAAAGATATCTCACAGTATTACGGTGAAATTAAAAATTCAGAATTTTACTTGGTACATTCCCCTACTAGTAGCTGAAGAGTTAGGACAGAACTTAATATTAGGCGCGGATTTTATAAGAAAAACTGCTTTAATCCTTGATATATATGCAAAACAATATTTTTTCAGATTTGATCGTACTCAAAAATATCAGTTCGACTCCGAATTAAGTAACGACACTGTTAGTGAAACCGCAAATATTCATTCAGAGCCTAATGAATCGAGTCTAAGTCATTTAAAAGGAAATGAGAGACTAAGAATCCAAAAGTTAATAAAAGATTTTTCTGCTGTACTCACCCCCAAGTTAGGATTAACTCATTTAATTGAATATAAAATAAATCTTAGTGACAACAAAGTAATACGACTCCACCCATACAAACTATCTCCACCCAAGATGGAAATCATGAGAAACCACATTAACAAACTCCTTGATCAGCACGTCATTGAACCATCAACGTCTCCATATTCATCGCCTGCATTCCTAGTACCAAAAGGAACTGACAAACATAGACTAGTCGTGGATTATAGACAACTAAATAAGAGTATAGAATTTGAATCGATACCACTGCCAGACATACACAGTGCGTTTCACTATTTTACAAAAGCGAAAATCTTCACCATAATGGATCTTAACCAAGCATTCCATCAAATTCCACTAGCTGAGGAATCAAAACATTTAACTGCTTTTGCTGTCCCATTTAATCTATATCAATTTACGAGAGTACCATTCGGTATATCACAAGGAAGTTCAGTATGCAGCCGACTGTTAGAAAAAATTTTCCATGATGTTAAATTTAAATTTGTATATCATTATCTCGACGATATAGTAGTATATAGTGAGTCAATGGATCAACATATTGATCACTTGCGTGAAGTATTATCCCGGTTAAAGAAAGCCGGACTGACCGTAAACCCTAGTAAAGTTAATTTCGCAGTGAAACAATTCTCATTCTTAGGTCACATAGTATCAGCCGAAGGTAAGGTTACCATCGATCCCGAACGTACACGCGCAATCCGAGAATTTTTACCTCCCAGAGAAGTCAAAGGTATAGCTAGATTTTTAGGTATGATTAATTATTTTCATAAGTATATACCCCACTTAGCAGATATAGCAGCCCCATTGAATGCCTTAAGAAAGAAAGGAACGAAATTCGAGTGGACTACTCAACATCAAGAAGCGTTGGAAACACTTAAAGAAAGTATTATATCCCCACCTGTATTGCAGTTAGCGGATTTCAGTAAACCATTTATCGTACAGACCGATAGTTCAAGTGTAGCATTAGGAGCCGTAATATACCAGGAAATAAATAATACTAGACTCCCGATCAGTTATGCATCCCGGACACTGACCGAGCAAGAAAGGAAGTTCTCAGCCTATGAACTTGAATGTTTAGCCGTAGTATTTGCTTTTGATAAATTCAAACCATTTTTGGAACACAAAGAATTTCTACTAGAAACCGATAATCAAGCTTTATCATGGTTATTAAATCACCCAAAGCAATTAGGTCGTATCGGACGATGGGTGTTAAGATTAAATTGCTACAAGTTCAAAGTGCAACATATTCGTGGAACTCAAAATGTAGTGGCCGATACTCTATCCCGCATGTTCCAACTACCCAATACAAGATCTGGAGAAGACAATATTGAAACCACTATCGTTAATACACTAATTACTAATTTTCCCCTTGCATTTAAGGATATAGCATATCACCAACAACAAGATCCGAAATTGTGTAAAATAATCGAACAAATAGAAAAAGGAAATAACTCTGATAAATATATCTTGAGTAAAAGAGTACTTTGTTTTAAGAAGGCAAACGGAAAATTACTAAGAATAATCGCCCCGGAAATAATCAAACCCATGTTAATGGAGTACTACCATTCATCTACAATTGGAGCTCATATGGGAATTAGGAAAACGATACATCGTATTCGCAAGGAATACCACTGGGAAAACATGAATAGTGAAATAAAAAAGTTCGTGAAAGAATGCGAAATTTGTGCGCTGAGCAAACCAGCAAGAACCAGTCAAGTCGGAAAACTAATCTCCGAAATACCTACCACTCCCTTCTCGAAAATATACATCGACTATTCTGGACCTTATCCCCGCTCTAAATCCGGAAATACTATGCTGTTAATTTGTGTAGACTCATTCACTAAATTCGTGTGGATGTATCCTATGCATCGTGCATTAGCATCTACGACAATTAAAATTCTACAAGAACAACTATTTAAAGACTATGGCACACCTTTAAGCTTAATATCTGACAATGGACCCCAGTTTAAATCGAAAGAATTTAATGACATGTGTTTTAAATTAGGTATAAATCATATTACCGTGACCGAGTACAGACCGCAAGGAAATATAGCAGAAAGATACTTGCGTAACTTAAAATCAGCATTAATATCTTATCATGCTAAAGACCAGACAACCTGGGATCAAAATATTTCGTGGATACAATTTGCATTCAATTCAGCGTATCACGAAGGTCATAAATCAACACCATTTGATTTACTGTACAAGTACCAACCCAACCATCCTTTAACCACAAAGTGGAAAATCAATGAGTTATTACCCCGCGACGTGAATGGGAATAACATACGAAAAATATGGAACGAAGCTAGTGCAAATCTGAGAGCTAATTTACAGAAATCAAGAAAGTATCATGAGAATAATAATAAGCTAATAAAGTATAAAATAGGTGATTTAGTCATGTATAAAACTCATCCCATGAGTAAAGCAGTTGATAGGATCACTTCGAAACTATCTTATCGATGGTGTGGCCCCTACCAAATTCGTAAGTTCATCACCCCCGTTACTGTAGCTCTGTATGAACCCAATACAGAAAATTACGTTCGCAGAAGTCATTTGTCTCAAATAAAAAAAAGTTTTTCGTGTCAAGATACAGAAGGAAGACTACGAGAAAGATAGAAAACCTAGAATACTATCTAAGTATTAAGAATAAAATATGTTGTATAGACTTATACCGAAATAGGATAAGATTGTGTAACATCCTATACTATAGGTAACTATAAACTCAAAACCCCCTCGTACGAATACAAGCGAGGCCTGATCAACCTTAGCTAATGTCCTGCGAGAATGGTATTATACATGAGAAATCTGATGACAAGTATAATGAAGATGAAGAGAAAGAAAGAAAGAAAAATAATCTTTAGCGCTGTAAACTAAAAGTAATTCTATTGTTCTTACAATACGGTATTATTATTAGTAAAATACTCGTGAGTATAACTCCGTAAAACGAGTGAGCAATTCAAGAAAAAACCGGTAGTAGATATAAGAATTAAAATAAGGTAGATTTACGTTTTGTGTATTTTATATAGTAGATGTAGTAGAATTTAGATGTGACATAAGTATAAGATAATCGATTGATGAATAGAAATAAGCTGAGAGAGAGAAATTTCAGTATGAAATATAATTGTTTATTAGAATTATATTATTACACCCCCCGTTTTTCATAGTTAAGTGCAGGAGGATGTGACGATTTTAAATGTATCAAAAATCGCACAGATTAAAATTTTTTAATTTTAATAAGTAAGAGTATCATACACCCTTACCTATACCCAGATTCCTGTATCAACTTGAAACCTTCCAGTACCAACACGCCAAGAAAAGTATTAAGTAGTGAATAATAATAATAATTACTTAAATAATTAAAAAATGCGACTAGAGAAATAAAGAAATCCCTAAGTCATAATAAAATAAACATAAAGTATTTATCTTCTAATTAATGAATAAATAATAATAGAAAAAGTACGAACTATTTTCTTAGTGCGTAAATACGCCCTAGCTTACTGAGCCCTCTCCCCTAAACCGTACGCGCATTCGGCCGTAGAACGTCGCAATGAGTAGACGTGAGTTTTGGTGTTGTACACATATACGTATGTGTATGTTCTCTAGAAGTATATCCAGCGTGAAATCTTGTTATTGTGAATAATGTAGTGTCTAGAGTTTGTGAGAAAATATATAAATAAAATAGAAAAAGGTAGCCAACACATCTCTTAAAAACAAAATCAAATGTAAGTGTAACATAGTTAACTACTAGACTGTAGTACTGCAAAGTGAGAACTATAACTATAATTAAAATAAAGAAAATGTGAACTACAAGAATCTGCACTAAGAAAAGTGAAATTACAACATTTGGAACTTCAAGTACACAACCTATCTTCGAGAGCTTCAAGTAAACTAAAAATCAACCCGATGTAGATACACCAAGAACAACGTACTCAACCCGTAGAAGACGACTGGAGATGTCCCAAGAATACAACAACAACCTCAGGTGATATCAAACCACAACTTTTGTAAATTTCTTTTAATAAGAAGTAACAAAGAACTTTAAAGAACTTTCGCAATGTAATGAACAAATTATCAGATTTGTATATTTTGTAATTTTGTAAGAAGTAATAGTAACCATAATGTATATATTGATAAATTAATAATTTTGAGAAAATTGAGACCCGGGTCCGTGGTATTAAAAGCAACAGTTATATGAATAAATTTTGATATAACAAGAATAATATAATTAAGATCTTTGAAGCAGTAAAAGCACTATTTACAAAAATAACTTTCTTTAAAATCAGTAATAATGTTTGATTAATACTTCAATAGCAATAAAGAGATGTTTTAGCTAATACCTAGTGAGTGAATAAGTTTATGCAAACCTTGTCAGTTTCCTATATCATACTTGTTTTGTAATTTGTTTGTAAGACTTTTACTAACAACGGCAGCTGGTTTAGTTTACTGGTAAAGAATTAAACTAGTTCCCGATTTTTGTGTTGTCTTGCCAAGGGGCGGCACAAAATTGCGCCACTCTGCTGAATTTAAAATTGTGTAATTTACTTGGTAAAAAAAAAAAAAATATTGTTTACAGAGTGTCACGTACAGAAAATTGCAACATAATTATGTAATTGTTGTTGTGTAAGTTTATAAGTCGTTAACGATAAAAAGGACAAACATAAATTTATTCACTCAGAAATAAAAAAAAAAAATAAATGAGTAAAATTTTAATTATATAATAATAATATTAGTATTGCGAGTTTGCCGTGTTAAGCAAGTAATAGCTGGTAGGGAATCCATTCCAAACAAGTCAATTCCAAGCCAGTTGGTTCATGTTAAATATGTGTTGAGGAATGTAAACTCTCCCCTTTGTAAGAACCCATCTCATTCATAACCCCTCCTCCCTAAAGCAAACAAAGCCACATTAGACAAGCTCTTTCCTGTTTTTGTATTGTTCTGAATTACCACCCTATGCAACTAGACGACACCCCAAAACAGCTGATTCTTTGTGCTGTTTGTTAAATCAATGAACTTTCCGTATATGAAATTTCTCTCTACTAAAATAGTATTATCGTTTTGTTTTGATTGATTATATATGTCAATACTGAGAATTTAATTGTTGTGAAATAAGTTATGTTGATTAATTAAGATAAGATTACATCCCAAAGCTGAATATGAAATAAGATATATGTGTATGTGTTTAAATGAATTAATGTTATCTATTTTTTAACATTGAGATAACGAAGTAAAGTAAGTGACATAAGATTTGTCGTTCGTAATACGTCGTGTGTTTAAAGTGGTTATTATCAAAAATGACTCAATTTAACCCCGATTTCTTGTTGAAAGACGAATTAACCTATGAAGCATTATGGCGTGGTCTCCCCTACTCTAATGTAACTGTCGCGGAACTTCGCAAGACGTTACGCGAAAATAAACCGGACAAACCTTCATTATTAAGTCGTTTGAGTGTTTTAGATTTCAATAGCGAAAAAGAAACGTGTTATCGTAAGTATACAGAACTAACTTCGTACGCACAAACCCTGCGTGATGAAAAATCCCCCGCAGTAATATTACGCACCACCCAAAGAATTGAGCATCTATACCGTCGTATCACCAATCTGTTGACCTGGCCCGGTGATAAAGATATCCCTCCTGATGTACAAAAATTCGCCGAGGAAGCATTAAAACAATTACCTGAGATAATACGCGAATTACGTAGACGATCCGAATTGTTTAGATTAGACAAAATCGAAGAAGCAATGACGAAATTAAATATTTCACCTACCCAATCGCCGACTCAAGAACAACCAAACGGTACTGCAAAAATTCAGATTCTGCAGGAATCCAATATAGATCCATTCAAGGAACGGTTAAGTGGTAGTCAAGTAAATATTCAAGCAGTAAACGTTACGTCACTCCCTAATGAACTAGAAAATATGACCCATACCTACGAATTACCTTCTCATTTACGGACTAATCAACCTGCGGAAAATCCTAGAATGATGAGCCAAATAAATTTAACTCCCGAGCTCTATGGAAAAATAACCCATCCTGTAGAAAGTATTTTGTCCAATATACAAATCACTGATGGGCTGAATATTACAAAGCTCCTTAATTTTATCAAACATATCTTAGAATTAAAGGAACTGCAACAACTAAGACATAACCAGATTTTGCAAGTTATTTTACCTAAGTGTAGATCTCCATTAAAAGATAGAGTGTTAGAATCCCTAAGGTATAATCAATCGGTAGAAGAACTTCATACCACACTAATAAGACATTTCATTCCCACCGGTATCTACGAAGAATTGAAGCGAAACTTAGTATTTCGTGCACAAGGTACATACGAGAGACTAGCTCATTATATTTCTGAAGTAAGAGAATCTGCTTTATTGTTACAAGTTAAATGGAGCGAACAACAGTTAGTAGACAATATCATAGTAAGACTATCCCCCGAGGAGCGATCTCGACTAGCACTCGTGAAGCCACCTACAACTTGTACGGAACTAGAACTATGTTGTATACATTCGTCCGACGTCTGGTATTCTGACCAGAATAGAAGTGTTTCTATGTCCCAGAGTCAACAAAGAAATTCATTGCAAACTAGACCTATTGGAAATGATACCCGAAACTACCGCGATAAGCGATTCGTAAGTACGTATAAAACCCAAAACTATCCCCATGTTTCATACTCTAAACCAAAACCCCGACAACCTACGAGCGAAGTAAGTGAGGAAAGAAGATGTTATAACTGTGGAAAGGCCGGACATATTAGCAAGTTATGTAAACAAAAGCGTTATCTACAGAAAACCGACCAATCAAAAAATGTGTGAAGATGGAAGACCGAAAATCCTACGTCTTCCGAAGCATCAGAAGGAAAGGTAACAACAATACTAAGCGTCAAATAAAGATGAGTAAAAATAAACGCAGAGATCCTTATTTAACAAAATTTATCGAGAAGTGCAACTCTATTGGTGCATGTAAAACAAGTATATGCCAACTACCCTATGTACAGATAGACCTTGGAGCAACGAAAACCCTTGGTTTAATTGATTCAGGATCTACCCGTAGTATAATTAGTAAACAGTTAGCCACCTTATTAGCTAATCATAAACTGATTAAACGTAGCCAAATGGTGAACATAAAGTGTACCACCGCAAATAAACAAAACCTAAAGATATCTCACAGTATTACGGTGAAATTAAAAATTCAGAATTTTACTTGGTACATTCCCCTACTAGTAGCTGAACAGTTAGGACAGAACTTAATATTAGGCGTGGATTTTATAAGAAAAACTGCTTTAATCCTTGATATATATGCAAAACAATATTTTTTCAGATTTGATCGTACTCAAAAATATCAGTTCGACTCCGAATTAAGTAACGACACTGTTAGTGAAACCGCAAATATTCATTCAGAGCCTAATGAATCGAGTCTAAGTCATTTAAAAGGAAATGAGAGACTAAGAATCCAAAAGTTAATAAAAGATTTTTCTGCTGTACTCACCCCCAAGTTAGGATTAACTCATTTAATTGAATATAAAATAAATCTTAGTGACAACAAAGTAATACGACTCCACCCATACAAACTATCTCCACCCAAGATGGAAATCATGAGAAACCACATTAACAAACTCCTTGATCAGCACGTCATTGAACCATCAACGTCTCCATATTCATCGCCTGCATTCCTAGTACCAAAAGGAACTGACAAACATAGACTAGTCGTGGATTATAGACAACTAAATAAGAGTATAGAATTTGAATCGATACCACTGCCAGACATACACAGTGCGTTTCACTATTTTACAAAAGCGAAAATCTTCACCATAATGGATCTTAACCAAGCATTCCATCAAATTCCACTAGCTGAGGAATCAAAACATTTAACTGCTTTTGCTGTCCCATTTAATCTATATCAATTTACGAGAGTACCATTCGGTATATCACAAGGAAGTTCAGTATGCAGCCGACTGTTAGAAAAAATTTTCCATGATGTTAAATTTAAATTTGTATATCATTATCTCGACGATATAGTAGTATATAGTGAGTCAATGGATCAACATATTGATCACTTGCGTGAAGTATTATCCCGGTTAAAGAAAGCCGGACTGACCGTAAACCCTAGTAAAGTTAATTTCGCAGTGAAACAATTCTCATTCTTAGGTCACATAGTATCAGCCGAAGGTAAGGTTACCATCGATCCCGAACGTACACGCGCAATCCGAGAATTTTTACCTCCCAGAGAAGTCAAAGGTATAGCTAGATTTTTAGGTATGATTAATTATTTTCATAAGTATATACCCCACTTAGCAGATATAGCAGCCCCATTGAATGCCTTAAGAAAGAAAGGAACGAAATTCGAGTGGACTACTCAACATCAAGAAGCGTTGGAAACACTTAAAGAAAGTATTATATCCCCACCTGTATTGCAGTTAGCGGATTTCAGTAAACCATTTATCGTACAGACCGATAGTTCAAGTGTAGCATTAGGAGCCGTAATATACCAGGAAATAAATAATACTAGACTCCCGATCAGTTATGCATCCCGGACACTGACCGAGCAAGAAAGGAAGTTCTCAGCCTATGAACTTGAATGTTTAGCCGTAGTATTTGCTTTTGATAAATTCAAACCATTTTTGGAACACAAAGAATTTCTACTAGAAACCGATAATCAAGCTTTATCATGGTTATTAAATCACCCAAAGCAATTAGGTCGTATCGGACGATGGGTGTTAAGATTAAATTGCTACAAGTTCAAAGTGCAACATATTCGTGGAACTCAAAATGTAGTGGCCGATACTCTATCCCGCATGTTCCAACTACCCAATACAAGATCTGGAGAAGACAATATTGAAACCACTATCGTTAATACACTAATTACTAATTTTCCCCTTGCATTTAAGGATATAGCATATCACCAACAACAAGATCCGAAATTGTGTAAAATAATCGAACAAATAGAAAAAGGAAATAACTCTGATAAATATATCTTGAGTAAAAGAGTACTTTGTTTTAAGAAGGCAAACGGAAAATTACTAAGAATAATCGCCCCGGAAATAATCAAACCCATGTTAATGGAGTACTACCATTCATCTACAATTGGAGCTCATATGGGAATTAGGAAAACGATACATCGTATTCGCAAGGAATACCACTGGGAAAACATGAATAGTGAAATAAAAAAGTTCGTGAAAGAATGCGAAATTTGTGCGCTGAGCAAACCAGCAAGAACCAGTCAAGTCGGAAAACTAATCTCCGAAATACCTACCACTCCCTTCTCGAAAATATACATCGACTATTCTGGACCTTATCCCCGCTCTAAATCCGGAAATACTATGCTGTTAATTTGTGTAGACTCATTCACTAAATTCGTGTGGATGTATCCTATGCATCGTGCATTAGCATCTACGACAATTAAAATTCTACAAGAACAACTATTTAAAGACTATGGCACACCTTTAAGCTTAATATCTGACAATGGACCCCAGTTTAAATCGAAAGAATTTAATGACATGTGTTTTAAATTAGGTATAAATCATATTACCGTGACCGAGTACAGACCGCAAGGAAATATAGCAGAAAGATACTTGCGTAACTTAAAATCAGCATTAATATCTTATCATGCTAAAGACCAGACAACCTGGGATCAAAATATTTCGTGGATACAATTTGCATTCAATTCAGCGTATCACGAAGGTCATAAATCAACACCATTTGATTTACTGTACAAGTACCAACCCAACCATCCTTTAACCACAAAGTGGAAAATCAATGAGTTATTACCCCGCGACGTGAATGGGAATAACATACGAAAAATATGGAACGAAGCTAGTGCAAATCTGAGAGCTAATTTACAGAAATCAAGAAAGTATCATGAGAATAATAATAAGCTAATAAAGTATAAAATAGGTGATTTAGTCATGTATAAAACTCATCCCATGAGTAAAGCAGTTGATAGGATCACTTCGAAACTATCTTATCGATGGTGTGGCCCCTACCAAATTCGTAAGTTCATCACCCCCGTTACTGTAGCTCTGTATGAACCCAATACAGAAAATTACGTTCGCAGAAGTCATTTGTCTCAAATAAAAAAAAGTTTTTCGTGTCAAGATACAGAAGGAAGACTACGAGAAAGATAGAAAACCTAGAATACTATCTAAGTATTAAGAATAAAATATGTTGTATAGACTTATACCGAAATAGGATAAGATTGTGTAACATCCTATACTATAGGTAACTATAAACTCAAAACCCCCTCGTACGAATACAAGCGAGGCCTGATCAACCTTAGCTAATGTCCTGCGAGAATGGTATTATACATGAGAAATCTGATGACAAGTATAATGAAGATGAAGAGAAAGAAAGAAAGAAAAATAATCTTTAGCGCTGTAAACTAAAAGTAATTCTATTGTTCTTACAATACGGTATTATTATTAGTAAAATACTCGTGAGTATAACTCCGTAAAACGAGTGAGCAATTCAAGAAAAAACCGGTAGTAGATATAAGAATTAAAATAAGGTAGATTTACGTTTTGTGTATTTTATATAGTAGATGTAGTAGAATTTAGATGTGACATAAGTATAAGATAATCGATTGATGAATAGAAATAAGCTGAGAGAGAGAAATTTCAGTATGAAATATAATTGTTTATTAGAATTATATTATTACACCCCCCGTTTTTCATAGTTAAGTGCAGGAGGATGTGACGATTTTAAATGTATCAAAAATCGCACAGATTAAAATTTTTTAATTTTAATAAGTAAGAGTATCATACACCCTTACCTATACCCAGATTCCTGTATCAACTTGAAACCTTCCAGTACCAACACGCCAAGAAAAGTATTAAGTAGTGAATAATAATAATAATTACTTAAATAATTAAAAAATGCGACTAGAGAAATAAAGAAATCCCTAAGTCATAATAAAATAAACATAAAGTATTTATCTTCTAATTAATGAATAAATAATAATAGAAAAAGTACGAACTATTTTCTTAGTGCGTAAATACGCCCTAGCTTACTGAGCCCTCTCCCCTAAACCGTACGCGCATTCGGCCGTAGAACGTCGCAATGAGTAGACGTGAGTTTTGGTGTTGTACACATATACGTATGTGTATGTTCTCTAGAAGTATATCCAGCGTGAAATCTTGTTATTGTGAATAATGTAGTGTCTAGAGTTTGTGAGAAAATATATAAATAAAATAGAAAAAGGTAGCCAACACATCTCTTAAAAACAAAATCAAATGTAAGTGTAACATAGTTAACTACTAGACTGTAGTACTGCAAAGTGAGAACTATAACTATAATTAAAATAAAGAAAATGTGAACTACAAGAATCTGCACTAAGAAAAGTGAAATTACAACATTTGGAACTTCAAGTACACAACCTATCTTCGAGAGCTTCAAGTAAACTAAAAATCAACCCGATGTAGATACACCAAGAACAACGTACTCAACCCGTAGAAGACGACTGGAGATGTCCCAAGAATACAACAACAACCTCAGGTGATATCAAACCACAACTTTTGTAAATTTCTTTTAATAAGAAGTAACAAAGAACTTTAAAGAACTTTCGCAATGTAATGAACAAATTATCAGATTTGTATATTTTGTAATTTTGTAAGAAGTAATAGTAACCATAATGTATATATTGATAAATTAATAATTTTGAGAAAATTGAGACCCGGGTCCGTGGTATTAAAAGCAACAGTTATATGAATAAATTTTGATATAACAAGAATAATATAATTAAGATCTTTGAAGCAGTAAAAGCACTATTTACAAAAATAACTTTCTTTAAAATCAGTAATAATGTTTGATTAATACTTCAATAGCAATAAAGAGATGTTTTAGCTAATACCTAGTGAGTGAATAAGTTTATGCAAACCTTGTCAGTTTCCTATATCATACTTGTTTTGTAATTTGTTAGTAAGACTTTTACTAACAACGGCAGCTGGTTTAGTTTACTGGTAAAGAATTAAACTAGTTCCCGATTTTTGTGTTGTCTTGCCAAGGGGCGGCACAAAATTGCGCCACTCTGCTGAATTTAAAATTGTGTAATTTACTTGGTAAAAAAAAAAAAAATATTGTTTACAGAGTGTCACGTACAGAAAATTGCAACATAATTATGTAATTGTTGTTGTGTAAGTTTATAAGTCGTTAACGATAAAAAGGACAAACATAAATTTATTCACTCAGAAATAAAAAAAAAAAATAAATGAGTAAAATTTTAATTATATAATAATAATATTAGTATTGCGAGTTTGCCGTGTTAAGCAAGTAATAGCTGGTAGGGAATCCATTCCAAACAAGTCAATTCCAAGCCAGTTGGTTCATGTTAAATATGTGTTGAGGAATGTAAACTCTCCCCTTTGTAAGAACCCATCTCATTCATAACCCCTCCTCCCTAAAGCAAACAAAGCCACATTAGACAAGCTCTTTCCTGTTTTTGTATTGTTCTGAATTACCACCCTATGCAACTAGACGACACCCCAAAACAGCTGATTCTTTGTGCTGTTTGTTAAATCAATGAACTTTCCGTATATGAAATTTCTCTCTACTAAAATAGTATTATCGTTTTGTTTTGATTGATTATATATGTCAATACTGAGAATTTAATTGTTGTGAAATAAGTTATGTTGATTAATTAAGATAAGATTACATCCCAAAGCTGAATATGAAATAAGATATATGTGTATGTGTTTAAATGAATTAATGTTATCTATTTTTTAACATTGAGATAACGAAGTAAAGTAAGTGACATAAGATTTGTCGTTCGTAATACGTCGTGTGTTTAAAGTGGTTATTATCAAAAATGACTCAATTTAACCCCGATTTCTTGTTGAAAGACGAATTAACCTATGAAGCATTATGGCGTGGTCTCCCCTACTCTAATGTAACTGTCGCGGAACTTCGCAAGACGTTACGCGAAAATAAACCGGACAAACCTTCATTATTAAGTCGTTTGAGTGTTTTAGATTTCAATAGCGAAAAAGAAACGTGTTATCGTAAGTATACAGAACTAACTTCGTACGCACAAACCCTGCGTGATGAAAAATCCCCCGCAGTAATATTACGCACCACCCAAAGAATTGAGCATCTATACCGTCGTATCACCAATCTGTTGACCTGGCCCGGTGATAAAGATATCCCTCCTGATGTACAAAAATTCGCCGAGGAAGCATTAAAACAATTACCTGAGATAATACGCGAATTACGTAGACGATCCGAATTGTTTAGATTAGACAAAATCGAAGAAGCAATGACGAAATTAAATATTTCACCTACCCAATCGCCGACTCAAGAACAACCAAACGGTACTGCAAAAATTCAGATTCTGCAGGAATCCAATATAGATCCATTCAAGGAACGGTTAAGTGGTAGTCAAGTAAATATTCAAGCAGTAAACGTTACGTCACTCCCTAATGAACTAGAAAATATGACCCATACCTACGAATTACCTTCTCATTTACGGACTAATCAACCTGCGGAAAATCCTAGAATGATGAGCCAAATAAATTTAACTCCCGAGCTCTATGGAAAAATAACCCATCCTGTAGAAAGTATTTTGTCCAATATACAAATCACTGATGGGCTGAATATTACAAAGCTCCTTAATTTTATCAAACATATCTTAGAATTAAAGGAACTGCAACAACTAAGACATAACCAGATTTTGCAAGTTATTTTACCTAAGTGTAGATCTCCATTAAAAGATAGAGTGTTAGAATCCCTAAGGTATAATCAATCGGTAGAAGAACTTCATACCACACTAATAAGACATTTCATTCCCACCGGTATCTACGAAGAATTGAAGCGAAACTTAGTATTTCGTGCACAAGGTACATACGAGAGACTAGCTCATTATATTTCTGAAGTAAGAGAATCTGCTTTATTGTTACAAGTTAAATGGAGCGAACAACAGTTAGTAGACAATATCATAGTAAGACTATCCCCCGAGGAGCGATCTCGACTAGCACTCGTGAAGCCACCTACAACTTGTACGGAACTAGAACTATGTTGTATACATTCGTCCGACGTCTGGTATTCTGACCAGAATAGAAGTGTTTCTATGTCCCAGAGTCAACAAAGAAATTCATTGCAAACTAGACCTATTGGAAATGATACCCGAAACTACCGCGATAAGCGATTCGTAAGTACGTATAAAACCCAAAACTATCCCCATGTTTCATACTCTAAACCAAAACCCCGACAACCTACGAGCGAAGTAAGTGAGGAAAGAAGATGTTATAACTGTGGAAAGGCCGGACATATTAGCAAGTTATGTAAACAAAAGCGTTATCTACAGAAAACCGACCAATCAAAAAATGTGTGAAGATGGAAGACCGAAAATCCTACGTCTTCCGAAGCATCAGAAGGAAAGGTAACAACAATACTAAGCGTCAAATAAAGATGAGTAAAAATAAACGCAGAGATCCTTATTTAACAAAATTTATCGAGAAGTGCAACTCTATTGGTGCATGTAAAACAAGTATATGCCAACTACCCTATGTACAGATAGACCTTGGAGCAACGAAAACCCTTGGTTTAATTGATTCAGGATCTACCCGTAGTATAATTAGTAAACAGTTAGCCACCTTATTAGCTAATCATAAACTGATTAAACGTAGCCAAATGGTGAACATAAAGTGTACCACCGCAAATAAACAAAACCTAAAGATATCTCACAGTATTACGGTGAAATTAAAAATTCAGAATTTTACTTGGTACATTCCCCTACTAGTAGCTGAACAGTTAGGACAGAACTTAATATTAGGCGTGGATTTTATAAGAAAAACTGCTTTAATCCTTGATATATATGCAAAACAATATTTTTTCAGATTTGATCGTACTCAAAAATATCAGTTCGACTCCGAATTAAGTAACGACACTGTTAGTGAAACCGCAAATATTCATTCAGAGCCTAATGAATCGAGTCTAAGTCATTTAAAAGGAAATGAGAGACTAAGAATCCAAAAGTTAATAAAAGATTTTTCTGCTGTACTCACCCCCAAGTTAGGATTAACTCATTTAATTGAATATAAAATAAATCTTAGTGACAACAAAGTAATACGACTCCACCCATACAAACTATCTCCACCCAAGATGGAAATCATGAGAAACCACATTAACAAACTCCTTGATCAGCACGTCATTGAACCATCAACGTCTCCATATTCATCGCCTGCATTCCTAGTACCAAAAGGAACTGACAAACATAGACTAGTCGTGGATTATAGACAACTAAATAAGAGTATAGAATTTGAATCGATACCACTGCCAGACATACACAGTGCGTTTCACTATTTTACAAAAGCGAAAATCTTCACCATAATGGATCTTAACCAAGCATTCCATCAAATTCCACTAGCTGAGGAATCAAAACATTTAACTGCTTTTGCTGTCCCATTTAATCTATATCAATTTACGAGAGTACCATTCGGTATATCACAAGGAAGTTCAGTATGCAGCCGACTGTTAGAAAAAATTTTCCATGATGTTAAATTTAAATTTGTATATCATTATCTCGACGATATAGTAGTATATAGTGAGTCAATGGATCAACATATTGATCACTTGCGTGAAGTATTATCCCGGTTAAAGAAAGCCGGACTGACCGTAAACCCTAGTAAAGTTAATTTCGCAGTGAAACAATTCTCATTCTTAGGTCACATAGTATCAGCCGAAGGTAAGGTTACCATCGATCCCGAACGTACACGCGCAATCCGAGAATTTTTACCTCCCAGAGAAGTCAAAGGTATAGCTAGATTTTTAGGTATGATTAATTATTTTCATAAGTATATACCCCACTTAGCAGATATAGCAGCCCCATTGAATGCCTTAAGAAAGAAAGGAACGAAATTCGAGTGGACTACTCAACATCAAGAAGCGTTTGAAACACTTAAAGAAAGTATTATATCCCCACCTGTATTGCAGTTAGCGGATTTCAGTAAACCATTTATCGTACAGACCGATAGTTCAAGTGTAGCATTAGGAGCCGTAATATACCAGGAAATAAATAATACTAGACTCCCGATCAGTTATGCATCCCGGACACTGACCGAGCAAGAAAGGAAGTTCTCAGCCTATGAACTTGAATGTTTAGCCGTAGTATTTGCTTTTGATAAATTCAAACCATTTTTGGAACACAAAGAATTTCTACTAGAAACCGATAATCAAGCTTTATCATGGTTATTAAATCACCCAAAGCAATTAGGTCGTATCGGACGATGGGTGTTAAGATTAAATTGCTACAAGTTCAAAGTGCAACATATTCGTGGAACTCAAAATGTAGTGGCCGATACTCTATCCCGCATGTTCCAACTACCCAATACAAGATCTGGAGAAGACAATATTGAAACCACTATCGTTAATACACTAATTACTAATTTTCCCCTTGCATTTAAGGATATAGCATATCACCAACAACAAGATCCGAAATTGTGTAAAATAATCGAACAAATAGAAAAAGGAAATAACTCTGATAAATATATCTTGAGTAAAAGAGTACTTTGTTTTAAGAAGGCAAACGGAAAATTACTAAGAATAATCGCCCCGGAAATAATCAAACCCATGTTAATGGAGTACTACCATTCATCTACAATTGGAGCTCATATGGGAATTAGGAAAACGATACATCGTATTCGCAAGGAATACCACTGGGAAAACATGAATAGTGAAATAAAAAAGTTCGTGAAAGAATGCGAAATTTGTGCGCTGAGCAAACCAGCAAGAACCAGTCAAGTCGGAAAACTAATCTCCGAAATACCTACCACTCCCTTCTCGAAAATATACATCGACTATTCTGGACCTTATCCCCGCTCTAAATCCGGAAATACTATGCTGTTAATTTGTGTAGACTCATTCACTAAATTCGTGTGGATGTATCCTATGCATCGTGCATTAGCATCTACGACAATTAAAATTCTACAAGAACAACTATTTAAAGACTATGGCACACCTTTAAGCTTAATATCTGACAATGGACCCCAGTTTAAATCGAAAGAATTTAATGACATGTGTTTTAAATTAGGTATAAATCATATTACCGTGACCGAGTACAGACCGCAAGGAAATATAGCAGAAAGATACTTGCGTAACTTAAAATCAGCATTAATATCTTATCATGCTAAAGACCAGACAACCTGGGATCAAAATATTTCGTGGATACAATTTGCATTCAATTCAGCGTATCACGAAGGTCATAAATCAACACCATTTGATTTACTGTACAAGTACCAACCCAACCATCCTTTAACCACAAAGTGGAAAATCAATGAGTTATTACCCCGCGACGTGAATGGGAATAACATACGAAAAATATGGAACGAAGCTAGTGCAAATCTGAGAGCTAATTTACAGAAATCAAGAAAGTATCATGAGAATAATAATAAGCTAATAAAGTATAAAATAGGTGATTTAGTCATGTATAAAACTCATCCCATGAGTAAAGCAGTTGATAGGATCACTTCGAAACTATCTTATCGATGGTGTGGCCCCTACCAAATTCGTAAGTTCATCACCCCCGTTACTGTAGCTCTGTATGAACCCAATACAGAAAATTACGTTCGCAGAAGTCATTTGTCTCAAATAAAAAAAAGTTTTTCGTGTCAAGATACAGAAGGAAGACTACGAGAAAGATAGAAAACCTAGAATACTATCTAAGTATTAAGAATAAAATATGTTGTATAGACTTATACCGAAATAGGATAAGATTGTGTAACATCCTATACTATAGGTAACTATAAACTCAAAACCCCCTCGTACGAATACAAGCGAGGCCTGATCAACCTTAGCTAATGTCCTGCGAGAATGGTATTATACATGAGAAATCTGATGACAAGTATAATGAAGATGAAGAGAAAGAAAGAAAGAAAAATAATCTTTAGCGCTGTAAACTAAAAGTAATTCTATTGTTCTTACAATACGGTATTATTATTAGTAAAATACTCGTGAGTATAACTCCGTAAAACGAGTGAGCAATTCAAGAAAAAACCGGTAGTAGATATAAGAATTAAAATAAGGTAGATTTACGTTTTGTGTATTTTATATAGTAGATGTAGTAGAATTTAGATGTGACATAAGTATAAGATAATCGATTGATGAATAGAAATAAGCTGAGAGAGAGAAATTTCAGTATGAAATATAATTGTTTATTAGAATTATATTATTACACCCCCCGTTTTTCATAGTTAAGTGCAGGAGGATGTGACGATTTTAAATGTATCAAAAATCGCACAGATTAAAATTTTTTAATTTTAATAAGTAAGAGTATCATACACCCTTACCTATACCCAGATTCCTGTATCAACTTGAAACCTTCCAGTACCAACACGCCAAGAAAAGTATTAAGTAGTGAATAATAATAATAATTACTTAAATAATTAAAAAATGCGACTAGAGAAATAAAGAAATCCCTAAGTCATAATAAAATAAACATAAAGTATTTATCTTCTAATTAATGAATAAATAATAATAGAAAAAGTACGAACTATTTTCTTAGTGCGTAAATACGCCCTAGCTTACTGAGCCCTCTCCCCTAAACCGTACGCGCATTCGGCCGTAGAACGTCGCAATGAGTAGATGTGAGTTTTGGTGTTGTACACATATACGTATGTGTATGTTCTCTAGAAGTATATCCAGCGTGAAATCTTGTTATTGTGAATAATGTAGTGTCTAGAGTTTGTGAGAAAATATATAAATAAAATAGAAAAAGGTAGCCAACACATCTCTTAAAAACAAAATCAAATGTAAGTGTAACATAGTTAACTACTAGACTGTAGTACTGCAAAGTGAGAACTATAACTATAATTAAAATAAAGAAAATGTGAACTACAAGAATCTGCACTAAGAAAAGTGAAATTACAACATTTGGAACTTCAAGTACACAACCTATCTTCGAGAGCTTCAAGTAAACTAAAAATCAACCCGATGTAGATACACCAAGAACAACGTACTCAACCCGTAGAAGACGACTGGAGATGTCCCAAGAATACAACAACAACCTCAGGTGATATCAAACCACAACTTTTGTAAATTTCCCTTAATAAGAAGTAACAAAGAACTTTAAAGAACTTTCGCAATGTAATGAACAAATTATCAGATTTGTATATTTTGTAATTTTGTAAGAAGTAATAGTAACCGTAATGTATATATTGATAAATTAATAATTTTGAGAAAATTGAGACCCGGATCCGTGGTATTAAAAGCAACAGTTATATGAATAAATTTTGATATAACAAGAATAATATAATTAAGATCTTTGAAGCAGTAAAAGCACTATTTACAAAAATAACTTTCTTTAAAATCAGTAATAATGTTTGATTAATACTTCAATAGCAATAAAGAGATGTTTTAGCTAATACCTAGTGAGTGAATAAGTTTATGCAAACCTTGTCAGTTTCCTATATCATACGTGTTTTGTAATTTGTTAGTAAGACTTTTACTAACAACGGCAGCTGGTTTAGTTTACTGGTAAAGAATTAAACTAGTTCCCGATTTTTGTGTTGTCTTGCCAAGGGGCGGCACATACTCTCTGTTGTTTACACCCTAAATGATGGACTTTTGCCGCCACAGAAAATTTATGAGACACTGAATCTTTGAATCTACTGGCTCTGTTCCATTCGTAAAGCACTACAGATAGCTGATGAGTGGCCTTAGTGGTGTGTGTGTGTGTGTGTGTGTGTGTGTGTGTGTGTGTGTGTGTGTGTGTGTGTGTGTGTGTGTGTGTGTGTGTGTGTGTGTGTGTGTGTGTGTGTGTGTGTTATACAACAGTATTCTGTAGGTTGGTTAGGTGTTCATATACACTTTCAAACTCAATAATTGTGAGACATTCTCCACCAAAAGAATTTAAAGCTCGTTTATATGCGATACAGAACTGGATAAGCCACACTGTAATGATACACTTACTGAAACACCTAGCATATGTTACACAGAATAAAATGTAACATAGTGGAAAACAGTAATCCTGGATAGAAAGTATGAGGTATTGGACTGAGATTAAAGTGTGTAAACTCAGCTAATCTTTCTCATATTGCAGTCAACAAAATGAAAAAAAAAAGAAACATTCTATGATATCACTAACACAGTCTGGAACAGACAAGGCATTTATTGTGACACACCATAATGGGTAGATTTCTGACAATTTGTGAAAATAGTCAGTATAGCAACAAATCTTCCAGCATGGACATTAGTAATGGAAATCACTTTATGGGTACAATGGAAACAATAAATTTTCATAATTAAAAAAATCACATGAATAAGGCAAGTTTATGTTCAGCTAGCTGAAAACAAAAATTAATATACAGATTGTAGAAGGCATCAAAGAAATATATATTCTTGTAGTGGGAATAAAAATAATTACAAAAATAATAATAGAATTTTAACAATTAATATTGTAAGGACACACAAATAAAAAGAAAACTGAAGAACACAAACTTAGGCTAAAAAAATACTGTTCTAACTTGGGCTAAAAAATGCTGTTAAGTTTTAACCACGGGCATAAAAAAAAAAGATTATTCAAAACTTATTACACTGATCGAATGGTCGCTGGGCTGGGCACTTGGTAGAACATTTTGTTAATACCTGGGATTTTCAAACCGCCGCTTTGCTCATACACTACCCCCCCCCCCCCACACACACGCCTAACATACACCTCTCAGTTCAAATCTAATGTAACCTCTGAAGCTGCTGTAACTGGTGAAACAATTGTGAGGAAAATAAAATGTAAAGTGTTTAGTGCTGTGAAAGAAGAGATGAACAATCAAGACAAATAAAATGTATCTGTAGAACTAAACCAAGTGATTATTTGTTAAATGCAAGTATTCAAAACATATGTTTGGAGTTGGCATTATGTAGAACATGAGCAATATGAAGTGAACACAAGATTTTGTAATTTAAACTTTGATGCTACACCATAACACAAGAGATAAACTGAAAAGACACAAGGAGAAAATTTCTGACTGACAGGATAACCAAGCAAAAGATGGTGTGACAACTGAAAACACTCCCTTAAAAACTACAATGTGCCCAGTGATTGGTGTATAACATTTTGTAATAAAATTAACTGTCACTGTTCCTGGATATATCAATACTTAAGGAACATTAAATATGATATGAAACTACAGACATTCCATGTTTCAAGGAACAGTAGCACAATACAGAGCAAAACATCATCATACAGACAATCATGAATAAATCCGTTTTCTATATTCTTAAATAAATAATTACCTTAATTTTATCCACTAAGTGATCTTCTTTTAACAAAATTACAACATGTTTCAGGGCTTATATCCCCATCTTCAGGTAAAAACAAACAGGTATATAAGCCCTGAAACATGTTGTCATTTTGTTAAAAGAAGATCACTTAGTGGATAAAATTAAGGTAATTATTTATTTAATCATATATAGTGATCTGGAGACCATACAGTAACTATGTATTTCTATATTCATTTACATAGAGACATCATCTCTAGATGCTCAGAAAGACCACGTCTATACAAAAAGGGAAGGTGATAAACACGGTGAATGGAGGACTAATGGAAAACCAACTTATAAACTGAATGCTGTACAATATGTATAATTAACATAAAGAATATAATGTTTCGAATGTGATACCCTCGAAGTTCAGAAACTTAATAATGTAACTTAGTAATTTATGGAAACAGATAAAAACATTATAATTATATTAAAATTATATTTTCTAAACATTAGGAAATGCAAGTAACATACTTTGTAATATTAACAGTGAATCAATTTTATAAGAAACACCTGATTGATCCTTATAATTTTATAAATTGTGATTTTAAAAAACTGTGCAAGCACGCGCACACACACGCTCGCATGCACATACAGTATTATAACATCATCTACATTACTGATTATCTACATCATAATGTTTGCATAATACTGTTGTTTAAAAATTGGTACTGTTTAACAATGGCAATACAATACATCTAACAGCACATTCAGATTCAATCTGATGAACATAATAATTTCTGTAATTTTACTAATTACAACAGAACAAGAAAGGTTAATACTAATACATGATACAAAATCATGAAACACACAGTATTTTTACTGTTACATATAGGTATTATTTTACTACAAACACATGAACGCTGTCTAGCTAATAAGAAATCCACTAACAATACGCACATCAAACTTGATACATGTAAACTTGATCCATTTCTAAAAACATTTTATGCGTGAATAAGCACTTCTTCCCTATGTGAATTGCCTCCTTATGAATATTTCTAAGCACCTGTCACAAAACTATGCTGTACTTGATTAAATTATTTACCAAACCTGGAGAAAATATTTACTACAAAGAACTCAATCAACCAATTATTATTATTTATATACATAGAACGTACAGAATATACAGATACACAGATCACTGCTAAAATCAGTTTGCAAAAGTCTCAGTTATTTTGATTAAATATACTATTCACATGTTAGCAAAGAGTCTCAACACTTGATATTTATATGCCTGCAAAATAAAATTTTATGCAAATCATAATCTAAGTCACTTCAAATATACAATTTTAATGCAGTGAAGATAATTCTGTACACTTGCATGCACACTATCCACACTTTGAAACAGTTAGCGTGAATTCTTCTTCTGCCAAAGTATGACAGTTCTCATTTGAGTCCTTATAAAACACTTTGCAGTAAAATATAAGTTTTGATACTTTCATTTTTAACCAAATATAAGAAACAATACAAATTATAAATATATACAAGAAAAGATTGTAACAAATACAAAGTGGTTTCAGCTGTGTGTACAGTATCTGTATTATATTTTCTAGCTTTGATACAGTTTCTCATAGTACATCTCTTTGCATGTTGTTTTTTTTTTCATTTTTCTAAATAACATGTTGATAATCTGGGGTGTATATGTACGTTTGTTATATTTCACTAAATTTTCTATAGTACCAAAATTTGTTATATTTAACATATATTAAATATGTTAAGATATTTTCTTTTAATGGAATCATAATATATGGATAGTACATTTAGTTATATCAGAATCACTTCATTTTGTTAATTAGAATTTAGAATATTTTCTGGTATTTACTTTTGTAAATCCAGCATTATAAAACTGCAATGCTATCAAATTAGATGAAAGTAATTAGTTGAAAAATATGAAAATTAGCCATTCGAAACATATCAAAAAACAGATATTCGTAGCGGATAAAGTAGAATAACAGACTGTGGTGGGCAAACAAGAGAAAGGTCCAAACTTTGTTTTCAAGTGTCCTACCTTCCAGTGAACTATATTTCCTAATTTACTATAATCTTTATCTTTCAATTGTTATCAATGGCTATTTTGACATAATATTTTATTTTCTTTTAGCAGGCTATCTAAGTTCAGACCTTTGTTATTTTATCCCAAAATTCTCTGGCCTTGTTTTTCTTTTTCAATTCATAACATGTTTTGCATTTAGTCTAATTGACTGCTACCTTTTAGTTGGTCTTCCTCTCTTGATGTACCTCAGTACTGCCAAGTATGATTTTTTTTTTCCTTACGATTTAATGGAACACATACCACTTAGTAGTTATATGAGTTAAACACTGACATTCTGTTGTAGCAGATGATAAGAATAAGTTCATAACGCTTATAGGTGAATTTTGTACATGTGAAGTGTGTGTGTGTGTCATACACATGTATTGATAACTTGGGCATAAACTGACCAAATACAACTACTTTGAGCAGCTGAGATACATATCATGAACAAAAATTAAGTTTTATAGATAATAAAGTGTTTGAAACTTTCCAATCAGGAAAACAATACAGAATTAAGTAAACATGCCAATGTGACGCAAACAATTAGATCTAAACAATGAAGTATTACAAATTACAAAGTACTTGAGACAACTGATATTTCTGACGTCAATCAAAAAATTTATGAAATCATACAGATACACATTCACACACGTGCTGAACATTTAATCTTTTCTTCTTCTGCAAGGATTTTTTTTTTTTTACTGACCATATTAAACTATAAAGCTGTTTACCACATAAAGCAAACAACAGTTTCTGAACATGGCCAGTTGTGTTGGTGGTACTGTTACGTACTGAATAATGTACTCTGTCATGCTAATTGTCTTATTATCATTTTATTAAGGATTCAAGTAATTATTAATTAAAAAATCAAAATAATTAATCTTATCAAATTAGGTTTGATGTTAATGCAGTTATGGTTTTTTTATGCATATAGATATTATGTTTTCTATGGAAATTATTATTATCATTGTTGTTATGATTATTATTGTTTTTAACGGGCAGTAGAAGATAAGGGACAACTAGAAGGAGCCCGGTAAGGGACAACTAGAAGGCTCCATCCTGAAGTAATACGCTAAGTGGTTCCAGGATGGATATGAACGCCTAAATTATAAGGGGGTTTTTTAATGGGTGAGAGTCCCACACACCAGAGAAAACACGGTCTCCTCTGAGGGTGCATAAAGCACCCCTTTTTTCCCCCTCTAAAGAAAAAAAAATATTATTATTACTGTCTTATGTGTGCATCTGTTTATTTATTACGTATTCTTAATACCAGTTTTTTCTACTCAATTTTGTTATTTTAACTCAAGTTCTTCGTATTTACTTGAACGAGCATTTATATTGTTAATGACATTGTTGGTGAAATTAAATTGAAGATGTTTATAAGGATCTTCTAGGAACATCTAGGAAATAATCAAATATGTTGCTGTAGGCTCTACTATCCTAACTAATTATAAATAATTTATACATGTCTGTACGAGAACAATCACCATTAACAGCCAATCTGAAAATGAATCAGCGATTAAAATGATGTATAAAACTGGCTCTCACTTTATACAGTACAAAAGTCTGCAGTTTTCCAAAATATTAAAATTATTACAAATAATTATTATACCAAATAAAAACTTACAAAAATTGTACTTGACTGAACTGAGAATGCTTGTAGAAGAAAGAATATGTCTTGTAGGTGGGTTAAAGACATTTTATTACAAACATATTTATAACAACTGATCCACACACCAACCCAATCAATCCATGCTACCCTCATTACACTACCACATTACAAAGGTTATTAGGTTTTTAATTATGTACTTACAAGAGGAAATAAAATCCCCACGCGCTTCCTGAACCCCACACATTAGGTGTTACACCTTTATACAACCCTTTAAGACCTTCTTGCTGAAATATTGTTGTCACCGCATTCCTCAAGCCATGGTACTGAGGAGCAGGTGTCCGTCCATCATTCACTGTAAGTCACATATAAATTGTTGCAATTCACTGTTTATCTAGACAACTAAATTTTATTCAGTAATAATACTTATAAATTCTGCTACATTGCTATATTTTAATATTAAAAATAATCTTTTACTTTGTCAGTCAACACATTTAATGCAAATTTAATGGAGAACATTCTAGTAGAGGGCATATTGAAAACTTGTTTTTCTTTCTAATATATTTTACAGAATTCTTATAATATTTCGATACTCTTAATACAACCAACAAAAGAGACATTTAGAATTTTTTAACAATTTCTTCTAATGGTACCACCATCTATACGTTTCCAGCAACACTCTCACTAACAGAATTAAAAGATAAATAAAAAATCAGGAGTTAGCTGATCAAATAGAATTTAGAAGCAACTGTGTTAACAAAATATCAACAAGAAGGATCACTAACATCCACAATACATTTAGAAGCATAATAGATCATAAAGAGGTAATAAATTAACTTCATAATACTGTATTGGTAGAAACATGACGGCCTTTCTTGGACGCTGAACTGCGCTGACCCAGCGAATGAATTACTCCCACTTACAATTATAGCTAAGTTGTCTAGCGTGGAGAGATGGAAGAAAACACAATAATAGTTCACAGTCTTACTTCCATATGATCTCCCTGTCTGTCATACACATGCTTCCATTGTTCTCGCCAGACTTGTTGCAGCTGATATTCATACTATGAAACACTGTACAAGACTGTTGTATGCATGCACGAAAAATAAATGAAAATTTTGTTAGCCTCACAACGCGTGTTTGCCCACTGCCCATCTCTAAGCAACTGTTCAATTTCTATCATCAGGTTAAAAAAAAAAATGTATGAAATCTCATCACTATCAGACCAAAGCTTTAGTAACAGGTTATTAGATTTTGTGCAGAAGAAGAAAAGAAATATTTGCAGATTCTGTTCAAAATATACGAGAACTCAGATTAAATCAAACTAAAGACATTTAACAAAAATATTACTGGAAGCAGTATGGCATGGTGATTACCAATTAGTTGCAACACTGTTCTTAGCAGTGCTGGAATCAGATTAGTGTTCAGGTTATCAGAATGGGAAAAGAGGAATTCAAACAGGTCACATACATCTTAGACCAGTCAAATTGTACCAAAAAAGAGGTCTGCCTTGCAAAAGGTTGGGTACTTCAAATTTTTTTTTATATTGTTAGGTGTATGGTGAATATAAAAAATCCAAGTTTTCGACATTGAAAGACTTGTGCGTTCGCCGCAGTGCTCCAAAAGCCATCAAAATTTCAGACTTTTTTTGGTTTACGCTAAATATCTCCTTTTTCAAAGTGACGTAGCTCAAAAATGGTCATATTCAATTTTAAAGAGCACACAATTTGGTAACACTTTTGTAAGTAACGTTTTTTTCTAAACCCAACAGCAACCGGGCTACAGAGCTTTGAAAATGAGTCCATTTTTGAAAATTCGCAAAAACATGCATACTTTTTTTGGTTTTCGCTAAATATGTTTTTCTGAGCGACGTAGCTCAAACATGTTTATATTCAATTTTAAAGAACATGAAATGTACTACTACTTTTGTATGTAACTTTTTTTCTAACTCAACAACTCAGCTACAAAGTTCTAAAAAAATGGTAATGGACAGTAGACACCCATTTCGAAAGCATTTTTCGACTTTCAGATTATAAGTATTCATCAGGCATTCAGCACATTTCAGTACATTCAGCAGATTCTAATTACGATCTCTTAATTACAAGTTGCTTAGAAACAATATTATTATTATATAAGCTAATCGAATATTAAAATAAATCAATTATCGTGACGTTCATTTATTGGTCAAGAGAGGGAAGTGTAAGAGAGGGGGAATCCTTTCCATTGTCATCCGCTCCACTCCACCTGTTCTTCAGTTTGTTTCGAGTTTCGAAAGAGCGAGTGCGGTATTTTTTCTGAGTTCATATTATTTGTGTTCTTGTGCGAAATGTCGGTTCCGACTGATATATGTTTTATTTGTTGCGAGTTGATGGACGAAGATGATACAGTTGTCGTGAAAGAAAGAGGTATAAATACTTTTATTCAGGCGAGTGAAAGATGGAAACTTCGCGAAAATAAACGTTTACTCCAAGGCTTAAAAGAAGTTAAGGTTCACATTTCCTGCGGAAAACGTTATAGTGATGAAAAATTAATTTTGGCTTCCATCTGTCGTGGAGGTGACTCTATTCCACAGCCCAGTGTTTCCTGTAGGTCGAGCAGCGAAAATTTCAATTTTAAATCAAGTTGTTTTTTGTGTGGGGAGTTAATTACTGACGAATTTATTCTACTTCAATCAAAATTGCCGTTTTCAAGGCGAAACGAAGTTCACTGTGTACAGAAGTTGGAGATAAAAGAAACAATGATAAAAACAGCTGAGAAGCGAGGTGATGAGTGGAGTACAAAGATATACGGCGGCTGGAAACTGTACAAGACTTGGTGGCAGCAGATGCGAGGTACCATAATATATGTCACAAAAAGTTGTATCAGGTTCCAGCATCAGGTCTAAAGAGAGGGTTTCGGCCAGCTACACAGGTTGAAGCGGCCATGGAGGAAATTTATTCGTACCTCATCGAGAACAGTGAAGAATGCCAGTTCTCACTGGAGGAACTGATGAGTAAGATTAAAGGAGAGTTTGTTCCTGATGCGAGGACAGTCAAACAACACCTTTTGAAGAAGTTTGGAGAAGATGTAGTCATAGCTGGGACTGCCAACAAGTCATCAGTCGTTTGTTTTAAAAATGTTGGTTACAAAATACTCACCGACAGTTGGTATGAGAACAAAAAAGTAGACCCCCAAGGAGAACGGCTCCACATTGTCAAAGCTGCTGCTGATATAGTTTTGGAAGACATCCGAGCGCAAGAGTACAATGTTAATGAATATCCACCATCAGACGACTTTTTGTGTGATGCGAATTCTGTCATTCCGGAGTCATTGCAATTATTTCTCGAATCTGTTATTCTGAAACATAAGCATGGGCCACTGGAGAAATGGAAAAAGAAATGTGTGGCACTCACACATGTGGTCATATCAGCTGTCAGGCCTCGATCATTCATATCCTCTCTTTTGATTGGCATTAGTGCATACATGTACAGAAAATTTGGTTCAAAACATCTTGTAAACCTTCTTTCCGCACTAGGTTTTGCGGCAGCTTATAATGAGGCAGCACTTTTAGAGTCATCAGCAATTTTGTGGCAGAATAACTCAGTTATCATTGAGAAGGACGCATTCTTGCAGTTTGCATTCGACAACGCAGACTTTAATGTTAACACAATCGATGGCCTTGGAACATTCCACGCCATGGATGGAATCGTATGTGTTAATCCTCATACTGCAGTATTGCCTGACGAAAAAATTCCACGTTTGAAAAGAAGCGTACCATCCGAAAAGATTGCACTTGTTGGTTCTGTGGAGCTGCGGAAGTTTTGCAAGAAAAAAAATTCTGGTCTCTCAACTATACCTGTAATGGATGTGCAGGGTATGTGCTCGTTTGCTGAAGAAATATTACCATCAGCTCCAGATCTTATTTGGCTGTTTGGTAAATGGTCAAAAGCTGCAAATGTCCCTGGATGGAATGGCTTTATGGAGCAGGTCACTAGTGGACAAAGTTTCACTTGCTCATACGTTTTAACGCTTCCATTTATCAACTCTCAACCTAGTGATTATAACACCATCTTAACATCACTTCTTATTGCCAGCGATAAATGTAAAAGTCATAATCAAAAAACATGCTTCGTTACATTCGATCAACCACTGTATGTGAAAGCTAGAGACATAGTGCAGAGTGGTCAAGAGCCCGATCTAAACAATGTGGTTGTGAGGCTTGGTGGCTTTCATTTATTGATGTCATTTATGGAGGCAATTGGTACCATTATGAATGGAAATGGACTGAAACAGCTTTTTGGTACTATTTATGCCGAGAACACAGTGGAAAAAATTATGTCAGGGCATGCCTATTCGAGGGCTGTCCGAGCCCATCTTTTGGCTAACCTTGTTCTGGGTGGCATGGTGCAGCTCACTGAACAGGAACGAAATGATTTGGAAACTACAGTTAATGAAAGTGAAAGATCATCAGTTCTCACAGCTGTGGAAGGTGAGCAGTTTAAAGTATTTGTCACAAA
This sequence comes from Magicicada septendecula, assembly GCA_034769895.1. NCBI lineage: Eukaryota > Metazoa > Arthropoda > Insecta > Hemiptera > Cicadidae > Magicicada > Magicicada septendecula. Next base: position 207,655,169 of record CM068372.1, read on the forward strand.
TTCAGAACTGTATTGCAAAAACTTGATGAAAATGGACGCACCGCAAAGCTATGGGTCCAGTATTTCCGAATGACGACCCTGATAAGATTATTTATAAAAGCAGAGCGTATGAGTGACTGGAACTTACATGTGATTACTGTTGGTAAAATGCTCCCATTTTTCCATGCGGCAGGTCATTTTTTTATGCAAAAAGTGCACACCTGTATTTGCAGGATATGCTAACGCTCGAAGAAAAAATGGACCCTGCTGAATACCAAATATTCACTTCTCAAGGAGATTTTGCTGTTCGGGAATATGGTCAGATATGACCACACATCGAGCAGACATTGATGAAATCAATGAAAAGCTATGGAGGTCTTACTCATGGACGAGGGATTACCGACAGTGTACTCTCACGGTGGACATTGGGAATGGCGTTCTTACAAAATATTTGTGACGAGGTTGAGACATTTTGTAACATCAGCTCTGCTAAAGTAGAGCAGCATGTGGACATGAGGGTTTCCCGTACTATTCGAGACGACGAGGATGCAGGAAAACTTGCACAGTGGTTTGGTCAACACTACCCATTCCCTACAAATGATCGCATTTAATGTGTATCAGTACTGGGGTTGTCGGCGGTGAGGCGGTTAATTGCCACGTGGCGCAAGACATTGGGATTTCTGGTATCAACAACATAGTTGGTAGTGACTTTGGGAGTGTCAAGTTCAAACGAAAGGACAAAGTTGTCTCACTATCTTCAGTCACCAGTTCAGTGAAGGTGAGGAATAAGCTTGTTGTCATTGATCCTCTGACTCTTTTCCAACGAGTTTGTATTGCTAAGCAGTCGGACCAACATCTGATGGAATACTTCCAGTTCGAACTTGCACCCTTCCCGATGTCCTTGTTTTCCGAAGAAGGAATGCGAAAAGGAACGAAGTCAACATTCTACTCTTGCTTTACACCACTCAAGAGTGATACAACATTTGAAGGCACGAAGTTTCTGATACTGGACAGAGGGTTTCTTCTGCACAAAGTCATCTGGAAGCGAAATGATTCCATCACAGCAATACTCGACAAATATGTGAGGTATGTTGAAAATCACTATGGTCGAAATGTTTCAACTGTGTTTGATGGCTACCCCAGGGATGCAGCAGAGAAAAGTACTAAGAGTGCAGAAAGACAGCGTCGGTCAACAACTCAAAGTTACGCTGACATAGTATTTAATGAATTGACAGTTGTCATGGTTCCCCAAGACAAATTTCTTGCTAATGAGAAAAACAAGATAAATCTCATTGCCCTCCTTAAAATTAAACTGGAAAAACATGATTTCGAGGTAAAACAGGCTACAGAAGATGCTGATGTGGAAATTGTGACAACAGCAATTTCTAAGGCCTCTTTTTTTGACCACGTCGTTATCGTAGGAGAGGACATAGATCTCCTGGTTCTACTCACAAGTTTGGCTTCCGGAGTGGAAAACATTCATTTCCAGAAATCTGGGAAGGTGAACTTGCAGAGGTACTGTACTCCACTACTTCATTCAAACACAGTTCACAGGATGCAATTATTTTCCTCCATGCCTTCAGTGGTTGTGACACCACCTCCGCCCTGTATGGCCATGGGAAGAATAAATTCTGTTCTGCCCTCGATAAGTTCCCAAAGTTGCAAGAAATGGTCTCAGTTTTTTCACAGCCAGACACTTGCACTGAGAAGATAGCTGAGGTGGGAGATCGATTCCTCGTTACTTTGTACGGTGGAGACATGGAGACCCAAACGCTCGAAGAGTTGCGTTATCACAACTTCGTCAAACCAGCGACAAAGAATAAATCGAGTTTAGCACGACTGCCACCAACACGAGATGCTGCCCGATATCATTCTCTCAGGACTTACCACCAAGTCCAAATGTGGTTGGGAGTAGAAATAAATCCTGTGAAATGGGGCTGGATGCGTAGCAGTCACGGCCTCGCCCCGATTACGACTACAAAGGATCCAGCTCCACAATCCTTGCTCAAATTCATTTCATGCACCTGTAAGAAAGGGTGCAGTGGTGCTTGCAGCTGCAAAAAAGCAGGACTGAAATGTTCTCCAATCTGCAAGCACTGCAACGGTCAGTCATGTGCCAATGTTCCAGAAGTCTTTGACAGCGATGACGAAGACGACGACGCTCTGGGTATCATCGAGCAAATAGAGAATCGTGATTTATCTCTGCCTGAGACATCCACCACAGACTTCTCTTTACCTGGACCGTCCAAACGAAAAAAAAAAAGTGGAAACGTGTAATGTAATGTAAACAGTATATGTTTGCTATTTTGTTTGCAGTAGGTTAAACAGTTCCAGGCTGGTCTCCGGAGTTATTGAGGTTTTAGGTTTGTTTTTAGTGGGTAAGGCAATTGATTGTCAGTCCCACACTTGGCGTCGGCGGAGATGCGCTGGCATCGGTTAGTGCATAAAGCATTTTCAAACCCACTCAAAAAAAAAAATTATTAACATTTTGTAATAAATGGAACATGATAGAAACAAAGTTAGATGAAGTCGTTATATGATTCCTGGTTCTAAAAACTATCTATTTGGTATATATTTGAAGTAAATCGGAGCAATATATGCATTTTATAGATTTCGAGAGTAAATCCAAGATGGCGGCCAATATGGTGGCTTTCCCATACTTAGATTTTTCTAGACTTTTGATATGTTGTTTGGGATATTATTCCAAGTCTAAAACACCTTACTTTATTTCTTTTACAATTAGTTTGATGTTTTCTACTAAAATGACTGGACTAATTGTAAAAAAAATAAGCATTTTTTTTTTAAATCTTTTGTTTTCAAACTCCCAAAAATTGATTTTTTTAGAGTTTTGTAGCTCGACTGTTGTTAAGTTTAGAAAAATAAGTTACGTACAAAAGTTGTAGTACATTTCGTGTTCTTTAAAATTGAATATAAACATGTTTGAGCTACGTCACTTAGGAAAAGGAGATATTTAGCGTAAACCAAAAAAAGTCCGATATTTTGATGGTTTTTGGAGCACTGCGGCGAACGCACAACTCTTTCAATGTCGAAAACTTGGATTTTTTATGTTCGCCATACACCTAACAATATAACAAACAAATTTGAATTACCCGACCTTTTTCAAGGTAACATGTATAATTTGACTGGGCTATCTATCAAATCTGTGATCTGCAGATGACAGTGCTGTTAAGTGAAATTGCAGTGAAAATATAGTAGTTTAATAATGCACTCAATCACAAATTTAAAAATTGGTCTGAGAATTAATATGGAAAAGATGATCATGGCACATCACTGTACGGGGGTGGGCTGGTGTTAAAGAGTCTTACAGTTCTGAATGAAGCAAAAAATATTTGACTAAAAATATAACAAAGAAGATGCAGTGTCAGAAATTGTCATTCAAGGCATATCTGCTTTAGCAAGATTAGCAACAATATGAAGTATAACAAACTTCTCTTGCATTTTCCACAATGACTTACAGGTCAGAAATATGGACAGTAAACATGACACTGATACAAACATTACAGACTGAAGAGACAAGTACAGAAAAAAAAACTGTACTAAAAATAACACGGAGAAAAAAATGGATGCATAGATAAATTAGAATAGATATTTAAAATTACCCAAATTAAATGGACTTAGATATGACATATGACTATATGAAGACACCAGACAGTCACAGACTCAAGGCCGATGGATGTAATGGGACCACAAGAATGATTCATTGCAAGACAATGGTATGATCCGTTTACAGTTTATGGTACAGTGAAGTGGACAAGATTTGCTCCAGAGGGCAACCTCTTTGGTGAATGAATGGACCGATACAAACTAATGATAATAACACATATGGAATACACACATAGTGAAAAAACTACTTCACTGTGATAGTGATAGATTCCTTCAACACCGCAACGCATATTTAAAACCAAATATTTATAAATCTAATTTAGCCACACATTGTCTAAATAATAACCACCAATTTCCAAACATTGAAAATATAAAATTAATTAAAAACATACAAAAAGGTCAAAAAATGAATATGTGGGAAAATCTTAATATTTACAAACACAATAACAATAATTTATTAAGAACAAACCCAAATAAAAACAAAACAAGATGATCTATTAAAATTATAAATTTAATAAAAAATAAAAATGAATAAAATATGAACAACAAATATTTCAAATATAACTGAGAAAACAGCTGCTGATGAAAATAAACATTAAAACAATCGTTAACTAATCGACCTAAATCGATTATCAGTTATTTTACATTAAAATCGATACAAATTCGATTATTCGTTAATTTTTATATAAACATAATTATTTTGATTGTTATTAATTTACTTACAAACCTCTGATGATACTGATATTTTTCAGTGAAACGTGCGTCAGGTGTTAAAAAGAATATACGAAATTACACTATTTGCAGAAGAAACAAATTGAATAACATCACAAATTATAAAATTACTACAAGAAACGTTGAGTTACCTATATGGAAAATTATATTTTTTTTTTTTTTTTTTTTTTTTTTTTTTTTTGTAACAATACACAGGATCTATGTTCATATAAGTGGGATACTATGGCTAGAACATATTTCATAAGTTTTGAACCAAGCTATGTTTAAACAAGTATATTATGTGTAAAATGTTCACAATTTTATTCTCTTTTATGTCATGTGAAATATTTGTGTGCGTGTGGGTGCGCGTGTGATTTACATTTAATATACATAATAATACATAATTTAATAACTTCGAGGAAAATTAACATTTCGTTCTGAAACTTGTGAAACTTGGACAGAGTATTCTCATGGTTATAAGCTACATTTTCCATATAATCAATTCTCCACAACTATAATTTTTATGTTTTTTTAATGAATTAATGAAATCAGTCTTCTTTTATTCTCATTATCTCCTAGAAAGTAATAAAATTTGTAGATTAAATCTAGACAGGCCTTTGCAGAATCAGAGTTTAAGCCTGATTTCAGTCTGTGTTCTCATCTGTGACGTTGCTAGACTTAGAAGTTGGTTCACGATTCGAGTTCTTCATAACCATTACCACTTACAGAACTCAAATAATAAATAGTTCATTCTAGTGCTTTCTCGTGTACAGTGGAAGATTTCCGTTAGGGGCAAAATATCGGCAGAGATATTTTGATAGTAATGCGAGAACACTTCAAGAAGCCGGAGTTTGTGTGAGATCAATACATGATCTATTTTACCCATTTTTAATCTCTGAGATTAAGTGAATTTAAATTATAAACGATAAAAGTTCATGTCGCAGTGTGCGTGTGTGCAAAGACATGAATTGTCAACATAAATATTTCAGCATTAGTGATCTTCGATCAGTCGACGTGCAGAGTCGCAGCAGTGCAGGCTAGCAGCATGCGGAGCGTCGAGAGGCTACGCAAACTATCGAAATTCAACGAACAAGTAACATATATGTAAAACCAGCAAATAGACTCAATTATTGAAAGACAAATTTTTAATAAACAATTTTATATTATAATGTAATAAGACAACAGGAAATTTTAATGTTTTAATTTAATAAATATTCGTACCTCCAGATATAGACCCTGCTGTAATAATTTCAATATAACCTATCTATGCAGTTTTAATTTGTATCGTTACAATATATATATATATATATATATATATATATATATATATATATATATATATTGTAACGTGTAAAATGGTTACTACAGGTTATTTAGCCTCACTGTTGGGATCACCAATTCTGTAACGTGTAAAAAGGTTACTACAGGTTATTTAGCCTCACTGTTGGGATCGTCAATTCTGTAACGACACCTAACTCGTTACCTTTAATAATTGTACCTTTCTTTGTCTTGGTTATTTAATGTGTATACTTGTTAATCGTTTATAGGATGAGTATCTGGTCAGGGTAATATTTGTTGAGCGCCAATTTGCAATCACAGGTTGCAAATAAAACTTATTTTGTAAAATATTAATTATTAATTTTTATTAAAATATTATATGGTTTCTTTATAATATAATTAAATCTCTTTTAATCTTTTCTTTAAGAGATGAATGTGATAACTAAAGCTCCTCAAAGCAGATTCGAATAGTCTGCCATTTCTTTCAAATGAAGAGTGTTGCCAACTTAATCTATTTGATGATGCCAATTCACAGTCCCTGATATAGTGTTTATAATATCATACACATTTTGTATTCATTAAATAAAGAAACGAACAAACCTTTTATCTGTATTTATTATACTCAAATCCTTTTATTATTTTCTTTAAATTGTTTTTTAAAACAACAAATATAATCATTAACAGAAATCTAACCCAGCGGTTCTTTACATATGCTCAGTATGGCAGCAGTAGCATTCAGAGATTCTTCATCTCAAGGATCACATTTACATTTATTAAATAATATACAAATATATTGTGTTACGTTAGGTCCTTTTGACTACGATATAAACAACAGTTATTAGAAGAAAAGTACCAAAATACATAGTGTTATTAATAGTTACAAAGTACCTTAACAGGATTATATGAATAGTTTAACAAAGTTCAGTGTTTAGGTTATGTTTAGTAAAATGTTTTTTAGACTTAGTTCACTTTATATTATAGTAACACTATACATTAATGGTTTTTCATACTGATGGTAAGACTATTCATTAATATTGTTCTCAGTGAAAGTTCCAAATGGTTTTTATTAAAAGTGTAATCAGTGTCTTTGAAACTTATAGTCTAGGCTTAACAGGGAATGGTTCAGTTTAATTTTATATCAAAAAATACTTCTCTTCCTGTGTCAGTTGATTGAATTTCTTCAGAGATTCACTGGTTTACTTCTTTATAGTCATGTAGCACTTCCTTCTTCTATTTAGTCTGGTTGAGGATGATTATTTAATTTTTTTATTTAGGTACACTGATATAAAATCTCATAATTTAATTTTGTCACTATGTGGTGTTTAATTCAACCTTTCTCATTCAAATCCAATAATACAATTCTTATTTCACTTATTATAACATATTAGTAGTTGCTAAGGCCTATCTCAGCTCTCTTATTGGTTTCCAATGTAACATTTTTATGTCACCCTGGTGATATCATAGTAATAACATAAACTCTATTTTATCTGTCATTTTCTTTAAAATGATATACCTTTTTTATAAGACCTTTGATCTTCACTTTATTGGTTTCTTTGATCTTCTGATGAAACACTGATTATTTTGACACCACTTTTGACTATCTCTGTTATATATTTCTTGAGTTATTAATTTACACTTTTTATTTCATTTGTTCCAAACTTATTTATTATTAGTTCTTGTACTTTCACTTTCTTAAATTTATTTGACACGTTTAGTAATCCTATAACATAACCTGACATTGTTTCATTATTATTTTAATAGAAATTCTTATTCATATAACTTAACTGTCTAAGCTCAATATGCCTAGTTTTACAAAAATCTATTACTATTATTTTTGTACTTTCTTGTTAAGATAAACATTAGTGTTATTAACACTATCATATATAATATTAATTAATGTTACCCAAACTAATTACTAACAACTCTTAGTAATATATTACAATTCCCCTTAACTTACTGTATTTATAAATTTACAGTTTGTATAAATAAAACAAAATTTCATAAGTAAGTTCATTAACATTGTCCTCCTTACTTATCATTATTGACATTATTTTAACGGTGATAAACATAATTATTACAGTCTTCGTTAACATAAATTAAACAATAAAATAAACAATATTCAATTAAGTCTTTCATTACTGATTTCTTGAAAATCTTATGTTTCTTGGTACCTACTTTTTTGTAAAGATAATTAAAGTATATTTATGTTAAAATGGCATGGCAAAAATGTCATGTAACATAATACCCCCCCAGAAAACGGGTTATTTTAGTAATAAACAGATTACTCAAATAAGCTGATTTATCTCATAAGTACTTCTTTCAATAATATCTTCTGAATCATCCTTGCAATTTCTTTTGTAGAACTTGGCAAATGCCTGTTTGTTAATAAAACCTTTTCTTTCACATTGTATTTTAAATCTTATTTTCATTCTCTTCTTCATTATGGTTTCAGGTATTGGGTTTTGATGAGTTTTCATAAGCTGTGTTATTATATAATCATTTATTAACAACTTCTCTTTTTTCTTGGGTGAATCTATGGAAATAGATTAATTTTTCTTCATCTTCTTTATATATAAGTTCTTACCAACTGATTTCTTCTTTTCTCTGGGCTTTCTCCTGTTCCTGTGGATTCCTTTATTGGGTTTATCAATTCCTCCCTAACTTTAAATGGTACGGTGAATGCATATCGGCTGTGAGTGGTACTATTCTAACCTAATCCTCACCCAACCATTCACCCCGTGCATGGTACAGTGCTCGTTGGCCCCTGCCCATAATAATAACATTTGAGTGGCGCCTTAGCTCTCTACACTCTAAAAAAATAATAGTAACTCTTGCGTTACTTTAAATATCCCCTCAGAATCATATTGCCTTCTTACCTCTTCTCATTATTATAAATTGCATCCCAGCAGTTCCCCTTACTTTCATGTAACTTCTTTTCAGTTTTGGTAATATCATTTGTATATTTTTTCTCTTCTATTTAATTGCATTTCGTCGTTAATTAATTCATGTGCCACTATGTTATTCATCTTCTGTTTCAATACCCCTTTTCAGCAGTTACAACTATAGTTATTGTTACTCTTTTTATTTATAAACATCAATTCTTTTTTTCTGCAAGTTCATTATTTATTTTATTTGTTTTAAGTTGTAATGCGAATTTATGCATTATATTTAATTGATAGGATAATTAATATATTTAATTAATTAATTAATTGACAAATTTATTAATTACAGACTGTGTAAAAATGTAAATTAGTCAAGCTGTTATATGCATATTCTTTTGATTAAAAGTGAGCAATTAAGTGGCTGTTTATTAATTATCAAAAGGTGTATCAAATAATACAAAATTATGCGGATCTGGGTTCTCAAAACATGTTTATTATATTCATGCTCTTATCATCTAACATTACACACACGAAATACATATATTCCTGTAAATGGTACATAAAGTAAACAATTCCTCCTTAATTGGGATATATCCTGAAATAAAACACATACATAAAATACACATCATAAAATTCACATCATTACTACTTCTAATTATACACATTTATTGTTACTTTTAATGTATTCATATCCCAGATTTATGGTCCGCTTTAATTAATATGTTTACTATATTGAATTTTGTTCATTTAAGATTGTTTTTTTTTAAGTATGGATTCTTTTTAAGTTACAGTTACTCAAGCGGGATTCTTTTTAAGTTACAGGTCAGTGGTTTTTCTACGTTAACATAATATATAAAATTTTACTTGGTATAGAGTATCCATAGTGTGTCGACTAAACTCTGAATTTCCCATCCTCGTTCCTGCGCTGCCGTTGTCACTTGTTGTTTGAAATGATGTTGATCCGAATACGTCGTTCCCACTTTCCACGTCTGTCCCGCACTCCTATGTCATTACATCGCCAAATTCTCGCGTAAAGATCAGATTTACATACTACGAGTCTTTTGTAATTTCACTTATTCATTCACAGTTCCGCATTTAAGATAATTATATTGATTAACCTTATACACTTTGTATATAGTTCATACAAGTTTCGCGTACATTGTCCTTGATTATATACGCATATCACTTTGAATTCGTCTACAAATCGTTTATGTCACTACACTTCATCGGTTAATATTATACCGAACGATACACTTGTAGATTGTTTATGTTTAAAACAAAACGTCCGTATAATAAATTGTTAGTTAATGTTCTAAGTATATTTGTATTCGTAACACTGAATTACAACTTTTAGTAGATTCTTATTTAAGAATAGTCTATTTAAACGACTGTCACAATAAGAAAACGATTTCACGACTCTCTTAAGAAGACTTCATGCCTTTACAAAAATAAGAAAGAACTCCGTTAATAGAACTCTGTTAAGACGACTTCATGTCTCTACGGAAAATAAAATAGAACTCTGTTGACAAGACTTTACACCTTTACGAAAAATAAAAAAGAACTCCTCTCCTCTTGGCGAACACTATGTTTTATAATCTTCGTTCCCACCAAGCTACTTCATATTTTTATGTCCAACCCCTCTAGCTGTGTCTTATTGGCATCTGGTTCTAAGTTCCAGATAATTCTTCTCCCAAAACATCTCGAATTCCGGATAAAACTCCACCCAACGTCTTGAGTCATTTCCACCACCTTCAGATGATTCGTTCTCTGATTTCATCACCATGGAGATGTAGTCTAGATGTCCAACCCTTGTCAATCCTCGGCTTCCTATTGGTCGTCACTAGTTCACGTAGTCATCCCCAAACTCTGGTTAAACTCTCCTCCTACTCGATTCCATGAAAAAGCAATATTCTCGCCTGTCGATCAATCCTTTCAGTAGACTTTTCTGTCCGAGCAATAAATTTTCTCTCCTGACACTTCTCTACTTCCAGCATGTCGAATCGTGGTATTGTACCAGTGTCTCTTCGCTACACCTTTTCTGCTATACATGATTTTATTTCTTTTCAAGAGTTACTTGGATTCCAGCTGTGTGTGACATCGTTATTTCTTTGTTTAGTCTTCTTCTCAATTGCTTCATCCCTAGAGTTCTCGTCTACCCTTTTAAGCAGTGTCGTCGTATCGTCAACAATACTATCGACTATGTACAAAGTATTTCTAAGTAAACTCTGTGCTGGTCAATTCGTTACGCGTCCGTTCGAAACAAAGTAACACGCTTCACCCAATTCGCTACGGCTATACTTATTGTTCCTGTAGAGCAAGGCGTATATCAGTTGTCTGTCAACCCATTTCTTTGAACGACTGTTGCTGCTAGCATACACATTCATCAATGCTGTGACAGCCAACACCTGCCCCTGTGTGTTCACAACAATCATAATTTTTTCAAAAAAAATCTAGTGTTACAAAGTACTTATTTTCTTTACTTATTATCTCCTTATTATCATTCTTAACCATTATCTTCTTTTCTTAATTAATTCAAAATAATTCTTCTGAAGTATCCTGTAAGATGATCTTACTTTTTTAGAATTTTGGGTTTTTATTTGTTTAAGTTTTCTTTAATTTTCATTTGTCATTACATTCATCATTAGTTTTCCTTCTCATTTCTTCAATAGTTTGCCTAGTCGGTAATCGTACAATCAGTCCCTTTTCTCTATAATTTGTTTGGAATTAATTTAACCATGGTCCATTATTTCATCTGTACTGGTCGTTCGGATTACCTTGGTCAGCAGAACTATTTCCGTCCTGGTGATATAGATTTTTGCTACCTTACACAGCAATTCTTCCAATACTATATGTTCATTATTATTTATGCCTACATCAATCACTTTCCCATTTTGCTTATTCAATAAATACGTTAATGATATATCCATTGTTAATGCTACCACTGATATTTTATTATGTATTTTTACTTCTGGTGTATTCAATTTAGCTATGGATTTGCTTACTGTTTTACTCACTGTTATATGGCAATTCCTTTTGAAAGTTTTTACTAATCTCCTTTGGTTATTTTTAAAATTGCTTACTCTTCTGTGTTCAGTACTTAAGATGTTAAGTACAGTAACTAGTCCATTGTTCATCATCTCCCACTCTTCCCGGGTTTTTATTAATTTCCTTTGATGCATTTGTCTCATTACCATGTGTTTAATATTCTCTTTATTTCTATTAAGTTTCTTTTCAGATAACAATACACTTTTATCTTTTTCATTGTTTATTTCCTTACTACCTTCTCTTTTCTGATTTACTGGTTCCTTTGACTGGTTCCCGTCCTTGTTTAATCCTTCCCTTAACAGTCTACTATCATTTATTATTTCTTCTCTATACTCTTCTAATTGTTGTTTCAATTCCTCTTTATTCTTCTCCCGCTCTTCCTTCAACCATCTTTTTAATTCTTCATTACTTTGTCTAATATCCTCTTTCAACTGTTGTTGTAATGTTTCATTATTACTTTCAATTTTTTTATTTAATTCCTCATGATCTTCCCTCATTTGTTTCTTTAATTCTTCATTATTTTGTCTTAATAAGATTTCATTATCTTCCCTCATTTGTTTCAATGTTTCATTATTGCTTTCGATTTTTTTATTCAATTCTTCACTATTTCTTTCAATGTTTCATGATTTTCTTTCATTTGTTTTAATGTTTCATTATTACTATCCATTTTCTTGTCCATTTTTTCCACATCCTCCTTCATTTGTTTCTTTAATTCCTCATTATCTTTATCCCTTTTCTCATTATCCTCCTTCATTTGTTTCTTTAATTCCTCATTACTTTGTTTCACTGTTTCTCTGTTCTGTCTATTATCCTCCATTATAATTCTCAACATCTCCTGCATGCTCATGTCTTCCTTTAGTATGGGTTTATCTGGTTGATCCCCTGGTGTATCCCTTACCACCGTTTCCCTTTCATCAGTCACAGTTACTGGGGTATCTCTTACCACTACTTGTACTTCTTCAACTGTGGTTGCTTCCTTATCTTCTATATTTAACTCTATCTCTTCTTCTTCCATACGTTTCCGTGACGTTGCTCTTCTCCTCGACACCTCTGTTGTTTAACCGTAGCCGCCACTAGAGCAGAAATTGCTGTAAAACTCACAATAAGAATACAAAGTTATTCTATCTCTAGTCTCACTAGTTGGGCTCCAATTCTGTAACGTGTAAAATGGTTACTACAGGTTATTTAGCCTCAATGTTGGGATCACCAATTCTGTAACGTGTAAAAAGGTTACTACAGGTTATTTAGCCTCACTGTTGGGATCGCCAATTCTGTAACGACACCTAACTCGTTACCTTTAATAATTGTACCTTTCTTTGTCTTGGTTATTTAATGTGTATACTTGTTAATCGTTTATAGGATGAGTATCTGGTCAGGGTAATATTTGTTGAGCGCCAATTTGCAATCACAGGTTGCAAATAAAACTTATTTTGTAAAATATTAATTATTAATTTTTATTAAAATATTATATGGTTTCTTTATAATATAATTAAATCTCTTTTAATCTTTTCTTTAAGAGATGAATGCGATAACTAAAGCTCCTCAAAGCAGATTCGAATAGTCTGCCATTTCTTTCAAATGAAGAGTGTTGCCAACTTAATCTATTTGATGATGCCAATTCACAGTCCCTGATATAGTGTTTATAATATCATACACATTTTGTATTCATTAAATAAAGAAACGAACAAACCTTTTATCTGTATTTATTATACTCAAATCCTTTTATTATTTTCTTTAAATTGTTTTTTAAAACAACAAATATAATCATTAACAGAAATCTAACCCAGCGGTTCTTTACATATGCTCAGTATGGCAGCAGTAGCATTCAGAGATTCTTCATCTCAAGGATCACATTTACATTTATTAAATAATATACAAATATATTGTGTTACGTTAGGTCCTTTTGACTACGATATAAACAACAGTTATTAGAAGAAAAGTACCAAAATACATAGGGTTATTAATAGTTACAAAGTACCTTAACAGGATTATATGAATAGTTTAACAAAGTTCAGTGTTTAGGTTATGTTTAGTAAAATGTTTTTTAGACTTAGTTCACTTTATATTATAGTAACACTATACATTAATGGTTTTTCATACTGATGGTAAGACTATTCATTAATATTGTTCTCAGTGAAAGTTCCAAATGGTTTTTATTAAAAGTGTAATCAGTGTCTTTGAAACCTATAGTCTAGGCTTAACAGGGAATGGTTCAGTTTAATTTTATATCAAAAAATACTTCTCTTCCTGTGTCAGTTGATTGAATTTCTTCAGAGATTCACTGGTTTACTTCTTTATAGTCATGTAGCACTTCCTTCTTCTATTTAGTCTGGTTGAGGATGATTATTTAATTTTTTTATTTAGATACACTGATATAAAATCTCATAATTTAATTTTGTCACTATGTGGTGTTTAATTCAACCTTTCTCATTCAAATCCAATAATACAATTCTTATTTCACTTATTATAACATATTAGTAGTTGCTAAGGCCTATCTCAGCTCTTTTATTGGTTTCCAATGTAACATTTTTATGTCACCCTGGTGATATCATAGTAATAACATAAACTCTATTTTATCTGTCATTTTCTTTAAAATGATATACCCTTTTTATAAGAGCTTTGATCTTCACTTTATTGTTTCTTTGATCTTCTGATGAAACACTGATTATTTTGACACCACTTTTGACTATCTTCTGTTATACATTTCTTGAGTTATTAATTTACACCTTTTATTTCATTTGTTCCAAACTTATTTATTATTAGTTCTTCTTGTACTTTTCACTTTCTTAAATTTATTTGACACATTTAGTAATCCTATAACATAACCTGACATTGTTTCATTATTATTTTAATAGAAATTCTTATTCATATAACTTAACTGTCTAAGCTCAATATGCCTAGTTTTACAAAAATCTATTACTATTATTTTGGTACTTTCTTGTTAAGATAAACATTAGTGTTATTAACACTATCATATATAATATTAATTAATGTGACCCAAACTAATTACTAATAACTCTAAGTAATATATTACAATTCCCCTTAACTTACTGTATTTATAAATTTACAGTTTGTATAAATAAAACAAAATTTCATAAGTAAGTTCATTAACATTGTCCTCCTTACTTATCATTATTGACATTATTTTAACGGTGATAAACATAATTATTACAGTCTTCGTTAACATAAATTAAACAATAAAATAAACAATATTCAATTAAGTCTTTCATTACCGATTTCTTGAAAATCTTATGTTTCTTGGTACCTACTTTTTTGTTAAGATAATTAAAGTATATTTATGTTAAAATGGCATGGCAAAAATGTCATGTAACATAACATAATTTAAAATGTATGTTTATATTACCTCATGATGTTTTTTTTTCCTATTCAGAACATGTTTCGATAGCTCCCGCACTCTCATCTTCAGCCTTCGCAATCTTGCGTCTGGTGAAGTATTTGTATGTTGGCAGGATACTATTAAGGTTTCTTGTTGGTCTCTGGTCTTTTAAAGTTGTATTATTGTGTGTGATTGTGGTATATGCATTTGTATTTTGTGTATTTTCGATGTTGAGTGCTTTGAATATTGTGTCATGTTTTGTATTGATTTGTATTTGTTCAGGTATAAGTTTGTTTTGTGTTTTATGTTTGTATATTTGTAAATTTTCCCAAATGTTTATTATGGTGCCTTTGTGTGGTATATGTTTTATTAGTGTCATATTGGTTATGTCTGGGAATTCATGTCCTGTGTTTATTGTGTGTGTGGCTAAATTGGATTTATATATTTCTGGTTTTTTGTATGCGTTTAGGTGTTCAAAATAACGTTTTTTCAGCAGTTTTTTTGTTTGTCCTATGTAACATTTATTGCAATCTTGGCATTCAATTTTGTATATACCGTTAGTTGTTGTATTATCTTTGTTGTGTGGGTTATTTAGTTTTTGTAAATTATTTTTATTCATTTTGTATGCTATTTTTATATCTGTGTTTTTAAATAGTTTTGTTAGCTTTGTCATTTTATTATTTATGTATGTGAATGTGGCCCATTTTTTGTTGTTGTTATTATTTGTGTTGTTCATTTTGATTAATTCTTAATTGTTCAGTTTTTATTTTATATTTGATTTTATTTTCTATTTTGTTTATAGTACTTTTATTGTATCCATTTTCATAACCAATTTGGTATATTATATTTCTTTCTTTGTCAGTTTCTTGTTTGTTTACGGAAATTTTGTACATTCTGTTAAATAACGAATAGAACGCTGCCATTTTATGTTGTGGTGGGTGGTCAGAATGGTTATGTATAATGATGTTAGTAGAAGTTGGTTTTCTGTGTATTGTATGTGGTTGTTGTTTCTTGTGATGGTTATGTCTAAATAGTTGATTTTGTTATGTTTTTCTTTTCCTTCTGTGAATTGTATTTTTGGATGTATGTTATTAATTTGTTTTAATATGTTATCTGCATTTGTATTTTGGTTACTTGATACATATAGCCCATCATCTACATATCTTATCCAAATGCCATTTGGATCAAAAGATTTTATAATGTTTTGTATTTTGGTGTCTATGTGTTGTAGGAATATTTCTGCTATTATGCTTGATAATGGTGATCCCATTGCTAAACCTTCTAGCTGTTGATAAATTTTGTTATTAAATTCAAAGTAATTTTGTTTTAGTATTAGTTGGAGGCTATTTTTTATTTCTGTTATATATTGTTTGTCTTCATTTTGTTCTTTAAGTTTGTTTATTATTATGTCTATTGTTTCTTCTCCTGGGATGTTGGTGTACATGTTTGTGATATCATATGATGTGAAAAATGTATTTTCATTTATATTTATTATTTTTAGTTTGTCTATTAATTCGTGTGTATTTTTTATGTTATGATGGTTATTTGTTAGTTACTTTTTAGTTTTAGTGCTATTATTTTTGCTATTTTGTATGTAGGAGCTTTTTTGAAGTTGATTAACGGACGTATTGGGTTGTTTAATTTGTGTATTTTTATTAGGCTATTCATTTTAGGTGGTTCTGGATTATTATTTATATACATGTCTGTGTTTTTATTGTTGAAAATGTTTTTAGTTGTTTTTATTAGTTTTATTGTTTGTTTAAGATATTTTTCTGTTGGGTCTTTATTTAGTTGTATGCATTTATTATTGTTGATGAAGACTTCGGTTTTTTTGATGTAGTCTGCTTTTTCAATGATTACTGTTGCTTGACTTTTGTCTGCTTTAGTTAATATTAAATTATTGTTCTTTACTTTATTTTTAATTTCTTTTATTGTTTTATTGTCTTTCTTTTGTTTATATTTGTTTTTCATTTCACTAGTGATTATTTTTTTAATTATATGTGTTACTTCTGTTCTTTTTTCTTCTTGTATATTGTCTTTTATTAGGTTAATGGCAAATTCTGTTTCTACTATTAAATTTTCTAGATTTTTGTTTGCGTTTTGAGTTAGGTTAGTTTTTGACATATTGTTTAAATATTCTGTTTCTTTTTTGTTAAATTCTGTATTGCTAAGGTTAATGGTTTGAGGGTAAAATGTGTTTATTTTTGTTTTTTGTTCTTGATTTTCGTTTTGTTGTTTTAATGTATTGAGATTTTTGTTGATTGTAATAGTCTTTTTGTTTTTATCAAATCTTATTTTATTTTCTGTTATTGTATTTATTATTCCAAGTGAATGGATGTAATAAACTTTATAGCTCTAAGTGTAGTTTGTATATGTCTAGTGTTATGTTATTTTTCTTACTGTACAATTGATTAATTTTGTTTTGTATCCATAATCTTTGTGCTTGTATTATAGTTTTTTGTGCAGTTATATGTTGTTTGTGTTTATGGTAATGTATTTAGGTGTTAATTTATGTTTTTGGCATTGTCTATTGAAGTATATATTCATGTTTGTGTTCATTAGTTGTTTTTTTTTGAGTCTGACATTTTTTTAATAATTTGGTAATGTGGTTATGTAAAGTTGTGGTTATGTTGTTTGTGTACATGTTAATGTATATTTATGTGAGAGATAAGTTGTTATATATTTATTTTCTGTTATTTGATTGTTGATTTCACTTAATATTGATGTTCACTTCACTGTACAAAGAAAGAAATATAATATACCAAATTGGTTATGAAAGGGGATACAATAAAAGTGCTATAAACAAAATAGAAAATAAAATCAAATATAAAATGAAAACTGAACAATTAAGAATTAATCAAAATGAACAACACATAAATAATAACAACAACAAAAAATGGGCCACATTCACATACATAAATAATAAAATGACAAAGCTAACAAAACTATTTAAAAACACAGATATAAAAATAGCATACAAAACGAATAAAAATAATTTACAAAAACTAAATAACCCACACAACAAAGATAATACAACAACTAACGGTATATACAAAATTGAATGCCAAGATTGCAATAAATGTTACATAGGACAAACAAAAAAACTGCTGAAAACCGTTATTTTGAACACCTAAACGCATACAAAAAACCAGAAATATATAAATCCAATTTAGCCACACACACAATAAACACAGGACATGAATTCCCAGACATAACCAATATGACACTAATAAAACATATACCACACAAAGGCACCATAATGAACATTTGGGAAAATTTACAAATATACAAACATAAAACACAAAACAAACTTATACCTGAACAAATACAAATCAATACAAAACATGACACAATATTCAAAGCACTTAACATCGAAAATACACAAAATACAAATACATATACCACAATCACACACAATAATACAACTTTAACAGACCAGAGACCAACAAGAAACCTTAATAGTATCCTGCCAACACACAAATACTTCACCAGACACAAGATTGTGAAGGCTGAAGATGAGAGTACGGGAGCTCTCGAAACATGTTCCGAATAGGAAAAACAAACATCTTGAGGT
The DNA here is from genome assembly GCA_034769895.1 of Magicicada septendecula. NCBI lineage: Eukaryota > Metazoa > Arthropoda > Insecta > Hemiptera > Cicadidae > Magicicada > Magicicada septendecula. The sequence continues at coordinate 207,673,599 of CM068372.1, forward strand.
AATATAAACATACATTATAAATTACTTTATATATATATCAAGAAACGAACTGTTGCAGAAAGTGATTGAATCAATATATATATATATATATATATATATATTTAGTATAAATATTAAAGTATTATATACATCAAGAAACGGACTGTAGCAGAAAGTAATGAAAAAAAATATATATATATATATTGTAACTCTCAACTTGTGTCGTACCTGTCAAAATGTATCACACTTGTTTATTTTGTGTATTAGTGTGAATGTAGTGTGTTTGCCTCACACTGGTCGTTACATAAATCGACGTCACTACTGGAGTCCGTAGCGTTGTCAATGTTACCAGTACAACCTACCTGTTAATTCATAGGGATTGCTATTCCCGGGTGGCACCAAATTGTTTCTGTTAAAACAATTAAAATATTTAATTTCTAAGATAATACGTGATATTAGCATGGACAGCTGTGGCGTTCGAATTGTTCCCGCTGCTAGTCAGGTTGTCAACTCGTCCACTCGTGATGAGCGCTAGTTGGCTGTTGCTTAAAACTTCGCTAACACACATATATTCTATAAAATCCTATGAAATAACAAAATAATAATGTTCTGTACTGTGTTTTTTAATACAAATTTGGTCATCAATAAATATGACAAATGAATTATAAATAATTTTATAACATTCGGCTCCGGCTTAGAGCTTGAAACACAAAATATCTCAGAGTTGGCAAAATTGATTTCAAAACATTATCCTTGCCGAGACGGCATCCATCACTTTTAATAAATTACAATGTTTAAAATCTGGCGTTCTTTTGATCATGAAATAAGACATAAACGTTGGTTACATTAAAAAAGTACACTACCATACCTTATACGTACTTAGAAATTATAATGTGTTTATACAATTTGTTCGGTAGTGTCGTATTTCTGTTACAAAAATTGTGCTCTCAAATAAGGTTATATTTAGTTTAATAAAAATGTTTTTTAAGTAAGTAAATTATGCATTTACCTTTGAAAGAAAATATTACTTTTTAAATAGTGAGAAATTTTATCATTTGAAAAATAATTTAAGTAATTTAGGGTTTTGGGAATAAGGAATTTATTCGGTACTCATCAGTTCATCTCACGTTGAAATGTCGTCATCAGGATAGTCGTATATTCTTCGAATTTGGGCTGGTTTTAAACTTCCAACATCTTCTTCAATCTGGTCTGGGTTTTTCTTTAATTAATTTAGTTAATCTGGTTCCTGGACATCATGAATTCTTTATAGATCGACGTCTATTCATTTTGGGTCATCTTGGTTCACTGATTCGACATTTTATAACTGTTTAAATTAAAATTTCAATCGTTCCAATTTTGCGTGCCGCTTACCCACGCTTCGTTTTTCAGAGTCTATATAATTTAACGGAAAATAAGCCCTCAAACGTCTCGTTGTCATAGTAACCATAATTCGATGATTGGTTAATTGCTCCTTTAGGACATTGTTAAAATATTTGAATTTTTATTCAAATTGATTAAGTATTTTCCTAATGATTTTATTCCTTTATAATTCCTTTGGGATAATAAATGACATCACTATTATTTTTCTTTCCTTTCAAAGTTTACAATGATACCTCATAAGGTCATATTCTGTTACACATTAACTATAGTCTAATTATTTGACATTTAATAAATAACATATCTTTCTTAAATTAAACTATTACAATAATATTTCTGTGTTAAAATAACTGATATATAATTACTGTCCATTCACTGGTCTTAGATTAGTAAGATTTCTTGTGAAATTGATACAATTTACTTTTGAATGTCTTTGGCAGTTAAATGTCTTCATAGTCAAAATCAGCCATGATTGTTTTTTAGTGTATTTCCTTTTTAAATTACATTCTGAATTCAGCCTGATGGGCTTCACTTATTTGTTTGTGTTTTAACTACTATTCAACATATATTTTCATTACTCTTCCTTTAAAATATCATAATTAGGTTTATGGACTGTAGGTTCCCTTCAGCCATATTCCTCCTTTAACATTGAACCAACTATTCTTTACAAATCATGAGTTATTATTAGTACTAACATTAATTTCTTTCTTGTGTTACAAACTAAAGTGATAAACATTGTCACTTTTCATAAAATTATGAAGGTTAATTCCCCTTTCAACATGGGGTGTTGTATTCTTTGCAATCTTAATTTTAATAACAAAACTTTAATTCTGTTCTATCATACCATGTTAACACAAGTTATTTGTCTGGGCTTTCTCCCTGAATAATATCACAAGCTTCCCTTATATTAATTTGGAATACTATTTCTAGTTACTCCTAGACATATTACTATTTATAATATCACTCCAATCATTGGTTGTTTATCAATGTTTCACAGAGTGTCTGCTTACTTATCATTCTATTTTGAATGTTTCACATACACTTTCACTATTTTTTAGGGTATTTACACTTCACTAAAGCACTTCACTTTGGTTCACTGTTTTGTATTTAGTGTTATTTAATGGGTAATCCCTATACTTCCTCCTACCATTTCTCACTATTTTGTTTTAGTATGACATTTACTATTAACAATATTAGGTTATTTGTGTTTTGTTAAATCTAACCTTTCCGACTGGGTTAGTGTACTTTCTCTATATTATTATATTTTACAATTGTATTGTCTTTAAAATGGGTACATAGGTTAAGTTAATGATAATAATAACATTGGTTTCATTAATACATAATTATTCAAGGTTTATTGACCGTATTCTATCTTTAAGTATACAATCTTTCCCTTTTTTATGTGTGTTAGTTTCCCCTTGGGTTTAACCTGTCTCCTCTTCATTCTTCCTCTTCTTCATCTTCAATAGTCTTCATCTTGGTTCGGTTCTCCTCTTCATTTTTCCTCTGATTCTTCTCTCGTTAGTTCATTGTTTTGTCTATCATATTTTTCTTAAGTATGTTACGTGGTTCCCTTCTTTATGTTTAGGTTGTTGGCTCAATCACTTGGGTTGGGTAATATCGTTGTACGTCGTATCAAAGTATTTACATTTTAATCATTTTTTAAACATTTTATTTTATATGAAGTACTTTTATATCAAGAATTATCTTTTTTATCACTGGTACGGGATTTGGCTTAATTGTATCGTTACATAATGCCTCTCCTCTAAAATTGATCATTTTAATAAAACACTAGCATAGTTTTTTATGAAATTATCAGTTATAGATAACTTTTTTCCTCTTCTTCCTTGTTTGTTTCTCCATTCTTCATTTCTCGTCTTACTTAATTCACTCCATTTTATTTGGATCTGTTTTTATTTATTTCCATTGGTGCATTTTCCCTCATACACAAATTTTTCCCTAACTTTTATACAGTAGCTGGTTTCTCCCATTACTACTCATTTTTCTGAGACTAGAGGCACATCTTCTCTACTCAGTTCATTTGGATTGCTGGACTTTTCAACAGTCAATCTTAAATACTTTCTTTGTCAACTTGTGACTTAATAATAATAATATAATATACTTTGGGATTGTCCACCTTGTGGTTTGTTTTTAGATCACTTTGTCATTACTACTCATTCTTCCTTCCGCTATACCTTAACTATACACTATCATCTACTTATACACTATATTGAGAAATTTTATCTTTATTCCTATGTTAATTTCATCATATCTCACTTTTCATTATTTTATTTTCAATGCTCGTTGTGATCATTTTAATTGTCTTAGACATTTTTTTTTTCTTAGTCATTTAGCAGGATTCTGCTTTAGCCATATCTGTATATTGGTTTTATATACAATTTCTCTTTCTCTCCTTGTACCAGGTAAACTTTTATTTTTTTTTTTTCTTATAATACTTTTGTTCAGTATGATTTCAAGTAATCATCTCAGTAATTTGAGCTTGATTTTATTTTTGTTTATTTCATTCTGCATTAAATATCATTTTTGATAATTCTTTGGCAAGTTAATTGTCTTACCTTAAAGGAATGTTTGTAGCGTATTCCTTTTTAGCTATTTTTTGTTTTAATTATAATTGTAAGTTTGTGCTTCTTACATTTTTATTATATAGGAATGTGTGTAACTTATTCCTTATTATCTCACTTTTTACTTCATACTTCATATATCAATTTTTTGTTATATTTTAAACTGATTAAATTGAAAGGAATTTGTATAACTGTTTCCTTTGTTTTTTTTTCATTATTATATACTTATATTAATTCTTTTTATTGTTCCGCATATATCATCTAAATAAGTTAGTAAGCTGCTCTTACAATCTCTTTTGGAATTTTGAAATATGTTTCATTTTACAATGGTTTTATTCTTCTTCGTAAAACTTTTTTATCGAAGTTTGGTTATAAACTCCCTTGATTTTCCTTGTATTGATATTACTGATCTGGTAAGTATTACCATTATCTTTTGTGACGATATACGGTCCTGTTTATAGCAATAATAATTTCTTTGCTATACCTTCCATTGTACTTGGCAGTTCACGATTTTTAATTAATATTTTTTCTCCCTCTTAATATTTGATTATTTTGGGTTGGTTTTTTGCATATTTGGCCTTTTGTTTCTCAATTTTTTCCACTATTAGGCTGTACCATTTGTTTTTGTCATACGGGTCTTCTGGGTCTTTTGGGAATTCTATTATCTCTTGTATCTCTCTGTTTGGCTTCCTCTCGAACATCATCAAGTAAGGTGTACTTTCCGTGAATTGATGATAACTGATATTTAAAAACACTTCGGTTGAAGGTAAATATTTGTACCATTCTCTCTGGTTGTTATGACAATAAGTTCTCAAAATGCGTCCCACCTCTCTCAACATTCTTTCTGCGGGATTGCTGCTAGGGTGGTAGACTGATGTTTTATAAGTTTTAATATTTAGTTTTAATAACTCTTCTCTCCACCTCCTTCCTTTAAATTGCGTTCCATGATCTGTTATTAACATGTACGGTTTTCCAATCTCTACTATGTATTTATTTTTGATAATATCTAATATTTTCTTTGTTGTGGCTCTGTTTATAGCATATAATTTGGTGTACTTGGTGTAATGGTCAAGTATGATAACAATGAATTTGTAGCCATGTCTTCCTCCGCTACGTGGGAATGGTCCACATATGTCGAGGAACGTCTTCTCTAGTTTGGCACTTGATGTGATGGGTATCATCGTTCCATCTTTCCTTTCGTTATTGGTTTGGACCATCTGACACAATGTGCAGGTTTTTATGTTTTTACTTACTTTTCTTGCAATATTTTTTATGAATAAATCTTCCTCTAATGCTTTTACCATTTTAATTGTTCCCATGTGGCCGTATCTCACATGATAATCTTTGATGATTTGATTTTCTAATGATTTAGGAATTACTAGTTTCCACGTGTCTTGGTTCTATTTTGTTTTTATAAATAAAATACCATTGTATACACAGTAAAATTTGTTAATAATGGCTTCAGACTCCATCAGTCTTTTTCTGATGTTGGATATTTTTGTATCTTGCTCTTGTTGCAACACTATTTGGTTTACAATATTTTCCAGGTCTTTCCTATCTTTCAATATATAATACACTTTTGCTACCTTCCCCTTTTCTCCTTCAAATGTCTGATTTACTACCTTTATTCTGGATAATACATCAGCCACTATATTTTTTCGTCCTGGAATATACTCCCATGTAATGTGGTATTCTTGCAAAGCAAGTATCCATCGAGTAAGTCGGCCATGATTCAACTTACATTGTTTTAGAAACGATATTGATTTATGATCGCTTCGGACCGTGATATTATATCCAAGTATGTACGTCCTAAACTTGCCGCACGCGAATACTATGCTGAGCAACTCCTTTTCTGTAACATTGTAGTTACGCTCACAGCTATTGAGTATTCGGCTGGCGAAGCTAATGACCAGGTGATTGCCATCTCCGTCTTCCTGGTATAACTCTGCGCCTAGACTTACATCACTAGCGTCGCAGTTTAGGTAGAACTGTTTTTCAAAATTAGGGTGGTGTAAAATAACAGTGTCAACAAATTTTTGTTTGATTAATTTGAGCACTTCTTCTTGTTCCGCTCCCCACGTCCATTTTTCTTTTGAAGAGAGTTGTTTAGAAAATTTTGCTGTTAGGTGGGAGTAGTTGGTCTGAAACTTCCTATAGTAATTGCATACTCCTAGGAAAGATTGCAACTGCTTTTTGTTTCTTGGTGATGGGAAATTTTGTATGGCGTCAACCTTCTCTTGGGATGGAGAGATTCCCTCTTCGGTTAGGTTGAATCCTAAGAACTTCACTTCTTTAGCAATGAACTTTGATTTGTCTAACTTAAGTGTGATATTGTTGTTAGATAATTTTTCCAATACATGTCTGACTCTTTCACAGTGTTCGTCCCAGTTTGCTGACGTGATAAGTAGGTCGTCAACGTACACTGTAGTAAATTCCAGTGCCTCTTGACCTAACACTTGGTCCATGCACTTCACGAACACTGCTACTGAATTAATGAGTACAAATGGTAACCTCTTGAACGGGTAGTTTCTACCGTCAAATATGAAAGCCATGTACTGTCTACTGTGTGGGTGCAGCTCTACCTGCCAATACCCACATACAGTATCCCAGGTGCTAATATACCTGATTCCATGGAATCTCTTCAGAATTTCTTCTATTTCTCCTGGTGAGGTTCTGTCATTGATAATCATCTTATTTATTTCTCGGGCGTGCAGGCAAATTCGTACCTTGCCATTTTTCTTGGGTATGGCGACTATGGGGCTGGTATATTGAGAATGACTATACTCAATTATATCTTCAGCAATCATTCTATTTATTTCCATTCTAACTTCGTTTTTTAGCGAATGTGCTATTGGATATGATTTCCTGTGGAAGTCCACTGGTTCTCGGACTTGAATTTCACATTGGTATCCTTTAACCTTTCCTGGGGTGTTCGAAAAGACATGCTGATAATCATTATAAATGGCGATTAATTTTTTGGACTGTTGCTCACTAATCTCCCGCATAGGCCGTTCTCTTTGGAAGGTGATACTCTCTTCCAACTTCTGGTTCCACAAGGTCTTACGCTCCTCCTCCTCTACTATGGTGATAGCTGGCTCATGCCTCTGGCAATAATAACTCTTCAGTTCTGTGTTTTGGCTTAAAGCAGTTGGACTTGGTACACAATTTATAATGTTCGCGGACCAGGTTCCTTGTTCTGAATTTAACAACACTACTCCCTTCTGCAGGTTTATTACTGCTGAATACCTTCTTAGTACATCACATCCGATAAGCATATTGAAAGGCAGCCCACTTGCCACGAGAAATATAATAGGGATGGTTGATTCTAGATTATCTAGCTCCAATGACACTTGTTTTCTCACCATTTTGTTCTGTTTACCAGTTGCGCCAATGATGATTATATTATTTATTGGCAATGTAGGTACTGGTGTTCGAGAGTGAGCTTGAATTCTTTCTAATTCAGGCTGGTTGATGAGAGAGATATTAGACCCCGTGTCTACCATAATAATGGTTATGGTACCATTTATTGTCGCCTTTATATGAACAATTTCACTATTATTTGTGGTAATTGAGTGGCCTCTTCCTCGAGAAGTTCTTCTCGAATATCTTTTAAATAATTATTATAGATTATCGTGATTACTTTGGTTTTCTTATCTGACATTGTTTGACGTATCAACCCAAGTGATTGGTCATGTGAAGGGCGTTCATACTTTATCACTGACCTTTTTAGTTTAAAGGTGGTTGCTGGCTGACGGCCAGGTTGCTTGGCTGGTCGTTCGTTTCATCGTTCGGCACATTTTGCTGGTTATTTCCATTTTGTAGTGGTTCATGGTTCCTGTTCACTGATGGTCTATTGTTAGTCTCGTCGGACACATGGTACCATGGTTCTGGGTGCCAATTTGGGTTGTATCTTCGGTGGTTATTCCGCCTTCTCCCACTAATAAAATTTACATGACGTCGATTGTCACTTCTATTTGGATTACCCCCGGGTCCCCGGTTGTACTGGTAATTGGGATGATACCGGTTGCCGTAGTAATTATGGTCATTGGGGTGACCGTTGGTACGTTGTTCAGGTTCCACTCCTCGGTAATTCTCATTTGGTCGGTTATTATTATTTGGGCTGTTTCTATTATTGTTTTGATTTCCTGAGTGATGGTTCTGTTGCCCTCGGTTACCAGGCTGATTATTTGGAGGGTGATGCTGATTATTTCCATTGAATGTTTGTTCTGCATTATTATCATTGTTATTTCGGCCCCAGTTATTCCGATTATTACTTTGTGGATAATTGTATGGTCCATGGAAATTAGGTGTATTGTTGTGTTCATCCCACTTATTGTATCTTTGGTTTGTGATCCTGTTTTTTCGATACTGGTTATCGTTCTCCAGGTCCTCCAATAGACTAACCATTCCTTGAATTGTTTTAATTTGGCCTTGTCGCCTGGCCTTCTGGATGGCTTCTTCGTAATGATAACCCAGTTGTATTACCAACGACTCCTCGGGTATCTTGGGTTCCAAATTTCTGGCTAAGCATACCTTCCCCAGAAAGTACGATGTTAACGTGTGTCCTCCTTGGGTCTCGTACCTTCCGTTACTGATGTCATTGCGGACCACATTCTGTGTTGATTCGGACCAATACTTCTCCCTGAACTGTTTCTTGAACTCTTGGGTATCATTGATCTCAGGTCGTGTGGCCGTCCACCAATTGTCATGGGTGTCACGGAACATCTCATCGATCATACTTCTTACACTGGACCATCTGGTTTCTCTGTTCTTCTCTATCAGCTCTTCTACCCGTTTGAGGAATTCTATCGGGTTTCTCCGGTAGCTACGAAAATTGATTATTTCTCGATTTTCACTGGTTATGAACTGTGTGTGATTATATGGTTTTTCTCGTAATGCATCTAATTCTTCCTGCATCTGTTTCTCTCGTATATTGATTCCCTGGATTTTTTCTCTGTTTTCTCGGGTCAGTCCGTCTATTTTATCTATGACGGTGTATACTTTCTCCACCCGATTGTTTACATCCAGTTGTATCTCTTGGTGCCTCTCCTCCAGTTCCTTGACCATCTCCTGTTTGTTCTTCTGGCACCCTTCAGTAAGGACTTGGTAGAATTCAGTCGCTCTCAACTTACTTTCCTCCTCAACGTTACTAATTTTATTATTTAATTCTTCTCTGATTTGTATCACTGTTTCGTTGGTCTCCGTTACCGTTTGTCTGATCTCTTCTCGACATTCGACTAGCTGTTGCTTCCATTCCTACTTTGTTTTCTTACTTTCTTCCTCGATTTTCCGTTGGAGAATATCATGATTATTTTCCATCTTTTTATTTACTACCTCCAGATCCTTCTTGATCTGTTTCTTCAGCTCTTCGCTCTTCTTTTCCAATGCCTCCTGACCTTCATGTATCACCTTCATTTGCTTCTTCAATTCTTCACTATTTTGGTCCAGTTTTTTATTCCAGAATTCCCTGTCTTCTTTTCTTCCCTCTTGCAGTGATTCTAATTTTTTATTCAAATCTTCCTTGTCTTGTCTTCTATCTTCCTTGTCTGACTCTAATTTTTGATTCATTTGTCCAAATTGTTCCATCATGAACTTCATCATGCTATCTAAATTCGTTTCTTCTGTTGGTTTCATTGGTTGGTTATTTACCATGACTTCTGCTTCTATTTCCGGTTCAGGTGGATTGGGATTTTCCATTTGGTCCTCCTGTGGGTTTTCTTCTGACAATTCTCCAGTCGTTTCCTCCACTTCTACTTCCTCAACTTCCTCCATTTCTTCTGGGTTTCCTTCTTGGTTTGGTGCTTCCTTCCCTTTGCGCCTCGTAACCACACCGTGTCTATTCATGACCGCCGCTAGTTAGTCCTTCTAGCCTCACGTTGCTGGTCGCCAATATGTAACTCTCAACTTGTGTCGTACCTGTCAAAATGTATCACACTTGTTTATTTTGTGTATTAGTGTGAATGTAGTGTGTTTGCCTCACACTGGTCGTTACATAAATCAACGTCACTACTGGAGTCCGTAGCGTTGTCAATGTTACCAGTACAACCTACCTGTTAATTCATAGGGATTGCTATTCCCGGGTGGCGCCAAATTGTTTCTGTTAAAACAATTAAAATATTTAATTTCTAAGATAATACGTGATATTAGCATGGACAGCTGTGGCGTTCGAATTGTTCCCGCTGCTAGTCAGGTTGTCAACTCGTCCACTCGTGATGAGCGCTAGTTGGCTGTTGCTTAAAACTTCGCTAACACACATATATTCTACAAAATCCTATGAAATAACAAGATAATAATGTTCTGTACTGTGTTTTTTAATACAAATTTGGTCATCAATAAATATGACAAATGAATTATAAATAATTTTATAACATTCGGCTCCGGCTTAGAGCTTGAAACACAAAATATCTCAGAGTTGGCAAAATTGATTTCAAAACATTATCGTTGCCGAGACGGCATCCGTCACTTTTAATAAATTACAATGTTTAAAATCTGGAGTTCTTTTGATCATTAAATAAGACATAAACGTTGGTTACATTAAAAAAGTACACTACCATACCTTATACGTACTTAGAAATTATAATGTGTTTATACAATTTGTTCGGTAGTGTCGTATTTCTGTTACAAAAATTGTGCTCTCAAATAAGGTTATATTTAGTTTAATAAAAATGTTTTTTAAGTAAGTAAATTATGCATTTACCTTTGAAAGAAAATATTACTTTTTAAATAGTGAGAAATTTTATCATTTGAAAAATAATTTAAGTAATTTAGGGTTTTGGGAATAAGGAATTTATTCGGTACTTATCAGTTCATCTCACGTTGAAATGTCGTCATCAGGATAGTCGTATATTCTTCGAATTTGGGCTGGTTTTAAACTTCCAACATCTTCTTCAATCTGGTCTGGGTTTTTTCTTTAATTAATTTAGTTAATCTGGTTCCTGGACATCATGAATTCTTTATAGATCGACGTCTATTCATTTTGGGTCATCTTGGTTCACTGATTCGACTTTTTATAACTGTTTAAATTAAAATTTCAATCGTTCCAATTTTGCGTGCCGCTTACCCACGCTTCGTTTTTCAGAGTCTATATAATTTAACGGAAAATAAGCCCTCAAACGTCTCGTTGTCATAGTAACCATAATTCGATGATTGGTTAATTGCTACTTTAGGACATTGTTAAAATATTTGAATTTTTATTCAAATTGATTAAGTATTTTCCTAATGATTTTATTCCTTTATAATTCCTTTGGGATAATAAATGACATCACTATTATTTTTCTTTCCTTTCAAAGTTTACAATGATACCTCATAAGGTCATATTCTGTTACACATTAACTATAGTCTAATTATTTGACATTTAATAAATAACATATCTTTCTTAAATTAAACTATTACAATAATATTTCTGTGTTAAAATAACTGATATATAATTACTGTCCATTCACTGGTCTTAGATTAGTAAGATTTCTTGTGAAATTGATACAATTTACTTTTGAATGTCTTTGGCAGTTAAATGTCTTCATAGTCAAAATCAGCCATGATTGTTTTTTAGTGTATTTCCTTTTTAAATTACATTCTGAATTCAGCCTGATGGGCTTCACTTATTTGTTTGTGTTTTAACTACTATTCAACATATATTTTCATTACTCTTCCTTTAAAATATCATAATTAGGTTTATGGACTGTAGGTTCCCTTCAGCCATATTCCTCCTTTAACATTGAACCAACTATTCTTTACAAATCATGAGTTATTATTAGTACTAACATTAATTTCTTTCTTGTGTTACAAACTAAAGTGATAAACATTGTCACTTTTCATAAAATTATGAAGGTTAATTCCCCTTTCAACATGGGGTGTTGTATTCTTTGCAATCTTAATTTTAATAACAAAACTTTAATTCTGTTCTATCATACCATGTTAACACAAGTTATTTGTCTGGGCTTTCTCCCTGAATAATATCACAAGCTTCCCTTATATTAATTTGGAATACTATTTCTAGTTACTCCTAGACATATTACTATTTATAATATCACTCCAATCATTGGTTGTTTATCAATGTTTCACAGAGTGTCTGCTTACTTATCATTCTATTTTGAATGTTTCACATACACTTTCACTATTTTTTAGGGTATTTACACTTCACTAAAGCACTTCACTTTGGTTCACTGTTTTGTATTTAGTGTTATTTAATGGGTAATCCCTATACTTCCTCCTACCATTTCTCACTATTTTGTTTTAGTATGACATTTACCATTAACAATATTAGGTTATTTGTGTTTTGTTAAATCTAACCTTTCCGACTGGGTTAGTGTACTTTCTCTATATTATTATATTTTACAATTGTATTGTCTTTAAAATGGGTACATAGGTTAAGTTAATGATAATAATAACATTGGTTTCATTAATACATAATTATTCAAGGTTTATTGACCGTATTCTATCTTTAAGTATACAATCTTTCCCTTTTTTATGTGTGTTAGTTTCCCCTTGGGTTTAACCTGTCTCCTCTTCATTCTTCCTCTTCTTCATCTTGGTTCGGTTCTCCTCTTCATTTTTCCTCTGATACTTCTCTCGTTAGTTCATCGTTTTGTCTATCATATTTTTCTTAAGTATGTTACGTGGTTCCCTTCTTTATGTTTAGGTTGTTGGCTCAATCACTTGGGTTGGGTAATATCGTTGTACGTCGTATCAAAGTATTTACATTTTAATCATTTTTTAAACATTTTATTTTATATGAAGTACTTTTATATCAAGAATTATCTTTTTTATCACTGGTACGGGATTTGGCTTACTTGTATCGTTACAATATATATATTGTAACGTTACATAACCCAGTCCCAAAAATGATAACTTAATCACCTCACCATAAAGGTCAGAAATGGGTATAATATACCTAGCTCTAAATTACTTTATATCACAAAACATTATAAACTATATTTAATTGATTTAAAGTGTACAACAAAGTGAGTTATAGTGTACCCAGTGAGTAATAAGTGATTTTAAAAGGAGCATCTCACAGACTTATGCTGTAGATGTAGAAACAATTGATTATAATAGTAGACTATATTGCTACTAACCAATTATGTGTTTTGTTTAAATATTGTATGATTTGTATTGTGTAGGCAACTACAATTTAGTACCTAGGTTTAATTTTATATTTAATAGAATAATTATGTTTGAATATAAGATAATCCAGGGTTAAAAATAAAAGTTAAATATAAAATAATAATAATAAATAAAATAATACTGTATGAATAAAATGGCAGAAGAAAATAGTTCAGTGTAAGGATACTATAAGAAATTAATAAATAATATATAAATTCATTTAAAGGATATAAAAATATTAAAGACCTATATCTAAGGTTATGAGAAAATAAACGGAAAAACCTTATATAAATCAAATTGGATAATAAACCAAAGTTAAAAAGAATTATTTTTCTATAAATAAGAAATAAATTTATAATAATTAAAAACAGCCTATATACTCAAAAGTATATAGACGCACCAATAAAAAATGATATAAAAATTATTGGTTACTAAGAGTAACCGTATAACAAGATATGAATTGTAAAAACGATTGGAAACCGTTCGTTTGAGAAAAAGTAATGCCATAAAAAATTTAATAAAACCATACAAAAACTTTCGGAAACAGTGCCAAATTGAATAAAAATTAACTCGTAGTATCCACCTTATGTTCGAACTCCTTCAGATATCAATTATAACGTGCTTTACCCGATGAAAAAGTGAAATAACCAATTACCAGATCAGGCCTAGCTGAACCGCACTTCGAGATTTTGGCGAGATTGTATCTTATGGACATTCAACGAAATTACAAAAAAACTAGAACTCCAACACTAGAAACAGATCCATTCAAGTAAACACTTCGAGAAAAGAGGTAAAATAAACTTTATTAATAATTATTAACCAAGAAATCCTCATGTCGAATCGTTGTGCAGTTCCAATATTTCGTAAATGATTCCATGTGTATAATAAAGACATAATCTGTACTCTAGCGGACAAATCCGGAACTACATACTACAGAAAAAACCAAAAATTCTTAATTTATTATTTTTCTCTTGTAAAGCGTAGTACATAATTATTCATTTCTGACCGTCTCATAACACAAAGAACTTACCCTTAACCCTGGGGAAATTAATAAAATTAATTATTTATTGTTTAATGTCTAATCAAGGATAAAATTATAATAAAAATATATTTTATTATAATTCAAATGTTTACCCTAATTAAATCGATCCAATGTATTGTTGACAGAAAAAATCGATTATAATACTTGTGTACTGGAAGAAGAGGAAATCAGTGTATTACATCAGTGTTCCGCAACAGGTGTTCCGCGGCACAATAGTGTGCCGTCACAAGGTGAAAGGTGTGACGCGAACTTTTACCTATTATTGTAATAAATTGTCGATTTTAAGTAAGAAGGTGCTTGTTAATTCTTTAATACATGCTGATAACAGTTATATTTTCATAGAAATTAAATGTAATTTATTTACTCAATATTGTTTTTAATAGTTTGCTTATCTCAAGTTATTTGTATTCTCGTCTGAAATATTGGGCCGGTTTGGTGGGTTACAGGCGGCAAGCTTTGTGTTCACCGCAAAGAAAGCCGCGTAGCGTAAGACTTTTAGCAAGCCTTTTAGCGCCCCGCAATCATACAATAGAGTTTACGTTCAAAACTCTAAACGTTCTAAACTCTATTCAAGAGAGTTCTTTGTAACACCGCATCTTTTGTGTACGGCTGGCTGTACGTGCTTTTAACTAAAATTGCGGGGATTAGCAAAAATTTCCCTCTCTTTATTATTTTATTGCCTTGTTTTGATATTTGTGTCTGTTTGTCGGTGCTTCTTAAACTTTATTGCTCTTTTCCTTCTCCGAAGGACCAACACATTGTCAGACAACAATTACAGTATTTCAGTTCAGTTCTATCACAGCTGTGCTCTGCAGTAGTGCGAATATTGTGATTGCTACACCAGTCTTACTATTTTCTATTACAGTGTTATTAAACTATTTTTTTTTTCGATATGGATAAGTTCCTTGTACGGAGTGGCCCGTCCTCGAGTGCAAGTAGTGAAACCATCGAGCCCGAAAAAAAGAAACAGAAAGTAGTTCACCGGCAATATAGTGATAATTATTTATCTTACGGGTTTTTTTGGTGTGGTGACAAAACATGCCCAATCCCCGAGTGTGTTGTGTGTGGTGAAAAACTCAATAACGCTGCTATGGTTCCCAATAAATTGAAACGACATTTGTCAACAAAACATTCCTCTCTGTTAAGTAAAGATGTGAATTATTTTCGTCGGTTGTTGGAACAAAATAAAAAACAAGTGACGCTCATGACTACGTCGGTACGTGTTTTGCAAAAAGTACAGGAAGCTAGCTATAAGGTAGCCGAACTTATCGTAAAGGCCAAAAAACCACACACAATAGCAGAAACGTTGTTAATGCCCGCGTGTAAAGAAATGGTAAAAATAGTCCTGGGTTTAGAAGCTGGTACTGAAATTTCAAAAATTCCTCTCTCTGCTGACACAATCAGCCGCGGAGTTAGTGACATGTCCAGTGACATCTAAGACATTATGAAGGAGAAAATAAAGAGCAGGCGAAAGTTCTCACTGCAGATCGACGAGTCCACCGATATTGGCGGTCACGCGCAACTTCTTGCCTACATAAGGTATGTTGATGGGGATGTAATTGCAACTAATTTCTTTTTTTGCAAAGAACTACCCGAGCGAGCAACCGGTGAAGAAATATTTCGTACGACTAATGTATATGTGGTCCGTAATGAATTAACATGGGAGGATTGCGTTAGTGTTTGTACAGACGGAGCCGCTTCTATGACAGGCCGAGTGAAAGGATTCGTGGGTAAAGTACGCGAAGTAAATCCTAACTTACGAACCGACCATTGTCTCATTCACCTCGAAGCCATTGTTGCTAAGTCTTTGCCATCTCCTCTGAAAATTGTGATGGATGAAATAGTAAAAGTCGTGAACTTCATCAAATCGCAGCCCCTAAATATGCGGCTTTTTAACGTTTTGTGTCAACAAATGTGATCAGAGCACACTACACTTCTGCTACATACAGAAGTACGATGGTTATCTCGAGGTAAAGTGTTAATGCGAATGTTTGAACTAAAAGAGGAGGTACTTGCATTTTTGGCTATTGAGGGTCATGAGTATGCGGATTTTTTTTGCAGATGATGAATGGGTATCTAAGTTGGCATATCTTTCCGATATTTTCGTACACTTGAATGAACTAAACAGAAAAATGCAAGGTAGAAACGAAAATATTCTGACTAGTATGGATAAGATTCAAGGATTTATTAATAAGTGAAATTTGTGGATACAGACAATTGAAAATCGATCGTGTGAGATGTTCCCAACTGTGTGGCCTCTTGCTGGCAATAATAAGGTGTTGATGGACTTAATTAAAGAACATTTAGTACTCTTGCAGCAGAATTTCAAAAAATATTTTGGAGAGAGTGTTGAAGATTTTGACTGGGTTCGTGATCCATTCATTATGGATTCGAAACATCTTCTGAATAATTTAGGCTTACAAAAAGGAACTGGCAGATTTGAAAGCAGACAGAACATTGAAATTAAAATTTTTCGAAGTGCCTTTGGAAACATTTTGGTTGTCAATAAGCAGTGAATACCCGGCTATCTCCGAGACGGCAGTTAATGTGTTATTACCATTTTCAACTACATATTTGTGTGAACTGGGCTTCTCGACGTTGACTGAAATTAAAACATCAAAGAGAGAGAGACTTAAATCCATCGATGAGGCTGAGAAATGAGGCTTGCTTTGTCAACGATTCCACCACGAATCAGCCGTCTGTGTGCAGCTAAGCAGGCTCAAGTATCACACTGAAGGATTGAGTAGAGTTATTTACTTTAAAATTCGTATTTTCTACAGTGAATTAAAGTTAATAAATTGGTAATAAATGCATGAGTCTATTCCTGTTTTATAATAATAATAATAATAATAATAACAACAATAATGATGATAATAATAATAATAATAAAAATTGATTACATAACGACGTAATATTTCATAATTATATTAAGATTCATATGATTTTGAGGGGACAGACATTTTGGTGTGCCGTGTTGAGTCTAGGCCCGTCTGGGGTGTGCCGTGAGTAAAAAAAAGTTGCGGAACACTGTATTACATAAATAAATACTCTGAATATTTGATTATAAATAATCAAATGTGTATTCTTTATTGTAGAGGGTAGTTGTTAGATTTTCAGGAAGCCAAGAAGAGGACGATCCGCCGGGGAGTATCACCGAACCGTGGTGTTTGTTTAACCTAACATTTTGAGGTCAATGTCAAAATCAGCTCGTCTTATGAACAGCGAATATTTAAAAATAAGTAATTGTATACTCCGGGTGTAACAACTTTGTTCTTACTCTCTCTTCTAACTAAGATCAACCAACTTCATTAATCTCTCCCAAATCACACACACTCGATTTCTGTTTTGTTTGGTAAACATCAAATTCAATTGCTTTGAACATTAGTAAATATAATTCATAAGTGACGATCGCAAAAAGGTACTCTGACCGTTCCGAGAGTTTCAAAAGACGGACGTGCCACCTTGAAGATTACGTTACAGAATGGCGCTCAACGTAAAAGGGCTGTAATTAGAAAAGAATTTTGAGATATTCAACAAAATAATATACCAAAAAACTTAATTATCGTCGGCAGTTATGAGAAAACAAGAAATGCATAATACCAGAGGCAGATCGAAGAAGAGGGCAGAAGAAAAGGAGAAGGAAGAAGGTGGACAGGAACGAGAGATAGAAATAGTTACGGACAATGAAATGGAACAACCAATGGGTGATAAAGAAGAAACCGAAGTAATCACAGACACGGAAAAGGAAATAGTCGAAGAGGATGCTCAAGGGGATCAACTAGATAGATCCGCCCAAAAAGAAGACATGAGCATGCATGAGATGTTGAGAATAATATTGGAAAACTCAAAAGAACAGTTAAGGAAACAAAATGAAACCTTGAGCGAGAAATTTAATAAAATAGATGAAAATTTTAAGAAACAGGAGGAAAACTTGAAGCAAACCAATGAGGAAAATAAGGAGAATTTTAGGAAACAGGAGGAAACTTCAAAGAAACAAAACGAAACTTTGAAGGAACAAAACAATCAAACCAATGATAAAATAGATGAGAACTTTAGGAAACAGGAGGAACAAAACAGACAAACCAATGACAAAATAGATAGCATTCAGGAAAGTTTAGTCAAACAACTAAACGAAAAAATAGAGACCATTCATGGAAATATCAGAGAAACCATGAATGAACAAAACCAGGAATTGAGAGAAATTATTAACGGTCAAAGGGAAGAGATGAACACCAAATTTGAAGAAAGTAATAAAAATATAAAACAAATTCATGAGAAGATTGAAATGATCAGTAACACACTTAGCCAAAAAGCAGATTCATACAAGGGGGAGACAAATAAGCAAATGGATGAAGGTTTCAAGAGTTTGGATGAAACATTGGACAGCATTTCAGAAGGTTTTAAAGTAAACCAGAATACGGAAGAAAGCAGGAAGGAAATAGAAATTAGAGAATACCAAGAGGTAACATTCTCTGAAAATAAAAATAACTACAACAAAAAGGATATTCAAACCATGGAAGAGAATATCAAGAAAATAAGAAAAATAGGTAGAAAGAAAATATTGAACACGAAAGAAGAATTGGAGATGAGGAAGGGTGGATTAATTAGTGCATTTAACATCACCATTAATGAGCGAAGGGAGTTAAGTAAAAGTATGAATTATAGGAAAAACTTTATAAAAATGGCCAAGGTAAACCACCATAAAATAATAAAGAAGAACTTAAATAAATTTAAATATCACTTAAATATATCCACGATCGAAGAGTATCTGACAACAACAGCTATATCTTTAATACGAAATATACCAGCAAAACGTTGGGTAAATAATACAGAGGTCAAAGAGAATGGAATGATATTGAAAATGAGTGAATATGTTATGTCAGAGGAGGTGCAATACCTGTTAGTTAAAAAGGAACTAACAATGACGGAAGACCGCTACTTAAATGAAGGTTTCATAGCAGAAAAGTGGGAGAGCCGGATGGTAAGAAGATTATCAAGGAGAGAATTCATTACGAACACCCCAGTAATCCGAGAACCAGGAGTACCTGAATTAATGGACCATGGTTAACCTAAATAATAACCAACCAGAAAAAGGGGATTGAATTTTTGAAAACCGACCAAGCAACCCATTGGAAAAAAAATCCCCAAAATTCCAAAAAACTGTAAGAACTTACTAAATATTTATTCAGGAACAATATGATTTAATAAAAAGTATGTAAGTACCACTTACTTTAAATATTTTGAAACGATATAATTTGATTTAACAAACAACAAACCACCAAGAAAAAGAGAACAGATGATTAAATAATATTTATAAAGAACTGATTTAAAATCGAATGATAGAAAAATAATATTTTGATGGTAACGAACAGAAGAAAAAATATATAAATAAAAACAACTGATGGTAATGTGTTCAAATAAGAAGAATAACGAATAATTTAATGAATGTAGAGAATAGAAGGAGGATAATAATTAATACAACAATATTTAGAATTTCTCGGAATTGAAAATGATATAAGAAGAAATGATACGGAGAAATAGGTCACAAGAAGGAAAGTCATAAGGATTTTAAAATAATGCCTATCAATAATGTTATATGCTATTTGTTAACAGAAAAGAAGAAGGAATCAAGAAGAGGAAATATATATTTAAATGCAAACAGCTACAGTATGAAGAATGCCAAAAGTGTTTAGTATTAGTCGCTAATCGACTACTTGTAATCTTTTTATTATAACGAATTGACCGTAGAAATGTTTCGGCAATAATTTTCCTGAGCAGGGATGATGTTCCCCTGGTCTCAGAAGGTGTAAGGATGGACAGCGGAGTTATGGACCCAAAAGTGGCCACCCGACTGGTACCACCGCACAGGATAGGGAAAAATGTTAGGGAAATTGAATATTTAAGGGATAATAATTATAAAATAGCTGAAAAGAGTGATATTAGATTCCAGAAGTATAGATGAAGAAAATAGAAGGAAGATAGCAGACCGAAGTTTAATTGAGAAAGCGAATTTATAGAAGTAAATAGAAATGTGTTAAAACAAGTTTTTTATGATTAGTGTGACCAGTCCTTATCAAGTAAAATGTGGAAGTACCACTACCCAGAGAATATAAATCATTGATGAATTTGCCTCCAAGAGAGAGAGAGCTGAGTAGGAAAACAGCAATTATCATTTAACCGAATAACAGGTATATAACCAGTCTGAAATGAAGGAAGATATCACGAAGAATAAAACCAGATATGAAAATTGAAGAAATCAACAATTTATTTTGGAAACAAGTAAAACAAAAATAAATTTGTTCTAGTGGGGGGGGGGCTTTATGTAACGTTACATAACCCAGTCCCAAAAATGATAACTTAATCACCCCACCATAAAGGTCAGAAATGGGTATAATATACCTAGCTCTAAATTACTTTATATCACAAAACATTATAAACTATATTTAATTGATATAAAGTGTACAACAAAGTGAGTTATAGTGTACCCAGTGAGTAAATAAGTGATTTTAAAAGGAGCATCTCACAGACTTATGCTGTAGATGTAGAAACAATTGATTATAATAGTAGACTATATTGCTACTAACCAATTATGTGTTTTGTTTAAATATTGTATGATTTGTATTGTGTAGGCAACTACAATTTAGTACCTAGGTTTAATTTTATATTTAACTAGCGAGTACCCGGCATGCGTTGCAATGCCACTCAAAGAAAGAAAGTGTTTGTATATATATAATATATAAAGACTTCGTTCGCGTGGTCTTCAATTTAATGCGATAATATATTTAGAACAGAATCTATTCCATTGGGTTGCCATAGTAACCAGATCTAATAAGTTAGTTTTTTAAGACTCCAAAGGACCCCCCAGAGGATCGTATCGAAAAAAACACCTGTCCTATGTTGGTTCTCCCGTTGCGTAAAATATTTGTGCCAAGTTTGGTTGAAATCGGTCCAGTGGTTTAGGAGGAGATGTGGAAGACCCCAAAGAACCCCCAAAAGAACCCCATCGAAAAAACACCTATCCTATGTTGGTTCTCCCTTTGCGTAAAATATTTGTGCCAAGTTTGGTTGAAATCGGTCCAGTGGTTTAGGAGGAGATGTGGAAGACCCCAAAGGACCCCCCGAAGTATCATATCGAAAAAACACATATCCTATGTTGGTTCTCCCGTTGCGTAAAATATTTGTGCCAAGTTTGGTTGAAATCGGTCCGTGGTTTAGGAGGAGATGTGGAAGACCCCAAAGAACCCCCAAAAGAACCCCATCGAAAAAACACCTATCCTATGTTGGTTCTCCCTTTGCGTAAAATATTTGTGCCAAGTTTGGTTGAAATCGGTCCAGTGGTTTAGGAGGAGATGTGGAAGACCCTAAAGGACCCCCCGAAGTATCATATCGAAAAAACACATATCCTATGTTGGTTCTCCCGTTGCGTAAAATATTTGTGCCAAGTTTGGTTGAAATCGGTCCAGTGGTTTAGGAGAAGATGTGGAAGACCCCAAAGGACCCTCCAAAGGACCCCCCAAAGGACCCCATCGAAAAAACACCTATCCTATGTTGGTTCTCCCTTTGCGTAAAATATTTGTGCCAAGTTTGGTTGAAATCGGTCCAGTGGTTTAGGAGATGTGGAAGACCCCAAAGGACCCCCCAAAGGACCCCGTCGGAAAAAACACCTATCCTATGTTGGTTCTCCCGTTGCGTAAAATATTTGTGCCAAGTTTGGTTGAAATCGGTCCAGTGGTTTAGGAGAAGATGTGGAAGACCCCAAAGGACCCCCAAAGGACCCCATCGAAAAAACACCTATCCTATGTTGGTTCTTCCTTTGCGTAAAATATTTGTGCCAAGTTTGGTTGAAATCGGTCCAGTGGTTTAGGAGGAGATGTGGAAGACCCCAAAGGACCCCCCGAAGTATCATATCGAAAAAACACATATCCTATGTTGGTTCTCCCGTTGCGTAAAATATTTGTGCCAAGTTTGGTTGAAATCGGTCCAGTGGTTTAGGAGGAGATGTGGAAGACCCCAAAGAACCCCCAAAAGAACCCCATTGAAAAAACACCTATCCTATGTTGGTTCTCCCTTTGCGTAAAATATTTGTGCCACGTTTGGTTGAAATCGGTCCAGTGGTTTAGGAGGAGATGTGAAAGACCCCAAAGGACCCCCCCAATGGACCCCGTCGAAAAAAACACCTATCCTATGTTGGTTCTCCCGTTGCGTAAAATATTTGTGCCAAGTTTGGTTGAAATCGGTCCAGTGGTTTAGGAGGAGATGTGGAAGACCCCAAAGGACCCCCCCAAAGGACCCCATCGAAAAAACACCTACCCTATGTTGGTTCTCCCGTTGCATAAAATATTTGTGCCAAGTTTGGTTGAAATCGGTCCAGTGGTTTAGGAGGAGATGTGGAAGACCCCAAGAACCCCCCATAGGACCCCATCGAAAAAATTCATAAACCTTCGCGGGCGCGCGCACAACAACTCACCGAAGTTTCATCGCAATCGGATGAATGGTATAGGAACGCATACGGGACAAAGAAAGAAAGAAAGAAACAAACATTCATTTTTATAGATATAGAAGAAGATAGAATAATTATGTTTGAATATAAGATAATCCAGGGTTAAAAATAAAAGAGTTACATATAAAATAATAATAAAAAATAAAATAATACTGTATGAATAAAATGGCAGAAGAAAATAGTTCAGTGTAAGGATACTATAAGAAATTAATAAATAATATATAAATTCATTTAAAGGATATAAAAATATTAAAGACCTATATCTAAGGTTATGAGAAAATAAACGGAAAAACCTTATATAAATCAAATTGGATAATAAACCAAAGTTAAAAAGAATTATTTTTCTATAAATAAGAAATAAATTTATAATAATTAAAAACAGCCTATATACTCAAAAGTATATAGACGCACCAATAAAAAATGATATAAAAATTATTGGTTACTAAGAGTAACCGTATAACAAGATATGAATTGTAAAAACGATTGGAAACCGTTCGTTTGAGAAAAAGTAATGCCATAAAAAATTTAATAAAACCATACAAAAACTTTCGGAAACAGTGCCAAATTGAATAAAAATTAACTCGTAGTATCCACCTTATGTTCGAACTCCTTCAGATATCAACTATAACGTGCTTTACCCGATGAAAAAGTGAAATAACCAATTACCAGATCAGGCCTAGCTGAACCGCACTTCGAGATTTTGTAGAGATTGTATCTTATGGACATTCAACGAAATTACAAAACAACTAGAACTCCAACACTAGAAACAGATCCATTCAAGTAAACACTTCGAGAAAAGAGGTAAAATAAACTTTATTAATAATTATTAACCAAGAAATCCTCATGTCGAATCGTTGTGCAGTTCCAATATTTCGTAAATGATTCCATGTGTATAATAAAGACATAATCTGTACTCTAGCGGACAAATCCGGAACTACATACTACGGAAAAAACCAAAAATTCGAAATTTATTATTTTTCTCTTGTAAAGCGTAGTACATAATTATTCATTTCTGACCGTCTCATAACACAAAGAACTTACCCTTGGTGGGGAAATTAATAAAATGAATTATTTATTGTTTAATGTCTAATCAATGATAAAATTATAATAAAAATATATTTTATTATAATTCAAATGTTTACCCTAATTAAATCGATCCAATGTATTGTTGACAGAAAAAATCGATTATAATACTTGTGTACTGGAAGAAGAGGAAATCAGTGTATTACATAAATAAATACTCTGAATATTTTATTATAAATAATCAAACGTGTATTCTTTATTGTAGAGGGTAGTTGTTAGATTTTCAGGAAGCCAAGAAGAGGACGATCCGCCGGTGAGTATCACCGAACCGTGGTGTTTGTTTAACCTAACATTTTGAGGTTGATGTCAAAATCAGCTGGTCTTATGAACAGCAAATATTTAAAAATAAGTAATTGTATACTCCGGGTGTAACAACTTTGTTCTTACTCTCTCTTCTAACTAAGATCAAACAACTTCATTAATCTCTCCCAAATCACACACACTCGATTTCTGTTTTGTTTGGTAAACATCAAATTCAATTGCTTTGAACATTAGTAAATATAATTCATAAGTGACGATCGCAAAAAGGTACTCTGACCGTTCCGAGACTTTCAAAAGACGGACGTGCCACCTTGAAGATTATGTTACTATATATATATATATATGTATATATAGTAACGTCCCGCAGGTATTAGCTAATGTCAAATTACCTTTTCGCAATCGTCACTTATGAATTATAATGATTAATGTTCAAATCAATCGGATTTGAAGTTTACCA
The DNA here is from genome assembly GCA_034769895.1 of Magicicada septendecula. Classification (NCBI taxonomy): domain Eukaryota; kingdom Metazoa; phylum Arthropoda; class Insecta; order Hemiptera; family Cicadidae; genus Magicicada; species Magicicada septendecula. The sequence goes on from CM068372.1 coordinate 207,697,982, forward strand.
AAAGAAACAGAAATCGAGTGTGTGTGATTTTGTAGAGATTAAGGAAGTTGTTTAATCTTAGTTAGAAGAGAGAGTAAGAACAATTTGGTTACCCCCAGATTATACAATTTCTTATTTTTTTAAATTCGCTGTTCATAAGATCAGCTGATTTTGACATCAACCTCAAAATGTTAGGTTAACCAAACACCACAGTTCGGTAATACTCCCCGGTGGATAGTCCTCTTCTTGGCTTACTGAAAATCTACAACAACTACCCTCTACAATAAAGAATACACATTTGATTATTTAACATAAAATATTCAGAGTACTTATTTGTATAATACACTGATTTCCTCTTCTTCCAGTATACAAATATTATAATCGATCTTTTCCAGTCAATAATACATTGGATCGATGTAGTTAGGTAAACATTTAAATTATCATAAAATATATTTTTATGATTTTATAATTTTATCCTTGATTAGACATTAAACAACATATAATTCATTTTTATTAATTTCCCCAGGGTTAAGGGTAAGTTCTTTGTGTTATGAGATGGTCAGAAATGAATAATTATATACTACGCTTTACAAGATAAAAATTAATAAATTTCGAATTTTTGGTTTATTTCATAGTATGTAGTTCCGGATTTGTCCGCAAGAGTGCAGATTATTTCTTTATTATACACATGGAATCATTTACGAAATATTGTAACTGCACAACGATTTGATATGAGGTTTTCTTGGTTAATAATGATTAATAACGTTTATATTACCTCTTTCCTCGAAGTTTTTACTTGAATGGATCTGTTTCTAGTGTTGTAGTTCTAGTTGTTTTGTAATTTCGTTGAATGTCCATACAATACAATCTCGCCAATATCTCGAAGTGCGGTTTAGCTAGGCCAGATCTTGGAATTGGTTATTTCACTTTTTTTCGGGTAAAGCACGTTATATTTGATATCTGAAGGAGTTTGAACATAAGGTGGATACTGTGAGTTAATTTTTATTCCATTTTTGCACCGTTTCCGAAAGTTTTAAAATGGTTTTAATACAATTTTTGTGACATCACTTTTCTCAACCGAACGGTTTCCAATCGTTTTTAACAATTAATTCATATCTTGTTATTATGGTTACTCTTAGTAACCACTAATTTTTATATCATTTTTTATTGGTGCCTCTATTTACTTTTGAGTATATAGGCTGTTTTTAATTATTATAAATTTATTTCTTATTTATAGAAAAATAATTCTTTTTAACTTTGGTTTATTATCCAATTTGATTTATATAAGGTTTTTCTGTTTATTTTCTTATAACCTTAGATATAGGTCTTTAATATTAGTATTTCCTTTAATTAAATTTATATATTATTTATTAATTTCTTATAGTATCCTTACACTGCACTATTTTCTTCTGCCATTTTCCTCAGACAGTGTTATTTTATTTTTTATTATCATCTTATATTTAACTCTTTTATTTTTAACCCTGGGTTATATTATATTCAAACATAATTATTCTATTAAATATAAAATTAAACCTAGGTACTAAATTTTAGTTGCCTACACAATACAAATCATACAATAATTAAACAAAATACATAACTGGTTAGTAGTAACACAGTCTACTATTATAATCAATTGTTTCTACATCTACAGCACAAGTCTGTAAGATGCTCCCTTCAAAGTCACTTATTTACTCACTGGGTACACTATAACTCACTTGTTACACTTTTTATCAATTAAATATAGTTTATAATGTTTGGTGATATAAAGTAATTTAGAGCTAGGTATATTATACCCATTTCTGACCTTTATGGTAGGATAATTAAGTTATCATTTTTGGGACTGGGTTATGTAACGTTACATAAAGCCCCCCCACTAGAAAAAATTTATTTTCGTTTTACTTGTTTACTAAATAAATTGTTGATTGATTTTCATATCTGGATTTATTCTCCATAATATCTTCCTTCATTTCAGACTGGTTATATACCTGTTATTCGGTTCAATGGTAATTGCTGTTTTCATACTCAACTCTCTCTCTCTTGGAGGCAAATTCATCAATGATTTATTTTCTCTGGGTATTGGTACTTCCACATTTTACTTGATAAGGACTGGTCACACTAATCATAAAAAACTTGTTTTGACACTTATTTTCTTATTTACTTCTATAAATTCGCTTTCTCAATTAAGCTTCTGTCTGCTATCTTACTTCTATTTTCTTCATCTATACTTCTGGAATCTAATATCACTCTTTTCAGCTATTTTATAATTATTATCCCTTAAATATTCAATTTCCCTAACATTTTTCCCTATCCTGTGCGGTGGTACCAGTCGGGTGGCCACCTTTGGGTCCATAACTCCGCTGTCCATCCTTACACCTTCTGAGACCAGGGGAACATCATCCCTGCTCAGGAAAATTATTGCCGGAACATTTCTACGGTCAATTCGTTATAATAAAAAGATTATAAGTAGTCGATTAGTGACTAATACTAAACACTTTTGGCATTCTTCATACTGTAGCTGTTAGCATTTAAATATATATTTCTTCTTCTTGATTCCTTCTTCTTTTCCATTAACTAACAGCATATAACATTATTGATAGGCATTATTTTAAAATCCTTTTGACTTTCCTTCTTGTGACATATTTCTCCGTATCATTTCTTCTTATATAATCTTCAATTAAGAGAAATTCTAATTATTGTTGTATTAATTATCATCCTCCTTCAGTTTCATTGGAGTCATTAAATTATTCTTTATTCTTCTTATCTGAGCACATTACCATCAATTGTTTTTATTTATTTATTTATTCTTCTGTTTGTTCCCATAAAAATATTACTTTTTCCTATTATTTCATTTTAAATCAATTCTTTATAAATATTATTTAATAATCTGTTCTTACATACTCTTGGTGTTTTACTGTTTATTAAATCAAATTGTTGCGAAATATCTTAAGTAAGTTGTCCTTACAGAGTTTTCATTAAATCATATTGTTCCTGAATAAATATTTAGTAAGTTGTACTTACATGCTTTTGGAATTTTGGGGTTTTTAGTCTTTTTGTTTTAAATTATATTGTTTCAAAATAACTTGAGTAAGTTGTCCTTACGTGCTTTTTGAATTTTGGGGTGTTATCCGCTATTCAATGGGTTGCTTGGTCGGTTTTCAAAAATTCAGTTCCCTTTTTTCTGGTTTGATATTATTTAGGTTAACCATGGTCCATTAACTCCGGTACTCCATGTTCTCGGATTACTGGGGTGTTCGTAATTAATTCTCTCCTTGATAATCTTCTTACCATCCGGCTCTCCCACTTTTCTGCTGTGAAACCTTCATTTAAGTACGGGTCTTCCGTCATTGTTAGTTCCTCTCTAACTAACAGGTATTGTACCTCCTCTGACATAACATATTCCCTCATTTTTAATAGCATTCCATTCCCTCTTTCCTCTGTATTATTTACCCAACGTTTTGCTGATATATTTCGTATTAAAAATATAGCTGATGTCGTCAGATACTCTTCGACAGTGGCTATATTTAAGTAATATTTAAATCTATTTAAGTTTTTCTTTATTATTTTATGGTGGTTTACCTTGGCCATTTTTATAAAGTTTTTCCTATAATTCATACTTTTACTTAACTCCCTTCGCTCATTAATGGTGATGTTAAATGCACTAATTAATCCACCCTTCCTCATCTCCAATTCTTCTTTCGTGTTCAATATTTTCTTTCTACCTATTTTTCTTATTTTCTTGATATTCTCTTCCATGGTTTGAATATCCTTTTTGTTGTAGTTATTTTTATTTTCAGAGAATGTTACCTCTTGGTATTCTCTAATTTCTATTTCCTTCCTGCTTTCTTCCGTATTCTGATTTACTTTAAAACCTTCTGAAATGCTGTCTAATGTTTCATCCAAACTCTTGAAACCTTCATCCATTTGCTTATTTGTCTCCCCCTTGTATGAATCTGCTTTTTGGCTAAGTGTGTTACTGATCATTTCAATCTTCTCATGAATTTGTTTTATATTTTTATTACTTTCTTCAAATTTGATGTTCATCTCTTCCCTTTGACCATTAATAATTTCTCTCAATTTCTGGTTTTGTTCATTCATGGTTTCTCTGATATTTCCATGAATGGTCTCTATTTTTTCGTTCAGTTGTTTGACTAAACTTTCCTGAATGCTATCTATTTTGTCATTGGTTTGTCTGTTTTGTTCCTCCTGTTTCCTAAAATTCTCCTTATTTTCCTCATTGGTTTGCTTCAAGTTTTCCTCCTGTTTCTTAAAATTTTCCTTATTTTCCTCATTGGTTTGCTTCAAGTTTTCCCCCTGTTTCTTAAAATTTTACTTATTTTCCTCATTGGTTTGCTTCGAGTTTTCCTCCTGTTTCTTAAAATTTTCATCTATTTTATCAAATTTCTCGACTATAAATCTCATCATGTCTTGCCAATTTGGTTCTCTCCTGGCTTCCGCTTTGTCTGGTTGGTCCCCTTGGGCATCCTCTTCAACTATTTCCTTTTCCGTGTTCATAATTGCTTCAGTTTCTTCTTTATCACCCATTGGTTGTTCCATTTCATTGTCCGTAACTATTTCTATCTCTCGTTCCTGTCCACCTTCTTCCTTCTCCTTTTCTTCTGCCCTCTTCTTCGATCTGCCTCTGGTATTATGCATTTCTTGTTTTCTCATAACTGCCGATGATAATTAGGTTTTTTGTTATATTATTTTGTTAAATATCTCAAAATTCTTTTCTAATTACAGCCCCACGTTGGGCGCCATTCTGTAACGTCCCACGGGTATTAGCTAATGTCATATTACCTTTTCGCGATCGTCACTTATGAATTATAATTATTAATGTTCAAATCAATCGGATTTGAAGTTTACCAAAAGAAACAGAAATCGAGTGTGTGTGATTTTGTAGAGATTAAGGAAGTTGTTTAATCTTAGTTAGAAGAGAGAGTAAGAACAATTTGGTTACCCCCAGATTATACAATTTCTTATTTTTTTAAAATTCGCTGTTCATAAGATCAGCTGATTTTGACATCAACCTCAAAATGTTAGGTTAACCAAACACCACGGTTCGGTAATACTCCCCGGTGGATAGTCCTCTTCTTGGCTTACTGAAAATTTACAACTACCCTCTACAATAAAGAATACACATTTGATTATTTAACATAAAATATTCAGAGTATTTATTTGTATAATACACTGATTTCCTCTTCTTCCAGTATACAAATATTATAATCGATCTTTTCCAGTCAATAATACATTGGATCGATGTAGTTAAGTAAACAGTTGAATTATCATAAAATATATTTTTATGATTTTATAATTTTATCCTTGATTAGACATTAAACAACATATAATTCATTTTTATTAATTTCCCCAGGGTTAAGGGTAAGTTCTTTGTGTTATGAGATGGTCAGAAATGAATAATTATATACTACGCTTTACAAGATAAAAATTAATAAATTTCGAATTTTTGGTTTATTTCATAGTATGTAGTTCCGGATTTGTCCGCAAGAGTGCAGATTATTTCTTTATTATACACATGGAATCATTTACGAAATATTGTAACTGCACAACGATTTGATATGAGGTTTTCTTGGTTAATAATGATTAATAACGTTTATATTACCTCTTTCCTCGAAGTTTTTACTTGAATGGATCTGTTTCTAGTGTTGTAGTTCTAGTTGTTTTGTAATTTCGTTGAATGTCCATACGATACAATCTCGCCAATATCTCGAAGTGCGGTTTAGCTAGGCCAGATCTTGGAATTGGTTATTTCACTTTTTTTCGGGTAAAGCACGTTATATTTGATATCTGAAGGAGTTTGAACATAAAGTGGATACTGTGAGTTAATTTTTATTCCATTTTTGCACCGTTCCCGAAAGTTTTAAAATGGTTTTAATACAATTTTTGTGACATCACTTTTCTCAACCGAACGGTTTCCAATCGTTTTTAACAATTAATTCATATCTTGTTATTATGGTTACTCTTAGTAACCACTAATTTTTATATCATTTTTTATTGGTGCCTCTATTTACTTTTGAGTATATAGGCTGTTTTTAATTATTATAAATTTATTTCTTATTTATAGAAAAATAATTCTTTTTAACTTTGGCTTATTATCCAATTTGATTTATATAAGGTTTTTCTGTTTATTTTCTTATAACCTTAGATATAGGTCTTTAATATTATTATTTCCTTTAATTGAATTTATATATTATTTATTAATTTCTTATAGTATCCTTACACTGCACTATTTTCTTCTGCCATTTTCCTCAGACAGTATTATTTTATTTTTTATTATCATCTTATATTTAACTCTTTTATTTTTAACCCTGGGTTATATTATATTCAAACATAATTATTCTATTAAATATAAAATTAAACCTAGGTACTAAATTTTAGTTGCCTACACAATACAAATCATACAATAATTAAACAAAATACATAACTGGTTAGTAGTAACACAGTTTACTATTATAATCAATTGTTTCTACATCTACAGCACAAGTCTGTAAGATGCTCCCTTCAAAGTCACTTATTTACTCACTGGGTACACTATAACTCACTTGTTACACTTTATATCAATTAAATATAGTTTATAATGTTTGGTGATATAAAGTAATTTAGAGCTAGGTATATTATACCCATTTCTGACCTTTATGATAGGATAATTAAGTTATCATTTTTGGGACTGGGTTATGTAACGTTACAATATATATAAACTATCTATACTTAAAAGTTATCATTAAGACTACATTATATCACAATAATCAGTAAAGAAAATTAAGAATCCGTGTATTATAAATAGACTGTAGTTACATTTTTATTACAAATACATGATCTTTTAATTGGTGTCAGCTTCAATTACACAGCTGAGCATAAAATAATATTACATTCTGTATCTGCTGTTATGACCTGTAATAAATTATACAGCTTACGGTTGATGTGACATTTCTGCTATGACGCACAAAAATGACATAAAACACTTATCACAGACTTAATTAAACTACTCGTACAACCTATGCCATTACTATTCATATATTATCTACTCTACTAATTGTAATGATTAACATGTTAACGCACAAATTATAAGAATCAACTATTTGTTTTTTTCACAGTTCAAAGCACGTGTTTTTTTTTATATTGAACAATTTATCTGTTTTCTTCTATCAGAATGCCATCTTTTTATCTACACTGTATTTTCCATGTAAATTTCAAAATGTAACAAAGTATTCACCTACAAAACAGCGATTGATCATGGATATTAGAATTTTATAAACAGACTTTAGCCATTGCTGTAATATTTAAATAAAGAGACTTTTTTGTTCCTCTAAAATCAATTTGAATGCTAAAATTAACATTTTCAATTACTTTCAGGCTAATGCCTGCACACAAGTGTAATCAGTTACATTAGGAAGTCTGAGAACCATAAGGCAGAAGTGAGGGACAGCAAAATCATCCCTTATGTTTATGGTATGTCCAAAAAAAGTGGGAATTACACTGGTATTATACTGATTTTCATTCCTGCTGTACATTCAGGTTTTCATAAACAATACCATGGGGATAACAACAAATTAAATAGAAAGTCATCTGTTTTCACATTCCACACGACATGCTGGAGTGTGCCAATGATGATCATGATTTCCTTAAGACTTTGATTCTGGTAACTAGTCTTGAGTCTGTGGTACAACCCTTAAAAAAAGGCTAGTCATCACAGTGGAAGTCGCCATCATCTCTTATGCTGAAGAAATCTAAATAAGCGAGGAGTTAGCGAAAATGATGCTGATTTTTTGATGATCATGAATATGCACCAGAAAGCCAAACTATCAACAAAAGAGTACAATCTGGACATTTTACATAGTTTCATGATACAGTTCATTACAAGTATCTGTGGGAATATAACACAAGTGACATCACGATAATGTCCCCACCAATTTGTCAGATCTAATCCAGCATTTCTTGTTCAACCACGGAATTCCTTGGGTTTGGCAGGTTGTTTACTCAGTAGACATAGCTCTTTGATTTCTGGTTGTTCCTTAAACTGAATATGCCACAAAAAAGGAGCAAATTTGACAACTGGGACGACAAAAAGAAGAATACAATGGCACAGCTGTTAGCCATACCAAAAGAGCACTGCAAAAAATGTTTCCAGCAATGGAAGGCCCACTGGATTAAGAGTGGAGTCACAAGAGGACAACTTTAAAGATTAGATGCCATACATAAGCCATTTTCCCTCAGCCTATCGTGAGATACTTCTTGAACAGCCTTCATACATTCTCGTAATTTAGAATATACTACAGTCAAATAGTCTCCATCAAATCTTCAATCTTTTTTGGTTATGAACTATTTTCCTATAGTAATAACTTCAACATATTCTTCAACAATACTAACAGACTAAAATGTCATTCAATACATTTTGATTACTGACTATCTCCCTGCAGAATTTGCTTTTAAACTGATATTTCTTTGACAAAGTGTGCAGTTTGAGTTTACCTGTTGGTTCTCTCTACAGTTGAATCACAATTATCCAATCTTTACTTTTCAAATTTTGTTTCTTTGACATATCACTATTCAAAACTTATGGCACTGAATTACTATGATCAATCGCCTGCAACTTTAATGATCATTAGAAACATTTTATACTCTACATCCAGTGGCGGCGATAAGGCCCCCGCAGACCCCGCGGCGCGGGGGGGCCCCGACCCTCATGTGGGGCCCCAGCTGGCCCAGTCATGGGACATAACTTGTAACATGAAAAATAAGCGAAAACAAGTTGTAAAACGCTTCTTTGTTGAATTATCAGGTGACCATAGAATTGACGACCCAGTGAAATAATTTGAAGTAAAAGTTTTCAATGCAACACTAGATACTGTAATAGCTCAGCTACAAATGAGTTTCAAAGGATTGCGTTGCATTGATGATAGGTTTTCATTCCTGACGCCTCAGAATTTAGTAAACTTCTCACAAGAGACAATAGTGGAGAAAAGTAAGGCTCTGGTAAATGTGTATCCTGGTGACCTTTCCACATCACTGCCTGACCAAGTAATATCCTTCAAAGCTCTGATGGCCAAAGAAATTGTACACAAGAAAAGAATTCGAGAAATGATGAATTTACTGGTTGAAGAAAACAGCTGCCTTATGAGTTGCCTCCCAGACTTAACTACACCTTTGCAGCTTTATTTAACCATACCTGTCACAACAGCTACAGCGGAAAGAAGCTATTCAAAACTTAACTTAATTAAATTAAGTCATACTTAAGAATTATCATGGCCCAAACTCGGTTGAGTGACTTGGCACTGTTAAGCATTGAGCACGAAGAGACACAGAAAACTAATATCAACGAAGTGGTTGAAAAGTTCTTAGCTATAAAAAAAGAAGACTAGGCTTAGGAAAACAGTGAACTTTGGTTGATCCTCATCTGTAAATATTGTACATTACTTGAGTTCGAGTGTTATTGAATTGGATTAGACTTAAGGAGAACTTGTATAGAGTATATTCAAGAATTTTACAAATTCAGTTTCAAACTAATTTAAATGTTTGAAAAAAGCTAGAATGTTACTTTGATATTCGTTTTTAAATAATAAATTTTTAACACTCTGTGTGCGGTACTGTTTCATAGTCCGAATTTAAATCTTTGACGTAAAAATAAATCATTCTTTTTATTTTGGTTTTTTTATAGTTTGTATAGAACTTTGTCTATTTAGCAGCAATGAATTTTAAGAGTTTGTACACGTGTAAAACATCCTTTGCAAATTGCAAACGCTTTGTGATAGACGAGAAAGTATTCACAAACCATTGTTGTGAAACACACGTAAATAGAAACTCATTTGAGTGTTTTCCCCTATTACGTATACAAAATTTAACCATTTTTATAGGGCCCCCTAATTAGTTTCGTGGGGGGGCCCCCGTTTCGTTAGCGCCGCCACTGTCTACATCGGAAATGGTTTCTTACATAAAGTCAGATGATAATGATAACGCACTTATCACTAACTCATTATACATCCTACTGTTCTAAACAGTCCTTGCATTTCCTTCCAAATACTGAAAATTCATATGTAGTTTTGATTGCTCACACGTGCCTATACCTCTAATGAATTCACCCGCAGTTCTTCGTTTATTCTACTGATTTCTTACGTTACAATTTTCATTTACTGATTTACATTATCCATGCATTTCTATAATTTTACCCAGCATCAACATTTTTTTATATATTTTTTTCTATGATAAAGTGATGGAACATTTATGGAAATATATGTTTCTTCTACTGAAAACCAAAAGTAAATGTTTAATTAGTAACTAACATAATAAGCAGACATGTATTTTTTTATAATACAAAAGGTAAGTTACAAAAAATAGTCAAAAGTTTTTAAATTTGTAGTTCATTACTTTTATTTGTATTTTCTTGTATTAGCTAATACGAATACACTCACTGCACAAATAACTATGGTAAATTAAATATGCATACCTTATACTGTATAACGATTATTACAGTTATAGGAAATGCAGTTTACATATAAAGAGGGATATTTAAAAAATGTGTCCTCTTCTCCATCACTTTTTGGATGTCCCGCCCACCTGTTTATGTCATGTAACTGACACCCTACTATACTTCTTACAGAATTTGTAAATATCCATGATCCAGACTCATTTCCTTCACTACAGCTTTTGAGTAAACTACAATAACTTGTCTCACAGTCAACAAATGGCATACAATATGTTCTTACATGATCATCATATACATCAAATTTACTTATCATTAGCAGATAACCTATTGTGTTCTAAACCCTACTTTCTCTGAAAACTGTTGACTGATAGTTGGTGAGATCTAACTGAAAACTGACATGACATACAAGAAATGAAACTGATGTATAGTTGAAATTCCGAAAGTGTTTCAAAAATTCTCAAGTATGGCTGAATGTTTGCAAAACGAGAAGCATTGTTTGTGATACCGGTGTTCATGAAAGGTGACATGAAAACCTACACAACTATCGCAATATGACGTGGTTAGTAACCACTCCGAATTGATAACAATAACAATAACACAGAAGATAAATGAGCAAATTATTACTGGATGGAATAAAATATCTTCTGTGGATAAAGAAATGTAGCAAATTTAATAAACTGCATACCGGTGTATGTGTATACAGTTGACCAAGAGAAGTTTCTAGAAGACTATACAGTAGAACCTCGTTAACCCGGACCTCTTTAACCCGGACGTCCGTATAACCCGGACCAGTTTTGGAAAAAAAAATTACATGTATGTTGTTCAGCGTAGTAAATGAAGACTTGTTTTACAGACAATAAATCGGTATTCTCAGTAGGTACATTACTCGAATTCACTTGCCAGCGGGCGAGTTCATTGCACTCACCGCACCTGCTGTTGCTACGCAGCAAACTGGTGACTCAACCCTCTCCTTCCCCTCCCCGCGCCTCGCACTTGACATTGACCTAGAAACAACATTCCTCAGTTGCGCTGCAATCTCGGTAGTGTTCGCGTGTTGTCCTAGTGTCACTGTCGAGGTACAGTATCGTTGTGCTGTTTCGTTAGCGTGTTGTTCGCGATGGCGACGAAACGTAAAAACATTGTTGTGACTATGAAAAAAAGGATGGAAGCATTGACAAGAATTGATAAGGGAGAATCGTTAAAGAACATTGCTGCTGAGTTTGGAGTAGGAACATCGACCGTATCTGATTGGAAAAAGAACAGAAAACGCATTGAAGACTTTTGTTTCAAAATGATTTCTAAGGACAGTTTGGATAATCGGTGTAAAGCAAAAACTGCTAAACTAGAAACTCTGGATGAAGCATTGTTTGTCTGGTTTTGTGCTGAAAGAGAACGTGGTTTGCCGATTTCTGGACCCATCATCCAACAGAAAGCATTGAGTTTGAACAAACAGTTGCCCCATGGAGACCCGAGTTTTACAGCTAGCCAGGGGTGGTTGGACAGATGGAAAAAACGGCATGGAGTGCGTCAACTTACAATCACTGGAGAAAGCTTGTCAGGTGATGTTGAAGCGGCAGAAAAATTTAAAAAAGAGTTTGAAGACTTTATTAAAAAGGAAGAACTGACTGCAGATCAAGTTTACAATGCCGATGAGTCCGGTTTATTTTACCGGATGTTGCCAAGTAAAACGCTAGCCTCAAAATTAGGAGATTCAGCGAAAGGGTATAAAAAAGGGAAAGACCGCCTCACCATAATGGCTTGCAGTAATGCATCAGGAAAGCACAAAATTCCTCTCCTTATAATAGGGAAGTCTAAAAACCCCCGTGCATTGAAAAATGTGAAACGAGGCTCATTGCCTGTCGTTTACAGCTCACAAAAAAGTGCTTGGATGGTTAGTGACATTTTCAAAGAATGGTTTTTCGAGAATTTTGTGCCGTCAGTAAAAAAATATTTGAAGAACTGTGGCCTTCCCAACAAGGCGGTTTTGCTGATTGACAATGCGCCTTCGCATCCGTCTGTCAATGAACTAGTCAAAGATGACATTTCAGTGAAGTTTTTACCACCTAATGTAACTTCTCTCGTTCAACCGATGGACCAAGGAGTTCTAGAAAAAATAAAAAAAGTGTACAAAAGGCAAATGCTAAGTCAACTGGTAGAGGACGAAGAAGAGCATGGTGTGGTAGAGGTGCTGAAATCTTTTAACGTAAAGACTGTTATTTATATGATTGCGGAAGCTTGGGACCAGGTTGGAAGAGAAACTTTGATAGTCATGGAAAAAGTTGTGGCCTGGTGTGTGTGACTTGCCAGAAAACAATACAATTGAAGAAGAAGAAAAAATAAGTGTGGAAGAAGATTTTATAGACATTTTTAAAAATATCGATGGCTGTTCCGATGTTGATGAAGAAGACATTGACAATTGGTTGCAAATTGACAATGACGGAGGTTATAAAGCAATCACAGAGGAAGAAATTATTGCATCATGCAGTGTTACAGAAAATGAAAATGAAGAGGATTCAGACAGTGTTGATGAACCAGCTGTGGTTATGACCCATGCAGAAGCAGTAGCAAACATAGATAAATTGATGGTTTATTTCGAGAGTCAAGCCGAAACATCGCCAAACGAACTTCTAATGCTTAAGCGGATGCGAGATCGCGCTGCTCGTAAGCGATACACAAAACTGAGGCAGCAAAAGCTCACTGCCTTTTTTACTACCGACTAGTTTGTACCTATATTGTGTACAGTGTAAATACATATTATGTGTTTTTAGGTGAAAGTGTGCCGATAATAATTTTTAAACTCCATTAAAAATATTTTTGGTAAGTACATGTTCTTTTTTATCGTTTTTCCCTCATTCTCTGGATAACCCGGATTTTCGTTAACTCGGATCGGCCCCGGCCCCAGTTGATCCGGGTTAACGAGGTTCTACTGTAATTGGAAAAAATGTTACAAGTGGTACAAACATTCGGAATTTCTACAGAAACTACGGATGTAAGAAATGCTACTGCAAAGATCCACAATTACATACATATTCGAACATGAACATTGGCCTGCATAACAACTTTTATTTTTGTCGATATTAATTGATGACTCGTTGGGCACTTGGTGGAACATATTAATACAAAGGTTTTGTAAAATATATAAAAAACACTTGGTAAGTTTCACAAATTTTTTAATTAACTCTGACAGCTGTTTCGACTAACTTAAGCCATTGTCAAAGAGCGAGTGAATGAAATTACTGAACACAGGACGTTAGTGGAGTGTAGGTGGTGGACATCTGTTTAGGGCGTATCTGGAACATCTGTGTTGTGATGGCGAGGGGGGGGAGAGTGTGTGCATGAGACAAGGGAAGGTCAGGTGTCTTTAAAAACTAAATACAATCATGAATGCAAATTATAAAATTAACTAAACTAAATATAAACTGAATGCAATAATTTAAAATAATGATGAACATTCAAAATAATATAAAATAAACTAAACTAAATAACAGATTTTAATAAAGGGGGTACATAAAATTCAGTCTGTTCATTGGTGAAATTTTTATTTTTTATTGCTTTTTTAATTTCTAAAATTTCTAACAAATCCATTTTTTTACCTTTTTGTACAACACAATCACTTCATAGACACAAAAAACATAACACTACTCCACAACATACAAAAAGGTAAAAAAATGGATTTGTTAGAAATTTTAGAAATTAAAAAAGCAATAAAAAATAAAAATTTAACCAATGAACAGACTGAATTTTATGTACCCCCTTTATTAAAATCTGTTATTTAGTTTAGTTTATTTTATATTATTTTGAATGTTCATCATTATTTTAAATTATTGCATTCAGTTTATATTTAGTTTAGTTAATTTTATAATTTGCATTCATGATTGTATTTAGTTTTTAAAGACATCTGACCTTCCCTTGTCTCATGCACACACTCTCCCCCCCTCGCCATCACAACACAGATGTTCCAGATACACCCTAAACAGATGTCCACCACCTACACTCCACTAACGTCCTGTGTTCAGTAATTTCATTCACTCGCTCTTTGACAATGGCTTAAGTTAGTCGAAACAGCTGTCAGAGTTAATTAAAAAATTTGTGAAACTTACCAAGTGTTTTTTATATATTTTACAAAACCTTTGTATTAATATGTTCCACCAAGTGCCCAACGAGTCATCAATTAATATCGACAAAAATAAAAGTTGTTATGCAGGCAGAAATAAACACTTGAATAGCTAGTTCTCTGTGTGTGTGTGTGTGTGTGTGGGTGTGTGTGTGGGTGTGGGTGGGGGTGTGTGTGTGCGTGTGTGTGTGTGTGTGTGCGTGCGTGCGCGTGTGCGTGCGCGTGTGCGTGTGTGTGTGTGTGTGTGTGTGTTGCAGATAAAATATGTTTCTCGACAATTTTCAGTCGTTATTGGTATGCTTCAGTTTTTTATTTATTTCTTTAAAAGGACTGATGCAATTTCATAACCTTTCTTCGTGAACTGTTGATTCTTCTTGGTAGGCCAATGTTCATGTTCGAATATGTATGTAATTGTGGATCTTTGCAGTAGCATTTCTTACATCCGTAGTTTCTGTAGAAATTCCGAATGTTTGTACCACTTGTAACATTTTTTCCAATTACAGTAGAACCTCGTTAACCCGGATCAACTGGGGCCGGGGCCGATCCGAGTTAACGAAAATCCGGGTTATCCAGAGAATGAGGGAAAAACGATAAAAAAGAACATGTACTTACCAAAAATATTTTTAATGGAGTTTAAAAATTATTATCGGCACACTTTCACCTAAAAACACATAATATGTATTTACACTGTACACAATATAGGTACAAACTAGTCGGTAGTAAAAAAGGCAGTGAGCTTTTGCTGCCTCAGTTTTGTGTATCGCTTACGAGCAGCGCGATCTCGCATCCGCTTAAGCATTAGAAGTTCGTTTGGCGATGTTTCGGCTTGACTCTCGAAATAAACCATCAATTTATCTATGTTTGCTACTGCTTCTGCATGGGTCATAACCACAGCTGGTTCATCAACACTGTCTGAATCCTCTTCATTTTCATTTTCTGTAACACTGCATGATGCAATAATTTCTTCCTCTGTGATTGCTTTATAACCTCCGTCATTGTCAATTTGCAACCAATTGTCAATGTCTTCTTCATCAACATCGGAACAGCCATCGATATTTTTAAAAATGTCTATAAAATCTTCTTCCACACTTATTTTTTCTTCTTCTTCAATTGTATTGTTTTCTGGCAAGTCACACACACCAGGCCACAACTTTTTCCATGACTATCAAAGTTTCTCTTCCAACCTGGTCCCAAGCTTCCGCAATCATATAAATAACAGTCTTTACGTTAAAAGATTTCAGCACCTCTACCACACCATGCTCTTCTTCGTCCTCTACCAGTTGACTTAGCATTTGCCTTTTGTACACTTTTTTTATTTTTTCTAGAACTCCTTGGTCCATCGGTTGAACGAGAGAAGTTACATTAGGTGGTAAAAACTTCACTGAAATGTCATCTTTGACTAGTTCATTGACAGACGGATGCGAAGGCGCATTGTCAATCAGCAAAACCGCCTTGTTGGGAAGGCCACAGTTCTTCAAATATTTTTTTACTGACGGCACAAAATTCTCGAAAAACCATTCTTTGAAAATGTCACTAACCATCCAAGCACTTTTTTGTGAGCTGTAAACGACAGGCAATGAGCCTCGTTTCACATTTTTCAATGCACGGGGGTTTTTAGACTTCCCTATTATAAGGAGAGGAATTTTGTGCTTTCCTGATGCATTACTGCAAGCCATTATGGTGAGGCGGTCTTTCCCTTTTTTATACCCTTTCGCTGAATCTCCTAATTTTGAGGCTAGCGTTTTACTTGGCAACATCCGGTAAAATAAACCGGACTCATCGGCATTGTAAACTTGATCTGCAGTCAGTTCTTCCTTTTTAATAAAGTCTTCAAACTCTTTTTTAAATTTTTCTGCCGCTTCAACATCACCTGACAAGCTTTCTCCAGTGATTGTAAGTTGACGCACTCCATGCCGTTTTTTCCATCTGTCCAACCACCCCTGGCTAGCTGTAAAACTCGGGTCTCCATGGGGCAACTGTTTGTTCAAACTCAATGCTTTCTGTTGGATGATGGGTCCAGAAATCGGCAAACCACGTTCTCTTTCAGCACAAAACCAGACAAACAATGCTTCATCCAGAGTTTCTAGTTTAGCAGTTTTTGCTTTACACCGATTATCCAAACTGTCCTTAGAAATCATTTTGAAACAAAAGTCTTCAATGCGTTTTCTGTTCTTTTTCCAATCAGATACGGTCGATGTTCCTACTCCAAACTCAGCAGCAATGTTCTTTAACGATTCTCCCTTATCAATTCTTGTCAATGCTTCCATCCTTTTTTTCATAGTCACAACAATGTTTTTACGTTTCGTCGCCATCGCGAACAACACGCTAACGAAACAGCACAACGATACTGTACCTCGACAGTGACACTAGGACAACACGCGAACACTACCGAGATTGCAGCGCAACTGAGGAATGTTGTTTCTAGGTCAATGTCAAGTGCGAGGCGCGGGGAGGGGAAGGAGAGGGTTGAGTCACCAGTTTGCTGCGTAGCAACAGCAGGTGCGGTGAGTGCAATGAACTCGCCCGCTGGCAAGTGAATTCGAGTAATGTACCTACTGAGAATACCGATTTATTGTCTGTAAAACAAGTCTTCATTTACTACGCTGAACAACATACATGTAATTTTTTTTTCCAAAACTGGTCCGGGTTATACGGACGTCCGGGTTAAAGAGGTCCGGGTTAACGAGGTTCTACTGTATAGTCTTCTAGAAACTTCTCTTGGTCAACTGTATACACATACACCGGTATGCAGTTTATTAAATTTGCTACATTTCTTTATCCACAGAAGATATTTTATTCCATCCAGTAATAATTTGCTCATTTATCTTCTGTGTTATTGTTATTGTTATCAATTCAGAGTGGTTACTAACCACGTCATATTGCGATAGTTGTGTAGGTTTTCATGTCACCTTTCATGAACACCGGTATCACAAACAATGCTTCTCGTTTTGCAAACATTCAGCCATACTTGAGAATTTTTGAAACACTTTCAGAATTTCAACTATACATCAGTTTCATTTCTTGTATGTCATGTCAGTTTTCAGTTAGATCTCACCAACTATCAGTCAACAGTTTTCAGAGAAAGTAGGGTTTAGAACACAATAGGTTATCTGCTAATGATAAGTAAATTTGATGTATATGATGATCATGTAAGAACATATTGTATGCCATTTGTTGACTGTGAGACAAGTTATTGTAGTTTACTCAAAAGCTGTAGTGAAGGAAATGAGTCTGGATCATGGATATTTACAAATTCTGTAAGAAGTATAGTAGGGTGTCAGTTACATGACATAAACAGGTGGGCGGGACATCCAAAAAGTGATGGAGAAGAGGACACATTTTTTAAATATCCCTCTTTATATGTAAACTGCATTTCCTATAACTGTAATAATCGTTATACAGTATAAGGTATGCATATTTAATTTACCATAGTTATTTGTGCAGTGAGTGTATTCGTATTAGCTAATACAAGAAAATACAAATAAAAGTAATGAACTACAAATTTAAAAACTTTTGACTATTTTTTGTAACTTACCTTTTGTATTATAAAAAAATACATGTCTGCTTATTATGTTAGTTACTAATTAAACATTTACTTTTGGTTTTCAGTAGAAGAAACATATATTTCCATAAATGTTCCATCACTTTATCATAGAAAAAAATATATAAAAAAATGTTGATGCTGGGTAAAATTATAGAAATGCATGGATAATGTAAATCAGTAAATGAAAATTGTAACGTAAGAAATCAGTAGAATAAACGAAGAACTGCGGGTGAATTCATTAGAGGTATAGGCACGTGTGAGCAATCAAAACTACATATGAATTTTCAGTATTTGGAAGGAAATGCAAGGACTGTTTAGAACAGTAGGATGTATAATGAGTTAGTGATAAGTGCGTTATCATTATCATCTGACTTTATGTAAGAAACCATTTCCGATGTAGACAGTGGCGGCGCTAACGAAACGGGGGCCCCCCCACGAAACTAATTAGGGGGCCCTATAAAAATGGTTAAATTTTGTATACGTAATAGGGGAAAACACTCAAATGAGTTTCTATTTACGTGTGTTTCACAACAATGGTTTGTGAATACTTTCTCGTCTATCACAAAGCGTTTGCAATTTGCAAAGGATGTTTTACACGTGTACAAACTCTTAAAATTCATTGCTGCTAAATAGACAAAGTTCTATACAAACTATAAAAAAACCAAAATAAAAAGAATGATTTATTTTTACGTCAAAGATTTAAATTCGGACTATGAAACAGTACCGCACACAGAGTGTTAAAAATTTATTATTTAAAAACGAATATCAAAGTAACATTCTAGCTTTTTTCAAACATTTAAATTAGTTTGAAACTGAATTTGTAAAATTCTTGAATATACTCTATACAAGTTCTCCTTAAGTCTAATCCAATTCAATAACACTCGAACTCAAGTAATGTACAATATTTACAGATGAGGATCAACCAAAGTTCACTGTTTTCCTAAGCCTAGTCTTCTTTTTTTATAGCTAAGAACTTTTCAACCACTTCATTGATATTAGTTTTCTGTGTCTCTTCGTGCTCAATGCTTAACAGTGCCAAGTCACTCAACCGAGTTTGGGCCATGATAATTCTTAAGTATGACTTAATTTAATTAAGTTAAGTTTTGAATAGCTTCTTTCCGCTGTAGCTGTTGTGACAGGTATGGTTAAATAAAGCTGCAAAGGTGTAGTTAAGTCTGGGAGGCAACTCATAAGGCAGCTGTTTTCTTCAACCAGTAAATTCATCATTTCTCGAATTCTTTTCTTGTGTACAATTTCTTTGGCCATCAGAGCTTTGAAGGATATTACTTGGTCAGGCAGTGATGCGGAAAGGTCACCAGGATACACATTTACCAGAGCCTTACTTTTCTCCACTATTGTCTCTTGTGAGAAGTTTACTAAATTCTGAGGCGTCAGGAATGAAAACCTATCATCAATGCAACGCAATCCTTTGAAACTCATTTGTAGCTGAGCTATTACAATATCTAGTGTTGCATTGAAAACTTTTACTTCAAATTATTTCACTGGGTCGTCAATTCTATGTTCACCTGATAATTCAACAAAGAAGCGTTTTACAACTCGTTTTCGCTTATTTTTCATGTTACAAGTTATGTCCCATGACTGGGCCAACTGGGGCCCCACATGAGGGTCGGGGCCCCCCCGCGCCGCGGGGTCTGCGGGGGCCTTATCGCCGCCACTGGATGTAGAGTATAAAATGTTTCTAATGATCATTAAATAAATCAAATAATCAAATTATCATCAAATAATTAAATCATCAAATATTATTATTTCCTTTAATTGAATTTATATATTATTTATTAATTTCTTATAGTATCCTTACACTGCACTATTTTCTTCTGCCATTTTCCTCAGACAGTATTATTTTATTTTTTATTATCATCTTATATTTAACTCTTTTATTTTTAACCCTGGGTTATATTATATTCAAACATAATTATTCTATTAAATATAAAATTAAACCTAGGTACTAAATTTTAGTTGCCTACACAATACAAATCATACAATAATTAAACAAAATACATAACTGGTTAGTAGTAACACAGTTTACTATTATAATCAATTGTTTCTACATCTACAGCACAAGTCTGTAAGATGCTCCCTTCAAAGTCACTTATTTACTCACTGGGTACACTATAACTCACTTGTTACACTTTATATCAATTAAATATAGTTTATAATGTTTGGTGATATAAAGTAATTTAGAGCTAGGTATATTATACCCATTTCTGACCTTTATGGTAGGATAATTAAGTTATCATTTTTGGGACTGGGTTATGTAACGTTACAATATATATAAACTATCTATACTTAAAAGTTATCATTAAGACTACATTATATCACAATAATCAGTAAAGAAAATTAAGAATCCGTGTATTATAAATAGACTGTAGTTACATTTTTATTACAAATACATGATCTTTTAATTGGTGTCAGCTTCAATTACACAGCTGAGCATAAAATAATATTACATTCTGTATCTGCTGTTATGACCTGTAATAAATTATACAGCTTACGGTTGATGTGACATTTCTGCTATGACGCACAAAAATGACATAAAACACTTATCACAGACTTAATTAAACTACTCGTACAACCTATGCCATTACTATTCATATATTATCTACTCTACTAATTGTAATGATTAACATGTTAACGCACAAATTATAAGAATCAACTATTTGTTTTTTTCACAGTTCAAAGCACGTGTTTTTTTTTATATTGAACAATTTATCTGTTTTCTTCTATCAGAATGCCATCTTTTTATCTACACTGTATTTTCCATGTAAATTTCAAAATGTAACAAAGTATTCACCTACAAAACAGCGATTGATCATGGATATTAGAATTTTATAAACAGACTTTAGCCATTGCTGTAATATTTAAATAAAGAGACTTTTTTGTTCCTCTAAAATCAATTTGAATGCTAAAATTAACATTTTCAATTACTTTCAGGCTAATGCCTGCACACAAGTGTAATCAGTTACATTAGGAAGTCTGAGAACCATAAGGCAGAAGTGAGGGACAGCAAAATCATCCCTTATGTTTATGGTATGTCCAAAAAAAGTGGGAATTACACTGGTATTATACTGATTTTCATTCCTGCTGTACATTCAGGTTTTCATAAACAATACCATGGGGATAACAACAAATTAAATAGAAAGTCATCTGTTTTCACATTCCACACGACATGCTGGAGTGTGCCAATGATGATCATGATTTCCTTAAGACTTTGATTCTGGTAACTAGTCTTGAGTCTGTGGTACAACCCTTAAAAATATCGGTATGGAGAACCATACATGACTTCCATATTCTAAGATTTATATTTAAAATCATTTTCAGCCAAACAGCCAGGCTGTGTCTTACCTGCCTTTTTATTGCTGTATTAAATGAAAAATATTATATTACATTAAAATGAAAAAATTATAATTTTATTGCCTGGCAACAAAATTATTTTATTTTTAACAATTACCATTGTTTCAAAAAGTTTAAATAAATTTTCAAGTACTTTACTCTTGTTAAAACGTAAAAGGTTGCAGGTAAACTACCCCTTCCCCTTAACCGATCTTCACCAAAATCGAAAGTCATTGAGACCTCTACAATTCAGGGACGTATGCAAAACATTATTTGATTCTGTTTGCATTTGCGGCTGTTATCGTTTGCCATAGAAAATACGCTTGATAAAAAAACGTTGCAGGTAAACTACCCCTTCTCCTTAACCCATCTTCACCAAAAACAATAGGTCTTGAGTACTCTACAAATCAGGGCTGTATGCAAAACATTATTTGATTCTGTTTGAATTTGCGGCTGTTATCGTTTGCCATAGAAAATACCCTTGTTAAAAAAACGTTGCAGGTAAACTACCCCTTTCCCTCAACCGATCTTCACCAAAAACAATAGGTCTTGAGAACTCTACAATTTAGGTCTGTATGCAAATAATCTTTTGATTCTGTTTGAATTTGCGGCTGTTATCGTTTGCCATAGGAAATACCCTTGTTAAAACATAAAACGTTACAGGTAAACTACCCCTTTCCCTTAACCGATCTTCACCAAAAACAATAGGTCTTGAGTACTCTACAAATCAGGGCTGTATGCAAAACATTATTTGATTCTGTTTGAATTTGCGGCTGTTATCCTTTGCCAAACAAACAAAATTACCCTTGCTAAAAAAAAACCGTTGCAGGTAAACTACCTCTTTCCCTCAACCGATCTTCACCAAAAACAATAGGTCGCGAGTACTCTGCAAATCAGGGCTGTATGCAAAAAATTATTTGATTCTGTTTGAATTTGCGGCAGTTATCGTTTGCCATAGAAAAAAAATCTACAGACAGACAGACACACAGACAGACAGACAGACACACAGACACTTTTCGGAAAACGACTTTTTTTCATGTTTTGAGTGTAGTAGAATCAGAATCTGCAATAATCTCGAACACGATTTTTTTTGCCATCACCATACTTCCATTCCTTAAGGAATATGGAAGTAAAAAGGCTAGTCATCACAGTGGAAGTCGCCATCATCTCTTATGCTGAAGAAATCTAAATAAGCGAGGAGTTAGCTTTTTGTACAACACAATCACTTCATAGACACAAAAAACATAACACTACTCCACAACATACAAAAAGGTAAAAAAATGGATTTGTTAGAAATTTTAGAAATTAAAAAAGCAATAAAAAATAACAAAAATTTAACCAATGAACAGACTGAATTTTATGTATCCCCTTTATTAAAATCTGTTATTTAGTTTAATTTATTTTATATTATTTTGAATGTTCATCATTATTTTAAATTATTGCATTCAGTTTATATTTAGTTTAGTTAATTTTATAATTTGCATTCATGATTGTATTTAGTTTTTAAAGACACCTGACCTTCCCTTGTCTCATGCACACACTCTCCCCCCCCTCGCCATCACAACACAGATGTTCCAGATACGCCCTAAACAGATGTCCACCACCTACACTCCACTAACGTCCTGTGTTCAGTAATTTCATTCACTCGCTCTTTGACAATGGCTTAAGTTAGTCGAAACAGCTGTCAGAGTTAATTACAAAATTTGTGAAACTTACCAAGTGTTTTTATATTTTTTACAAAACCTTTTTTATTTTTGTTGTTAAATTTTGCATATTAACTCAACTATAAGAATACATTATATATCGCTTGTTTGTTCAATGAAAGTGCATGCCTCCTATTATGAAATTTCTTCACAAAAAAGGTTTATATAACAAACAAAACAATAATTAGACATTTTTCAAGTTACATAACTTAAAAAATACAGTCTGTCTAAAAAATTATCTCTCTGATTTGCTAATTAATTATCTTGCCAGACTTTTTCCAGTTAACAAAAAAATGCGTACATTATATTATGATATTTCCTACCATTCACTTCTGACAGCAATATCCAAAACAACTACTTATCATCCACTGTACTCACTAGCATTTATTTAATATTTATGTTATTATATGTATAATCATATACAAAACAGTATTACACATTGTATACCAACGTTATACACATCTGACTTTTAATCTCGAATTTGGCCTCCTGGGTCAGACAAAGTCGTCAAAAGCGTTTAAATTGCTATCTGTGTAGAAACAACACAGTCACTGTAAATGGTTGATGATTGACGTACATGTTTATGATCTGCAATTTGAACTTGTCCATACATGAAAAGACAAAAAATAAACAATACAGGAAAGCACCCAACACAGCCCTGTCTTGAATACTAGACATAATCTGGTTAAATGTAATGGATTTTTCTATTTGGTTTAGCTGGTGGTCAATATATTCTTAAATAAAGAGCAGAGTACAGTAGACAATGAAATTGATCTACACAAACAAAACATAATAAATTGATACAAATCCTTTAGTAACAAAATGACTACTGTAAATATAATAAACAATGAATTAACTATAATAACCCTGTACAACCACGACCTTTAAAAATACAAAAATCATAATATACAACTATCAACAATCACATAAAATAATGAATATGAACAAGTGCTGATGTAATAATCTAAAACAAGTAAGTGACTGCAATGTATGGAACTACCCCAAAGAGTTTGTTTTTTAACATTATGTAAAACACAACCTGAATGCTGATCACAAACTGTCCTTTATTGTACCTTATTTCCTATCTTCCCATCTGAGGATTCATATCATACAATCAACGATGCAAATTCCAAGGCATGTATATTCCTTAGCACAATTTCATTTAACATATACCTTTCAAGTCATAACCATTCTTTCTTTTGATTTCAGGAGTGTTTAGTTTTTCTTCTACAGTAACAGTTTAGTGAGTAAACAGTTTAAACAAAAATACTCACTCATCCCCAATTATATAGGGACAGGTCTTACAGTATCTCTGCATAATCAACACTATGTCTTGTAGTAATTTATAGATGATACCATAGTAATCGTCAGTTTACCTTTGAGTAGAGAATTACATTTTCAATACACTTATTGACAAAGTTATTGTCTTCAAGATACCAATCAGTTATAAGAACAGACTTCAAACAGCCAAAAATTATTACCATACAAATGTATACAATTATTCAAAAAATTTTCATTTTTCAAATTAAAAATCTCTTCAGTGTACTGCTAACCCAAGCTTAATGCATCAAGTATTATACCATGCACCAAATAAATGTATGTTATTTTTATCTCTTTTCAAACTCCTAGTGAGCCTGTTTCAAATAACTGTCCTCTATATTGCTATAGTATTGCTAATGGCTTGTTAGTACTTACTACATATGTAACAAATTATGTTACTGAAGACAAAATCACTTTCTAAATGTCACTTTCTATTTTGTTAAGAAATATATTCTAATTTTACTTTTATTTACCCCTCCAAGCTGTGTATACATATATAGGCATGTATTATTTATAGACGTGTATAAATATGTTCAAGCTATATAGACACATTTCATTTCACTGTACATGTTATCAAACAGATGTATACACGCACGCGTGCGCGTTACATACAGTAACGATAAATACTCCGTTAGATATTTCTGGAAATATTTTACAGTCCTTGCATACAGTAATATGTTTCCTCTATCAAGTATACTGTTAAATTTCTGTTAAGAAATTTGCACAATATGGAAATTAAATGAAATCAAAAACCCCATTTCATTTCATTGTAAATGTCATCGAACAGATGTCTACATGTGCGCATGCGCGTTACACACAATAACGATACATACTCCAAGTTAGAAATTTCTGGAAATATTTTACAGTCCTTGCCTACAGTAATGTTTCCTCTATCAAGTATACTGTTAAATTTCTGTTAAGAAATTTGCACAATATGGAAATTAAATGAAATAAAAAAAAACATGTGACAGTATCTGCCATTACAAAAATATAGTTTTACAGAAGTTAAAGTTTTCTCTTTACTTGGACTGACAATGTATTATATATAGAACCAATAATACTGAATAGCCTCCAGGTGGTCTAGTGGCTAATGCGGGCGATTGATGTGCTCATGGTCCCGGGTTCAATTCCCAGCGGAGGCTCCGTACAGCGTGCACTCAGCATCATGAGGCAGAACTGAGTAGGCGCTGAGATAACAGCGCCGCCTCCTGGCTGTGAATACCATAACTAGCGGCTGGTGGCGCGTAGTACTAGCCATACACCATCACACTAACACAAAAGCCGCGCGCGGTACGCCTTGGTCCTTAACGGACTGTTGAGCGGAGGTTTTTAATAATACTGAACAGACTGCCGAATGACATATCTGTAAACCGTTTATATAAAAAAAATCATCAGTTCAAACAAAACATTTAAATATAATCTGTATGCCCTGTAACCAAATACACATTGTAAAGTTTTAACACACCACATTTAAAGATTTCAACTTACATATCTGTTTGAAATTAAAATTGCTATTATTTTCACTATCTAATACTCACTGTAACAGAGTATACTATAGTATGGGAGAGTTGAGCATTTTGGGAGAGAGGAAACTTTGCGACACTACAATCTGACATCCAAACATTAGCTACAGTAAGCTGGCTTCCCTCTAGAAGACTTCTGTTTTGTTCCTTTTTTCTTTTGCTGTGTTAAAACACGTTTTTCTGTTTAAAACACTAACTCTCTTTTTTTCTGAATGAGAATTATTACTGTACTTTTTGATTTTGTATAAAATACCATTTATTATACAGTTGGTCTTATTATGCCCATTGTATTTTTAAAGTTCACTCTGCCTTCCAAAGTCAGCTCCTGACTTACACTCATGGTAGATAGTAGGCCCATATACAGTACTTTATATATCCTATTTTATTACAAAATATTGACAAAAAAAGACAACCCATTACTCAGGCAATGTTTTTCTTCTAGAAAACTAAATTAATGGGATCTGACACAACAAAAATTTCATTAATAAAATATTAATATTTTTAAAAATCACTAGTTGTTTAGTTTGTTTTCAAATGACCATTAGTAACATAAATTTTCAAATTATTCTATATGCAGCTACACAGAAATATGATTCAGTTTAAGAGAGGTTCTCTGTTAATCAGAATACAACACTATTCAATAAAAGTAACAGTTTTTAATTAAACAGAAATATACTCACAATTTTATAACAATTATGTACTGTTTGACATTGCACAAAGAACAAAAGACATGTAACTAAATGTAGGCTATATAAAAAAGACACTTAAACAGAGTTTGAATCACACAACTTCTCATATTCAGCTTTAATAAAAATGTATCCATGAAAATGACAGGATTTAAAAACAATAATAAAACCATACCCAAATGATTGGAAAATATGAAACATGATTATTTTGGGAACAAAGGGACAATAACAAAACTGATGATCTTATGTGCAACAGTCCTATTTGGGCATAGATTTTCAGGCAGTCTGTTATGGAAGAATGAATGACTGAAAAGTCCACTATGCATATTCCTGCCCAAGTTGCTCTGTATTTGTTCCCTGTCACAGAGCTTCACAATGCACTACAGACTTCCACAAGACTAACACCTAGGCACTATTTTATTGGATTTCCAACATCAGCCACTGAACCAAAGAGTGATATTTCCTAAAATATTGTACTTGTCTCCTTTGGTGCGCATCTGCTACAGAACAGTTGTCACCTGCTAATGGTTGATTGGCATGTCACTGATCCAATCATTTCCTCTAATATCAAGTTTACATATAAGTAACGATATACTTATATTTCATTAATCAACGGACATGTCATGGACAACAAAATCCAAGAATCTATAGTTTTGTTGTCTTTAAAAATGGTGTCTTTATTACACAGAACAAATATAATGAATTAATTCTATTTTTTTTTCAGAAAATTACTCCATCTGTAAATCACAGAATGTGAATTATAATCAAGTCTATCTTCAATTTTGTCATTTGGTACTTTAGAAGTGGGGTTTTGGCACTCTATAAATATGGCCAATCATTGCTGATGTTTAGATACTGCTCACATAGCAGCAATAGACCCATGTTGTCAGTTCAAATTCCCACACAGCATCCATTTTCAGTCACTGCAATGCATTCCACTTTGGATCTCAAACATATGGAATATAACTTGGAGACATCACATCCCCACTACTTCAGCTTACCAATAAAGAAGTTGCAAAAAACAAATTATACATATGACAAATGGATGTTCTAATCAACGCAGATATGAAGTGACATTATCTATTGATATTCATTCATACATTCATCAATAAGTTATAAACTTGTCATTCTCTATATCATTTCATCTCCTAAATTACAGTATTTGTATTCGATAAATATTTTTATTTTTAGTAAAAGCATTTTCATAAATTAAAAATAGATATTTCAGCATAGGCTTGATTTAAAATATAAATCATTACATCCAATTATAAGAAAAATAACATGGTACATATATTATAGAACCCTGAACTAATAACAGGGAATAGAAGCATAATGCTGGTTACACTACATTCCCTGTATGCTGAACAGCTCACTGTGGTAGCCTAAATTGCCTCTTCAAAAACTACTTCGCTGGTGCAAAATAAACTATTTTTACACTTATCATACATTATTGTATTATTTATTCACCCAAGTATATTCCAACACAATAACTATTTTAGAAAAAAAGTGGATATAACCTTACTATTTACATTTATTTTGAAAGCATTAAACACTTGCTGAGAAAATAATAGACACTTGCTGACGGAAAACAAGTACAAAACTTTTAAAATAAGTACTAACTTTTGAACTTGTAATGTCTGTACCTATCCAATTAAAAAAAAAGTGTGATCACACTTTTGTTCAGCTTTGACAAATTAAAAAAATCATGTTTTATAAACATATGGCATGAACATTCGTTTTTTAAACAAAATAATATAGTTGTTTTGATTGTTCATCTTCTTTTTTCACAGTACTAAATAATATAGAATATATAATAATATATATAGAAACTAATATACTTCTCTGATTTAAGATTGTTCCCTAATGAAATAAGTTTCAAGTGTAGAAATCCTCTAAACAGCAAATGACCCACAAACCAATTTGTTTTTATAATTTAGGATTGTCCAATCGTTCATGAAAACTTGTACTTAAATAAATTATATTATGTTAAAACTCTAATCACAACCATGTTAGTTAGTCTTTATTTATGACACTGCATTATAAACTTTTTGAAACAACTAATACTTATAAGCAGCTCTTATTTACGAATTTTACAAATATATTAAACAATTTTTTTAAATAAATAAATAATTACGAATACTACAAGCAAGTAAAATCTGAAACTTTGAACCACACTTACCAGCAAATCTAATTTTGATTAAATCCAAAGGGTGAAGCAAAAGCGTGGATGCTACACCACCCGTAATCCCGGCTATTAAATGTTCATATTTAAGATGCTTAAATATTGTTAGCCTCGAATTAGAATGGGTTGCATTTGATTTCATTGAAGACATCATTGAAAAAGATTTTTATCAGCTGAGGCAATAAATTAAAAGACAGTCGCACATAATTTGTTTCTTATACCGGAAACGACGAATTAATGTATCTGCTATTTACATAGAAATTACACATTACTATAAAAACGTGTTTAAAGTGCTCGAAAACATTTTTAAATTACAGAATTCTTCACGCAGCCACTTCAGATATTGCATCATTTTTCACACTCGCCACAACACACCACCACACTTCTAGGAACACTGCCTTCTGTGTCAGGCCTTCAAGGTTTCAAGTTTTCTGTCCAGAATAGCCAACATAAATTGAAAAATTACCAAGAAATGATCAGATTTGATTGGTTCCATTTCACACAGATTTGTAGCAAACGTATTCTTCCCAGATTTAATTATTTATTATTAAATTATTACTAGGTATATTAAATTATTCAAAATTTTAAAAAGAATAAAATTGTAATTGACTCTTGCAACTACAAAGTAATGTATTTGTTCCTACTTCATGATAATATAATAACATAAATAATATCCACAAAATATACTGTGCCTGAAAATTTATGTCGTAAATCAGAACTATATTTGTATAAGTCTAATTGTAACTTAAATATCTTACGACAAATTTTAAAATAACGCCGCACATTTTAGGTCAACCTATTTCCAGAATTGTCGCGAAGTACGTCATTTACAGAAAGCGCTACATGGATTGAACAAATTATGTATTATTTATATCCGTGGAAAGTCATATGATTGCTACGTAAATTGTTGTTCACAAAATTAAAACGTGCCCGTCAAAACAAAGTATGTAAATTTAAAATTTGGGGTCGCAATACATACACGTGTATTAACACTGGATTGTTTACCTCCAAATTAGAACTCTGTAGAGTTACTTAATGCTACTAAAAATTAAAAAAAAACCTTATGAAAGTAAAAGAATTGCTACCATACTTGGTTGCTGTCGGAAAATTCCTGGACTAGTGATACCTGAGTATCAGAAAACACGAGCCAGATCTCAAAGACAATGCGTAGGCCTAGTCTGACTATTTCATTCTTGTATTTTATTGTCCATGACGTTTCAAATTTATTAGTACCGTAATGAATGGTGCACTGTTTCTGACTACAGGATACTAATTTGCTAGATAACAATTCTGATTAAAATTTTACCTTCGTCGGGCTAGGTTTCGTTAGTAGCGAGCTTCATAATTGTGCCTCATGGGGTTGTGGGTAGACCATGGGGGCCCATAACCTAGGGATGGCCCGAAACAACGGCATCAAATGTTTCGCATCAGCTTACTCGACGCAACTGATGCGGGGAAACCACTAATGTCTCGCATTAGACAGCAACAGCAGACGAGACTAATAATTAAGCTACGGAAATTAGATGTAGCATGAAAGTAAATTTTTAGCTAGCAGTATTTATGCATCTTTATGTGCTAATGTACAGGAATTTAAATTTAAACATTAGGTAGGCATGCATCAGTTGTACGAAAAATAGTGTGCGTTTAGAGATTAGTCAATACTCTGTAGCAGCGAATCAGCCAGACGACAACCAATGTTGCGCATCTGATTAATTCAACTGATGCCCAGTCTCAACTAATGCGAACGCATCAGATGCGGGAAATATCAACTTGACACATCCCTACCATAACCTCCTGAAATTTCTTGGCCCGTCCATTGCCCCCCCCCCCAATTAGTGGTAATGTAGTAAACATCAATATAGAGATGGAAATTTTTTACGTAAAAAAATTGTATACTGTTATGAATTTAACGTTATTGACAAAAACATTTTTAAAATAGTGGGTGACCCTAAGCTGTTCTATAACTTTTCTAATCGTGCTCAAAAACAAATGTAATTGGAGCTGAAGCCAATCCACATAGCTTAATGGCAAGCCATAGTATGAGCGCTTCTGAAATCCGAAATAAAGTCCCTTTGATTTTTGCTTGAAATTGACATAAGATTACATAATGCCCTCTGTTTATGAAACAAATTAGTTTCATACTTAATTTAGTGGTGTACAATAGAAGAACTGCACTTTCTAACTGTAAACAAAGTCGATATAATTTCCAGTCACTGTATCAATAGTAGTGTGTAAGTATATTCCCACTTTGAAGCAAGTTGTGTTTTACATGAAGTAGGTAAATCAATATATTCAGTACAAATCAGCCCAGATTAATTTTAAAATACTGACATAATAAACAACTGACTTGGCTGTTAGAAATTTGTAGAATAACGATTTATTTGCATACCAGGAGTCATATTTTGTGAAGTCGCATTGTCACATTAAGCAATACGGCAAAAAATTAGATTAAAACAGACTTATAAGCCTAAACGTACATAAAATTAAGCCAAATTCGAAATAACCTGATAATTTTTATGGTAATAAACCTTCTCCACTAGGGCTGCTGAACAAAATGAATGTGTGCAGGAAGGAAAACCAAAATGATTAGGTGAGGTTCCTATATAGTTAATCAAAGTAGTGTGCATACACAGTAAACCAGTAAAGCCCTGTGATAATGATCTTCACAGGACTGCATACTACACGGAATATGATCAGGTACTGGTAGCACAAACACATACAGTATTATTATATATTCACATTTCCACATATAGCTTAACATTACTGACATACTTAAACACAGCATATAAGCAAAGTAACTGAATATTATTCAGTAGCACCATTTGTTTAATTTATTTTTCTCTATTTACTTGTTTCTTGCCAAATAAATTTGTTTGCAACACAAATGCTTTATCCACAGGATGAAGCAAGTCAATCGTGGTGTATGATGGTGTATGATTTTTTTGTTACAACCAGAAACAGTTTTTCAAAATCATTAGATTTTGCAGCAACAAATACTTTCTTGGCTTAATTTTTACCATCAGACTTATTCGGTTTACAAAATACATGATTAGTCTGACAAGAGCGTAAAAATCGATGGTCTTGAGGTACGAGAAGACCCAAGCATTACCATAGTAGTCCTATCTGTTTTAAATTTAACGAAAATGAATAAAATATTCTAATGAAGAAACCATACATGGAATGGGACAAATGAATGGGACGTTCTATAAAGGTTCTATGTACAAGACATACAAAAATCGTGCATTATATGGTACAATATAATAAGTCGTATTGTATTTTGTTGTACATTATTTCTTACTCATTAAAAAAATTCATCTACACAAAAATGTGTACAAAAATGACCAAAGTTAAATAGATGGAGCTACTAATTAGAATTTTGGGCCAATTTTTTTTTTCTAAAAAATTGTACTTTACAAAAATCAAATATCTGGAAGAAATGAAAGGATAAGTTTAGTTTAGCTAGTTTTCCCCTATTCCATTCATTTTCCAGGAAAACTAGATTGCAAAAAATTACTGCTTACAAAAAACATCATATAAATTTAGGAAACATATGAAACTATTTTGTGATTTTCCTGGATTCATTGTGCAACTTGAAAATAGAAAAAGTCTGTGTTTTTTTATTAAAGGTGGCCAGGAAGCTTAAGTCAGTGGTTCAAATCCTGACCGTGTGCGTGTGTATGTGCATGCGCTTATGGTTTGGATATTTGCTACATTTTCATCATCAACTATTTTGATCTCTTGTATGGTGAAGTATTTTTGTTTTAGTTGGCTATTGCTGTTTGTTGTGATAAGATAAATGGGTATGATGGATATTTTTGTTTTGTAAATGTTTCCTATATATAGGGTTGTAAAACTGACTTGTGTTTTGTGTCAACTACAAATTGTTCAGTTATTATGGGAATTTGTTCCTCAAATCCTTTTTTGTGGTGTATCTTTCTAAATTAGAATTGTAGCAGTTCTTAGTTATTCTAATTCAAAACTATTCCTAATTATTCAAGCCGTCTATGATACCAAGGGTTCTCAGGTGATGGGGTTGCCTGTCACCCGCTGTTGTACTCCGTCTTTAACTTATAGAGCTCCCTCCGCGGGGCCAGGAGACTCCTGAATATTTAGATGTTACCTGCTGCCAGCTGTGGGTTTTCAATTAGGAACTAATTGAGCATGAGGGTGTGCTGAGGCTGAGTCCAAGATTCACCTGGCACAAATGGGTTGTGGCCAAATGCGCTAATTAGGGGAGTGCTATTAAAGTGGGCACAGCAGCGATAAAATTTTCTGGAAACTGTCCAAATGGTGGCGTTCAGGGAATGGAAATGCAGGGATTCTTGCTTGGTCTTGATAGAAGTTAAATAGTGGGCTATACATGATCAGCACAGTCCTTGGTCCAAGAGAGACTGAAGTTTATGGTTCTGGGATTTGGTCAAGTAGCCTTGTACAAGGATCGCGTAGGTAACCATCAGTGCCACATACGTGGAGACGATAATAATCCTTATGCAGTGGCTCATAGAATTGCTGCAAAGTAGGGGTCAGAGCTAGTAAAGATGATTAGCAAGATTGGCTACTTGCTTGAAGTGTATCTGCCAAGTGAGATGACTATCCAGGTGAACCCCAAAGTACTTCGTACAGGGAGACCAGGGCAGGTGAGTATCACCTACATAGAGTCTGTTGGGGAGCTTTCTGCATCTAGAGAAGACTACAGCTGTGCTTTTGTCCACATTAATGGTGACCCTCCATTTCTCTGCCCACTCAATGTAGGAGTCAAAATTTTCCTGGAGCCAGATAATGGCCATTTCAGCACAACAATCGATGGCATAAACTGTCATGTCATCGATGAATATGGCCAACCTGATTTCAGGTAACTTGGGCATGTTGTTGACGTACACTGAGACAAATAGAAGCCTAAGACGCTTCCCTGAGGTACACCAGCTGTGATTACCCTTCCAAAGCAAGGGTGTTATCTACTCTCATGCAGAAGATTCTGTTCTGAAGAAAGCAAGCAAATGAATGTAGCAGTATGGAAGCAGAATCTCTGTGAGTTTGTAAAGGAACCCAGGATAAGCCATCCATCAGAAAATTAAATGTCATTTTTGGATGAACTATTCAATAAATACAAACAGAATAATGGAAAAATATAATTTATTGAAGTGCTGAACAAAATGGGTAAAATGAATCTACTATAAATGAAATAGAAAATAAAATAGAAAATGTAAACAAAGACTGGACCAAAAACAAAAAACAGCTTATAATACTTTAAAGAACTGTGCTACATTGACATTTATAAACATCATTGTCAAAGAAATTATTAAACTATTCAAAAATGCATAGTAAAACTAGCATATAACAAAATTAATAACACTACAAAAAACAGCAAAGAACATCTACAAAATGGGACTTATAAAGTTGACTGCAATGATTGAAACTAATTTTATATAGGCCAGTCCTAAAAAAAATGTAATGAAAATTTGAATATTTAAAAGCATAGTTCAGTTCGTAGTCCTTCAGTCTTTCGACTGGTTAGTACCCTCCCTGCATATACCCGTGGTGCTAAAGTAACTCAGTGTTAAGTACTAAGCATAGTAGGGATACAAAAATAAAAACACACAAGACATACACACACTTTTGTCCCAATATACTGTTTAGTTTAGTAAAGCAGTAATCATTAAGACATATTATAAGATAATGGTTTTTTTAGTTGACTGAAAAATACATTTTCCCTCTATATAAAGTTGGTTTCTTATCCACAATGAGTCTGACCTTATATTGGGGAATCCAGATTACCAGTACAAAAAACTGTATGTACAAAGTAAAATGAAGGAAAAAGTAATAGTTTTAAAAGGCACATAAAAGTTCTATAAATTTACTGTCCTCCTAACAACATGTACCATGCTTGCAGGGATAAGAAACACAATCTGCTCTAAATCTGCTGTACTTATTGGTTTTTGGTTCAGTATTGTGTGTTGTATAGAACATTTATTAATATGTTAAGCTAAATTTATTGCATCCACAAATTTTTTAATTTAAGTATGAATGGTATGAGCTACAGAACTTCTTATGAAGCTGTACTTTTCCTCCTTATTCATATGTGTTAATTTATACATATTTTTATAATGGTCTCACAGATCGTTGTATGGTACAGTGGAAAATAAAATCACACTAATGAAATCACTAATTACCAGCTTTCATTAATCACAATTAACAATTTGTAATAAACTCGTACAATAATTCAAGTTCAAATTTGTCCACATGCAATAAAAATGTCAACTATTAGAGTTCAAGACTAATTATAACACAATAAACACTTCACCACAATACTTTGTAACACACTTCAATAAATCACCACTTATAACTGACTTCTAAGTGGCAGCTGTCACCTATTTATAGCCTGCAGGGTTCCAGACTAATGTTTCGTAATATGCGTCCCTAACAAGCACTCAAAAACTCTAGAGGATACTTGAGTGTGGCCTTGGCAGAAATGCGCACCTGCTGGGCTAGTGAGAAACATGTAGAATGACACTCTCCATTGTTCAAGAACGTTCCGTCGTCGTCACACTGCCATCTCCTTAAGCCTGTTCATCCCAAACTGGCAAACTGCCTCTCAAGTAATCCTTGGCCAGCTGATCTAGGGAGTTGGTTTACTTGCGAAGAATAATTCTCTGGCTCTTCAAATTCAGTCTTGTGTGATCCAAACATCAAGTTCCCAGGAAGACGAATCTTCCTCTCAACCACTAGTTTCTCTGGAATCTCTCCCATTACAGTGTGTACTGATGATCTATATGCCATTTGAAACTGTAGAAGATGTAAGAACATACTACTCTCAGAGGTGAAGTTACACGAAGGCAATTGAGGCAATGCCTACCCTAAAAAATTATGTAGAATAAAAATTATAAACACGTATGAACTACGTAATGTAAAGATTAAACATTGTTACTGTGACTGTTGAATTTATTAAGCCGAAACTACATGCTTTACTGAGCGACGTCTAGGTGGTGACAGGTGAGAGTCGACATAGTTCGTTTAAAGCGAATGAGGCAACGTGAACTTGCCTCAGCGTTTTTTGTATACATCGTATGTAAGCAATGTGCTGCCGTGATTGGGAAGTGCGGGAGGGGGGGATTGTCCCATGCTCTACACATAGACTGTTGAGGCATGTCTCACTTATAACTGTGGTGCAAACAGTTAAGTTAAAGCGTACTGTGTTGTTTATAAGTGTGTTTATTTTACGTGGTTATTAAAAATGTGCTGAACTAATAGATGATCAAGTTTGTTATTTGAATTATTTGTAACATTAAACATATATGTAGAAACTAATCAAGTTTATAAATTTATAAGTTCAATCAGTTGTATTATTGTGTATGACTAATAAGTGTCCCCCCCCCCGAAATGAGTGAACGCAGTCCTTGTAATACCTTATCAGATCTTTTGAACTTATTAAAAAGTAAGCCATTTTCTTTTTGGACTTACGAAGAAAAATTTGTTGTTAAAAATAAAAGATTTACAGTTAATTTAGACTTTAAACATTTTGATGGTAAATATCATAGAAAATTTCAGTTTTCTTGGTATGAGCGATATTTGTGGTTGACAGGTTGTTCTGAAACCAACAAATATTTTTGTTAACATGTATCTTGTTTGCTGGTGAAAAAGAATGGATTTTATATAGAGTAACAGTTACAACAAACTTTCTTAGAAAAGCAGAAAAACACCAGAATTCAAATAAACATATACAGAATTACGAGGGGTACTGTTTGCTGGGACACGTGAGGATTGAACATACTCTCTCTGAAGGGCTAGAATTCAAGCTGTTAAACATATTGAAGTCGTGAAATGAAATAGCTTGTTGTTGAAAGACTTGTTGACATTGTGTGTTTTCTTGGAAACAGGAGCTTGTATTTCGAGGTCATTTTTAAGGGGAAGACTCAGTCAACCAGGGTAATTATCTAGAATTGTTAGATCTTTTTTCTAAGCAGGCGTGAGTACATTCGAGATCATCTCCAGTCTACGTCAGGCTTTAAAGGTACACCAAGTGATATTCAGAATGAATTAGTTGAATCTGTAACTGATATATATTTCAAGAGAAGATTAAGGCGGAGTTAGATTCTTGCGATTTTATTGGAATTCAGGCAGATGAAACTTCAGACGAATCAAATAGATCTCAAGTCAGCATAATTTTTAGATTTTGTTCAAAAGAGGGTCCAATAGAAAGTTTCATTGGGTTTTATGATGTTTCAGTAGATAAGACTGCATCAGGCTTATCAGAATTAATTCTATTTTGAATGTTCATCACTTCTTTGTTTACACACATAACAATTATTAATATTGGTGTTACTTTCACTGTAAACTTACTTGTTTTATTCACTCAGACGACGTTTCGGAGTGGTGTTCTCCTTCTTCAGTGAGTTTGGATACAGAATGTGCCAAGTTGTCGGTAATTTTATGTGTAATGGTTTTTAGTTAACAGGTTGTGTGTGGAGGTGGAGGTGGAGGGGATTGGCACAGGAGTTTGAAATAATAAGCAACACATACAACAATTCAAACTCCTGTGCCAATCCGCTCCACCTCCACCCCCACACACAACCTGTTAACTAAAAACCGTTACACATAAAATTACCGACAACTTGGCACATTCCGTATCCAAACTCACTGAAGAAGGAGAACACCACTCTGAAACGTCGTCTGAGTGAATAAAACAAGTAAGTTTACAGTGAAAGTAACACCAATATTAATAATCAGAATTAATTGTTAATGTTTTGCAAAAGTGGGGTGTAATTGAGAAGGTAGTCTGTCAAACATACTTTTTTCATAGTCAAAGTCTGTCAAAGTCAAGGCATTTCATACTTTTTTTTAGATCCTCGAAGAGATCACAGCTTCTAGAATCTAGAGGATTTAAACTTCCACAATCATCCATTACCTATTGGAACTTCCATTCCAGAGCAGTTCATATGACTTTAGCAGGATTTTGAGGACTTTACAGAGAATGATGAAGGATGGGATAGTGATTCATACAATTCTGCTGTTGTATTGGTTAACATACTCAAAAAGACCCATTTCATTTACTTACTTTGTTTTTCTAGTGAAATATTCATGTATACTGACCATCACTTTTCTCTACTGCAACACAAAACTATCTGTGATATAATTCTGTGCAACACTGAAATTCAGATTGTTATTCAGAAAATTACTTCTATCCTCAAGGTCATGATATAAGAAAACACCGTGTCGTCTTGCATTGAAAAATGTCACCAAATAAACAGTGAGGTAAATACAGATGACAGTGACAGGAAACTGCTGAAAATGTTAACTTATGAAGTTCTTGATGCTTTGATTATGCTTCTGGAGGTACGGTTCAGTGATTTTGAAAGTATTCCGTTTGTTGAGTTGTTGGATCCAAACCACTTCATTTCTTACAAAGAGAGTTTCCCTTCTACTAAATTGAACAGCCTTATAAATAAATAACCTTGTTTCAATAGTGAAATTGTTTCAATACTGGAAAACATTTGTTCCCTCAAAGACTTTTACATTTTATAGATCTGAATGACTTAGAACCAGTGTACATGGAAGTTTCAAAATTAGTACATTTGATTTTAACATTTCCTGTTACTATGGCTTCTTCAGAAAGGAGTATGAGTACTCTGAAAAGAATATAAAAAACTACTTGCACAATACGATGACCAATGAACGACTTAACTCTCTTAGCACCATTGCTATCAAACAAAATTTGTGAAGGAACTGATGAATGACCAGCTGTTCAAAGACTATGTGGCTGACAATTTTGCAAGCAAGAAAACTCACCGTGTTGAACTACTCTACAAAAAATTTAAGGTAAGACTTTTGCCTACCCATTCATTAACTACTAGCTTCACCACTGACTACTGTAAAGTTGGGTGAACTAAAAATAAAAACACACAAGACAAACACACACGTTTGCCCAATATACTGTTTGGTTTAGTAAAGCAGTAATCATTAAGACGTATTATAAGATAATGGTTTTTTTAGTTGACTGAAAAATACATTTTCCCTCAACAGCCTCCTATGTGGTGACTTGTGTGAACTGTTAATAATATATGCAGTGGTAGACAATTAACTGAACGATAGTTAAATATAAATTAGATTTATTAGAAATTAACAAACGTATAAGCTATGCTCTCACAGAGTACACACGCACCAAGAACAATGGCCTAGTTAAATCTTACGTTTTATAAGTTGGCACTAGTGAATTTATAACTTCATTTAGATAATCACAAAGTATGTAATATTCAAATCATAATTATATTTCATAAGCATAACTTTTAACTGATACACTTAATGTTTATTCAACACTTCCCCCGTTTATGTAATATATATAAAAAGTCTCTGCATAAAAATTATTTAAGACTTTTACAATTGATTGACCGATGGAACTCAAAAACCGGACGTGGAAGTGGCTTAGTGAGGATATCTGCTGTCTGATCCTTGGTGTTGACATACTCTAGATTGAAGACCTTCTCTTCAAACTTTTCTCTTATATAATGGTATTGGATGTCAATGTGCTTAGTCCTTTTGTGAAAGGATGGATTCTTGATCAGTTGAATTGCACTTTTATGTTGTAACAAATTAAAATTTGATTTGTTATAAATGTTTGTTTGTGTAAAAAAAAATTTTGTTTTATTGTTTTTATATTTATTATTTTTTATTTTATTTAAATTAATTAATTTAAAATGTATTGTGGTGTTCCGAAATCCTTGTTATTGGTTTTAATTGAATTAGGTCCTTTTTAGTATTTAAAATTCCTTCACCAGTTAATAAGATTGTCTCCAAAAACAATCGATTAGTGAACTTTCCTTATTTGGAGGTTATCTTCCTTCGTGGTTGTGAAATTCTGGTAGTTATCTCTCAATTAAAATTATTTATTATGCTAATTATTATATAGGAATAAACAATATTCAATTTTATGATCTTCAATGAATTTTATTAAAAAATATTGATATGATCGATTTTCTATTGATTTATTAATCGACTCTCAGGGTATATTTCAATAGTTCGTACAATTATTTAGTATCGGGTTCTTTTAACAGGTATTTTATAGATAGTCAGAGAAAAAGGGCAAAGTATGAAAAGTATAACATTACAAAAGTATAATCTTATTAATTAAAATACATTTATAACATTCAATATATAAGTAATATTAAAGAAATTTTCGAACCGTTCAGTTGAGTAGGCAGTGTCAGATTGGATTGTGGGAAGAAAAAGATGGCCGCTTCGAGTTCAGATGTCAGACGAATACACCTCGCTAATTCTGCTTGCAATAAAGGCGGCTTCTCCTGTGATTTCTCATTCCTGCTGTTGCGATTATTCCTTCTTGTGTTGGTGGAGTGTTCCTGGTTAAGTTTTAGTGGTCCACTTCGATAAAATGTGTTGTAAAAGTTATGTTCAACTTTAGTCTGTCAGGTCGAGAATTGCACTTTCCGTTTCGTTGTGTGTAATTACTGTTTTAATCGTTTAAATAGTGTATTCACTGTGTTCTGTTCTTGTTTGAAGTTAGTTTAATGTTTGTAGGTGTTCGTTTCACTGAATTTACGTTTAGAATGTATTTTTACAAAACTCACATTTTTTGCATCAGGCTAGGCTTATTGGATATGCGCCATTTATGTCTCAGCTATTAGGTTAAAAATTGCTTAAGAGCTCATGTCAAGTGTACTTCACAATATCTAATAATGCACTAACTAACTTCCTTCGTCTTGTCTAAAAGTCTTAGCCAAATTAATATTAGCAATCCATTGTTTGAAAATTATTTTACATCCTGTGCATGTGAGAATTTTACATTGTATAACTGAATATATTTTTGCTATTATTCAAATTTATTAATTACTAAATACATAATCTTCTTCTTCAGTTCATTCTGCTTGATTTGATACCAAATAAGATAGTTTTATTAAGTTTTTGATCTAAAATGCTATATTTACTTCATTTTGAAAATTGTAAGTTTTAAAATTCACTTCCTGTCCTTTTCAAAAATGTTGCCATTTTACATGTTATATCAATGATTGTATTAAATCTCAGATTGACATAAAATGTTTATCTTTCCTTAATTACTTGCAATTTGATTAATTGGTTATCTTTTAAAATATTATACATTAATATGTGACTCCCCTCTTAGAATTTTCAGTTTTTACATTTGCATTTTTAACAATAATTCTTACTATCTTTTTACAAAATCTTTCTTACTTATATTTCCAGTTACATGACTCTACGACTGATTTACCTTATATAAATTCCATCAGTTTAATTGTTTTTCTGTACTTATTTCATCAATTTTGATGCTGTTTAGTTTTAACATTTGGCCTAGATTTCTAACAGTTTTTTCATACAAAGTTTTTAAATAATACATTTTGTTTATATCCTCTCTGACTTTCCATTCTATTATGACATTAATTAACATTTTCTTATTTTAACAAAAGAACAATTAGTATATAATTTATACTCTTAATTCATAATACATAATTGAAATTAACAATGGTCTTTCAAACTCAGACATTTTATACTTAATTATTATTAGTAATACACAATAAATATTTTATAAATAAAGAATGTTATTTAATTCTGACATTTCAGTCTCGATTATCACTAGTAACTTATTCTAAATAAACAAAACATATCTGTCCTTCCATCGTTTACTCTATTTCTTATACTAGGTTCTATTTTCAGTTTTAATCTGTTTTTTGTTTGATTTTGGGGAAATGATACATTATCACTTCACTTTTTATATAGCCTGCTCTTGTTTTATCTACTGTCATTCTACTGAATGTTGTATATGAAGAGTGGCAGTTATTATTCAGAAACACCTGTATTATCTGTCATGATAATACTTTATTTAATATTATTGATGGACACAATATAAACACTTCAAAGTTGTACTATTTCACAATTTACTCAGTTTATGAA
This sequence comes from Magicicada septendecula, assembly GCA_034769895.1. Lineage (NCBI taxonomy): Eukaryota > Metazoa > Arthropoda > Insecta > Hemiptera > Cicadidae > Magicicada > Magicicada septendecula. The sequence goes on from CM068372.1 coordinate 207,739,731, forward strand.
CTGCAATATTGACACATAAGGTTTATTTATTATAACACAAAAACTTGCACTGATCCCCTTTTTATTCTTGGATTTTATTTCTAATTAGTTTTATAGTTTTATTAAAATCAAGAAATCTATTTATAGAAGATAATGAAGGTTTGTTTTTTGCATTATATAATTATTTCACATTGGTTCACTTTCAATTCTACTTTATACACTTTTGGCTTATATTTATTTTACATGGTTTCTAAATTTGGGTATTTGTTATACTTTCATTTTTTATTATTTTTATCACTTTCTTTTGGGGTTTGGGTTTTTTATAAGAGCACTCCTTCTTCTTGTGGATGCTGTCTTGTTCTGGTTTCTTCATTGATTTCTCCTATTCTTCTTGTTCCTTATAAAAGTATTTCCTTTTCTGTTGTGGATGTTGTCTTGTTTGGGTTTCTTCCTTCCTTACTCCTAACCTACCTGGGTATTACCTTTTTTTTATTTTTAGTTTTGCAGTTTATTTTGATGATTCATCACTCATTGTAACATTGGTTTTAAATGAAACTTTTACTTTAATCTATGATTGTGCTTTACGGTGGTTCTTAATACATTTTTTTATTTTGATTTTTCTGATTTAAAATGTTTTTATTTTATTTTTATGATCATACTACCATTCAGAATTATGGCATTATCTGTCATTCTACAATGTTCAGAGTTGTTTTTGTGCTTTTCAAGAAGCATAAGTCATTGATGAGTTTCCTTAACCACATTATGTCTTTAACAGCTCAGCACGCTGCCATATATTCAGCATCGGTTGTAGACAATGGTGTTGTGGCTTGTCTTTGGGAACTCTAGGTATGTACACTCGTTCCTAGTTTGATTAAATATCCAGAAGTACACTTGAGAGTTTCAATTTCTCTAGCAAAGTCTGGATCACTATAGACTTGCAAATGAGAATTAATGAGAACTTTAGACCGTAGTCCAGAGTTCCCTTTAGGTATTTGAGGATTCGTTTCACAGTATTCCAATAAAGCTTGGTAGGTTTTTGAAGATAGCGACTTGCCTTATTAACATCAAAAGACAAATCTGGCCTGGTACCATTTGATAGGTAAAGCAAGCTTCCAACAGCTTCTGCATAAGGCGCGTTGACTATTCCAGTGTTCAGATTTTTATGAGCATCAATGCATGTCTCTTCATGAGGATCTGCAGGGATTGTCACTGGATTTGCATTCTGCATCCTAAACCTTTCGATTACCTTTTTTGCATACGCAGTTTGATGGAGGAATATTGATCCATCCTGGTGTCTTTCAATCTGCAACCCAAGAAACGTATTTGCCTCATCATCAGTAACCTCAAATTCCTTTTTTAACCCATGGATGAGATTGTTGATATCATCTTGTTTTTTAGCCGCAATTAGTCCATCATCAATATAGACGGCTAAAATCAACCTTCAATCTTTATTCGTGCTAGTGAAGATACATGGATCTGCCTTGGTAGATTCAAGTCCGTACTTCTTTAGAAATTTGGTAAACCTCTGGTTCCAATATCTGGAGGATTGTTTGAGTCCGTATATGCTCCAAAGCAGCTTGGAGACTTGATTTTTTCCATTTGAAAAACCTTCTGGTTGCTTCATATATACATTCTCTTCAATCTCACCATTTAGAAAAGCAGTTTTGATATCAAACTGCTTCAGTTTGAGTTTTTCTTTTGCTGCAATAGATAAAATCATTCGAATTGAATCGAATCTTACTACGGGACTGAAAGTTTCCTTGAAATCAATTCCAGCCTTTTGATCAAAGCCTTTGGCAACTAGTCTTGCCTTGTACCTTCGAATATTTCCATTTGGATCCTTTTTAATCTTGAAGACCCAGCGATTTCCCATGACATTGTCCACAGGTGGTGGTTCAACTAAATCCCATACTTGATTTTTAAGAAGAGATTCCATTTCTTCATTCATAGCAATACTCCAGTTTTCAGCATCATCACTGTTTACAGCTTCTTGATAATTGAGAGGTTCAGTACCTTCTGCAATAAAACAGTCCTCGATGTTAACATAATCAGCATATCTCGCTGGAGGTTTGATTGTCGATGATTGGTGCAGTCTGCTTCTGTAGTTTGTAGTCTCAGTATCAGCTATATCAGATTCTTCAGATTGCACTTGATCCTCAGAAGTTATATTATTTTGAACGATATCATGATCTTCAACAAAAATGTTATTTTGAACGATTTCAGGAACTTTATCTTTCTTTTCATCGGGTAAGTATAATGATGTGTATACTTCCCTGTTTTCATCATTTTCTTCTTCACTTTCAAACGTATTCACGAAAATGATGTCATGTACTACATTTGCTTGTTTTTTTGTGTGAGGAAAACAAACTCGAAATCCTTTGATATTCTCTTCATATCTAATAAAATATCCCTTTTCAGATTTAGCATCCCACTTCTTCCTTTTGATCTTGGTAATGTGTGAGTACACTTTTTCTCCAAATATATGTAGATCTTTTAAATTTGGTTTACAACCATGCCAAAGTTCATAAGGAGTGAAATCCTTTACTGAACTTGTGCTTGTGCGATTTAATACATACACCACTGTATTGACCGCTTCAGCCCAAAAAGTCTATTTGAACTTTCTTGCGCACAGAATAGTACGTGCTGCTTCAACTACTGTTCTGTTCTCCCTCTCGGCTGATCCATTTTGTTCTGGTGTATATGCCACTGAACGCTGGTGCGTGATTCCATGGTTACTGAGCAACTTGGAAACATTTTCACAGTCAAATTCCAGTCCGTTGTCAGTTCTCATGATTTTTATCCCATTAGAACAGTTTTTTCTGTTGTTTTTTCTAACAAAGTTAGTCATGCCAGCAAGAGCTTCAGACTTTGAATTAATAAAATACACACGTCTATAATGAGAAAAATCATCTTTTAGGAGGAGAAAGTGTCTCGATCCACCTAAAGAATTTTGTGACATTGAACCACACAAATCTGCATGAAAGATCCACCAGTAGCACTGGTTTCGGAAGCACTCATTGGAAAGGGTAGGCGATGAGCTTTTCCAATTGCACATGCATTACAAAAACATACGTCGTTGTTTTTAGCTTTAACACCAAAATGTTCAAGTACCTTTTTAACTCTAGGATAGTTATGATGCACCACTAGTTTTTGATGTTATGTTTCCAAAGTATCTGCAATATTAGCACAGTTAGTGTTCAATTCTTCATTTTTTTTGCTCGAAGGCTCAATTTCAAATTGCATCTCGAATAAACTATGTCTTTTGCGTAACCCCATAGCTATGATGTGACCATTTTTGAAAAATTTGCACACTTTATTATCTGCAGTTTGTTTTAGACCTTTGTATAAAGCAACACCACTCGAGAAAAGGTTGTAACTAAGATCTGGAATGTATAATACATCTGCTAAATGATTTTTATTCCATTTTTCACCATCAAATGTATTTACGTTTATATTGCCTTTTCCATAGGCTTTTAGAAAATCACCATTTCCAATACGCACCAAGATTTCTTGATTTAATGGTTTATAATCTACAAACCAATCTTGATGATGTGTCATGTGGTCAGTTGCACCTGAATCTTTATACCACATGTCGACCTATTTAGAGCCTTGTAAAATAGATGCTAAGGCCTCACTTATAAGTGCAGTTCCCTGTGTTGTATCACGTTCTTTGCTTGTGTCATTTTTATCACTTTTATTCATGTATTTTCTGAATCTACAATTTCACGCCCAATGATCTGGCTTGCCACAAACAAAACAATCGCCTTTTGGTTTAGACATATTATTAGAATTGTTTTTATTCGCACATTGTTTTGCACCTTTGCCTTTATTTTGAGATTTTTATGCAAAAGCTTTGCTTTCAGTCTTTTCAGTATCATTCACTTGCATTTCTTCAACTCTTAATGAGGTTTGTTTTTGTATGATCAGCCTCAGCTGTTGACTCCCATGACCACAGAAAATGACTAAAACTCTTTGGCAATGTAAGCCGAATTTTCGACACTATCATCTTGTCATCAACAGTTTCACCCATGCTTTTAAGTCGATAGGCTAAATCTTCAATCTTTGAAATGTGTGTAGCCATAGCATCAGCTAAATCCTTGACAAATGAGTGCCACTGTTGCTGAATAACGTGCAGAGATGCTTCGCATTTTTGCTCATACACAGACACAAGTTTTTCCCACATTTCTTTGGCATTTTCTAGATTCACAAGATGAATCATGGTTTTTTCAGTCAGAGTTGTCACAATTACTCTCTGAGCTGTCCCGTCTGCCTTTTCGAAATCAGATTTCTTCTTTTCATATTCTGTTTTCTTGGCTACAGACGCATTATTATCTAACATAGTGGGCATAACTTGTACACCTTTGACTACATTCCATAAGTTGTAGGATTTCAATATAACTGTAATCTGAAATTTCCATATATTCCAGTTCTCGCTACCTTGCAACTTGTTAATACATAGTAATTCACTTTCCATGTTTGTGGCATTGAGGTTAATTTTCACTTTTACCACACGGTCAGAATAACCTTTTTTTTTTTGCACGTAAACACGTTTTGGACTATTACTGCTCAATTTCACATAAATATTGCCCTTTGTGCGAACCTGGGCCCATAACCTGTTAATAATATATTGTAAAATTACATAATCAGTGATCAATACTGATAAAAATCAAGAAGTACCTATTATTATTATTTGTAAAATAATAATAATAAAAAAGTCAGTAGTTACCCCATTCCAAAAGTCAGAAATGTATGATTAAGTATGATACTATGAAATATTTGTACCATAAAACACTGTAGCAATTAAAAAACAATGTACTAAATGTGACCATAAAAGTGCGGTGTGTACAAAGTGCAACATAGTATGATATGTGTAAATTTTAAAACTGAAAAAGACATCAATCACAAATGGTGATGATAAAGGACTATAGTAACAAACTATAAGTTTAGTAATAAGTTGTTGTAGTTTTGTTTGGTTAGGCCACAAAGGCAATATCAATGTAATTAAAAGATTATTTTGTTTATGTTTGAAGGATCCAGGGTTATATAAGAAATTAATAATTGCTAATTAAACTAAAGTAAAGAGATGGTAGAAAATAAAATAGTGCCTAGAGCAATGATACATTTACAGAAGTATAAGTCAGATATAAACCAAGTTAAAAACCACTAAATTATAAAATACACGTATCTAAGCTTATGTAAAGATGTGAAGAAAAACATTGTATAAATTAAATGTAATTATAGTTAAACATTATAAAGGAGTATTATTCCTAAAACAGGGAAGAACTAATAATAATTAATACTAGCCTATTTACTAAAACTGTACCTAGGTTAGCCAATAAAAACTCATCAATTTCTTACTAAGAGTAACTGGTTACTAAGAGTAACATAATCAACAAGATGGGTAATTGTTAAATTGGATTTCAAGAGAGTAGATAACCAAAAATAATATCCAGCAAATTTTAAAAATTTAGTAACTACAATTCGGAAAAAACACTATTCTAAATTAATGAAACGATTCAGCACAAGCCACTACATCTGAGACATCCGTTGAACCACAATAATTAATGCCAGAAAATCGAAGAACATTGAAAATTCATCTAACCATCTGATGGCCTGAAAATTTTGAACTGTCACTACTTGGGTGAGAACGCCTACCTTAATAAACTAAAAAATTACACATCACCAACAAGTAACGAACACTAGAAACTGTACAACATCTTTCAATTTATAAGAAAACATAGTGTGAACATTATAAACTTTATTTGTTTAACCAAAAATAGTAAAAGCGTGGGTTCATTAGCAATCTACTGCAGCCATCTTTATTTTCTTGCTTTCTGTATGAATACGTAATCTGCGCTCTGGCGTTTAAAAAACGAACTTGTTGAATCAGACTTTAAGAAAATAAATATTAATTATTGTAAAGTATGATACTATTAACTAAGTATTTCTGACTTTCTTATAGTTCAAAGAATCCCCAAATAACCCTGAGGTACATAATTTATTAATTTTAGTAGTAACTGTAATTGAATATATCTGTTGTGTTATATAAAAAACACTAATATCGAAAAATGTTGTGATTTTTGAAAATAATCGATTTGTAAACCGATGAATTGGAGGTAATAATTTCCAGAAAAATAAACCAAATTCAATCAATAAATACCTTTCTTTTAGGTAATTGACTTTGTATTATTTCTTGTAGATAGCAGCTTTGTTACAGGAAACAAGTGAATAGCAGAGAAGAGTAAGAAAGTTAGCTCCGACATCAGAACTTATGAAGTACTATGGACAACATAACCTGTAATTTGTTCGCAAATTGAAAACAGCTGATGCAACGCGCATAAAAAACAAACGATCAAATCGCACTCAAAGAGAGGAACTCTCTCTCTCTCTCTCTCTCTCTCTCTCTCTCTCTCTCTCTCTCTCTCTCTCTCTCTCTCTCTCTCTCTCTCTCTCTCTCTCTCTCTCTCTCTCCCCCCTCTCTCTCTCTCTCTCTCTCCCCTACCCTTTTACAAACAACTGAATAGTAATACCTGTAAGAAGATATAATACATAATAAAGAATACTGTGGTTTATTTGTCAATACTAAAGAATTACACACACCAAATTAAAAATAAATAACACTATCAGAGTATAAAAAAGACGTTGTTATTATACTGTAAACACCATCGACTGAAAAAAGGAGAGAGGAGACGTTACAATATGCAGTAGTAGACAATTAACTGAATGATAGTTAAATATAAATTAGATTTATTAGAAATTAACAAACGCATAAGATATGCTCTCACAGAGTACACACGCACCAACAACAATGACCTAGTTAAATCTTATTAAATCTTACGTTTTATAAGTTGGTACTAGTGAATTTATAACTTCATTTAGATAATTACAAAGTATATAATATTCGAATCATAATTATATTTCATAAACACAACTTTTAACTGATACACTTAATGTTTATTCAACATGAACGATGTAGTGATCTAAAGAGGTAAGATTATCTAAAGTAGAGATATATGTCTCAAGTATAGAAGAAACAAAATCAACAAAAATTTCTGCAGTAGAAGACTCAATTGCAAACATAAAAGGGCAAATGAAAAGTGAAGTCGAGTAGTTAATGAAAATACAGCCATGTGTGTCAAAACAAATGGCTCAAGACCAATAATAAAACCAGGAAAAGATGTAGACAACCAGATAATATATAAAGTCATTTTATCTGTAGTTAGGTCAATTCATATCAAGGCCCCAATATTTCATTAAAGCACTCATTGAGTGACATATCTCTGGCATTCTAAAGCCGCTGCAGTTTCATCATTATTGCTTTAAAAGGACCAGTCACTGAGCTATTCAAGAAAGTGCAACCTGATAGTCAGAACACCAATGGTGAACTGATCAAAGCTCTAGAATTATGGTCCAATGATAAACATTTGCACGATGTGTACTGCGCTCAGTTGAGAATAAGATGACAGCGTTCCAGAGAGAATCTTCAGGAGTTTGAAGCAAGCATTAACAGACTAATTAGACTGGCCTATCCTGAAGCATCAGAGAATTTTCTAATACAGATATTTACTGATGGTGTCTGAGAAGGCAAGTGTACAGCAAGTGTTACAAGTGGCAAGACACCAGAATAGTGTGGACACCCTTGTATCTTTGAGGCCACCAAGTGTGGCATCTGGTTGGGCCAATCACAAAGTGTGTGCAATGAAATCACTAAAATATTGCAATGAAATAGACAATGAAGAGGAAGATCAGAGAACAGAGACCACCACCACAGTACAAGGGAAGGAAGAATGGAAGGCTGAAGTGTTATAAATGTGGGAAACCTGGACTTCTAAACAGAAATTGTTGGTCTAAAGTTAATTCAAGCAAACAGGAGGGTGATCAGTAGTTGGTACAGCGGGGCATGTGCTGATTAACTTGAGGAATGAAGCACCTAGATAATACACAATTTCTGCTCTTCATAAAAACAGCAGGCGCTTGGTAGTTAATGGATTCATTCAAGAAAGGCTGACCTCAGTTACAGTTGACACGGATGCCACAGTATCCACTGTGTGGCCCTGATATGGTGAAAATCTCAAGCCAATTTGGTAGTACCTTGTGAACAGCTACTGAAATATCTATAAAAGTGTTTGGGAAAGTAAAGGTACACTTACACCTAGGTTGACTTGAGTTGATCACCTAGTACTCATTGAAAACATTGTCGGTGAAGTGATTGTTGGCATTGACCTTATGAATGTCTACAGATTTATAGTAGACTTAAGAGAGAATGTCCTGAGTGTTGGCCAAGAGAAGTTGAAGTCTTGCACAATTGAAATATAAAGTCAACCAACTATTCGATTAAACAAATGACAGTAGCTGAAAAAGAAATCAACAGGTGCGGAGAAAGGGATCCCTTGTTGTTGGATATGGAAACAGAAGAAGAAATGATAGATGAAGTACAGATTTGTATGGCAATAGAAGAGGTGATTGGAAAACCAAGTATGGTTATCGCAGAAAGGCTCTTACTTATTCCTGAGTTAACACGCAAGCAAAAGGATGAGTCTGTGGGAAAAGGCATTGGAGAGAAACAAACAAGATGTAGGAGCAAGAAGAAAAGATGTACAGGACGTACAGGAAACAGATGAGTTCAGAGATGAGGAGACAGTTTTACATGTTCAAAAAAAGTTTCTGAAGAGGATATTATGCAAGAGATTGGAAGCGGACTGGAAAAGCAAAATATAATTTAAGAAGATGTGTTTGTGAGTATTGGAAACAGTGTGTTGGAAGTGTCTTTTAAGAGTCAAATTTATAGCAAAGAACAGAAGATAATTTGCCAGTTTGGGACAAACAGTCTTAAGGAGGGGAAAGTGCTATATGTTGAGGTGATAAGTAACACATGTAGCTATGTGAACCATTGTGACAATACATATTATACAGATTCTTTGGATGTGGAAGTTACAAATCTTAACAGCCTATCTATAGGCGTGACAAGAAAAATAGTAACTCAAAAATTTACCTACTCTTCTTTAGCTACTAAAAAGTGCAAATTAGTATTAGAGAAATAAACAAATAGTCATTACTATTCCTGTATCAAATGCATTCTGTGAGAGGTGAAAAACCTACTTGAGGGACAGAATGTATGATGAACGGCTGAACAGCCTGTTACTGATAGCAGTTGAAAGCAACTGGCCAGAAACTTGACCTGAACTTTAACCTGATAGCTGTAGTATCATTGCCAGATTAATTAAGTATTGAAGACAATCTGCTATCAGATTGGAAATTCTGTAGAAGGACCAGTATTTTTTTTAAAGTGGCAGAATTCAAGGCTGAAATTTGTAATGGGAGGGGTGAGAGGGATATTGTCTGCAGTGCATGGTAATTTTTAACCTATAAGTAATGCACATTTCAAGTCATACGCAGAATTCACAAATAAAAATAAAATTAATACACATTAGAAATTATTAACTTTTAATTATAAGTATCTTAGTTTCCTAGTTCACCTTATATTCCAAAAGAAATTAATCAACTTGGATCATAATAATTAGAAGTTTTAAAAAATAGGTAAAATAAACTTGATCTTATTAGAAACAGAATTAACACTGTTGCACACCACTATAGAAAAATTATTCCGATTAGCGCTTTTAAGCTTCACAGCTCATCACCAGATCGAAAAATGTATGTGAAAGTGATAAGCTGTGAAGCTTTAAAGCACTAATTGGAATAATTTTTCCATAGTGGTGTGCAACAGTGTAAATTCTGTTTGTCATTATAACCACTAACAAAACTTTCTCTATTAAATTTCTGATCTTATTAGACTAACATACCATGAATATTAGAGGATCTTCCATAATAAAATCATTCCTTTATTATTCTTCTCTTCCCTATCACTTGCTTTGCATCTGATGTTGGTTGCATGACTGCACCTTTGAGTAGCCACATATTAGCATACTTGTCAGAGTTGAAAATGGTCAAAGGAAGCCTAACAATTCTAATACAAAAAAAAGGTCCTCATACTTCCAATTAGGAGAGATGATCTTTATGGGGTTACAATTAGTTCAATTGAGGAACTGCTTTTACATTCACTTGAGGAAATAGCAACAGTGTGTAACATATGCTGTGGATGACTGATTTTCTCAAGAATCTCGTCTGGAGACTACAAAAAATATCTTAAATGGCTAGATGGTTTCCCTTTCACTTAATCTGAACTTTAGTATTCTTAATAATATATATAATACTTTCACTTATGAACTTACTGTTGTCACTTCCCAAACGTTTCGAGATGTTGTTTCTCTTCTTCAGTGGGTTGAGTACTATCTGTCGATTACAGAATAACCGTTACGGAATGGAGTGTGTGGTGGGGGTTGATGGTGGGTTTTTAAAACATAATAATGAATTCCAAACACTAAAAAAACATAAAACATAAATTACACGAACACAACCTAACCATACTTAAAGCAGACAAAGGTAATATAAATGTCATAATAGAAAAACAGGCTTTAAATAACAAAATTGAAACATTTTTTAATGAAAACAACATCACTAAATTAAATAAAGACCCCACCCCTAAATATCACAAACAAATAAACAAAACCCTAAATAACACAAAACACATAGTATCACCTGACAACATGAAATATCTAAAACAAATTAAACCAAAAGCCCCTACACTAAATGCACTACCGAAATTACACAAACCCAATATTCCCATCAGACCACTTATAAACAACACACAAGCACCTGCACACAAAATAGCTAGACATTTAGATAAATTGATCAGAAATAGCATAAATTTAACAAACAACACCACTGTCAAAAATAATATAGATCTAGTGAATAAAACTCAACATGTACACATTCCCCACAATTCCACACTTGCTTCATTCGACATAACAAACCTATACACCAATGTTCCCATAAAAGAAACCATAATTACATTAGAACAATTACTAAAAATAAATAACACACCCGAAACACACATAAACGAGATCATCCATCTAACTAAAATTATCACAGATCAAAATTATTTCGCACACAATAGCATGTATTACACACAAACAGATGGACTACCCATGGGCTCCCCTATATCGGGTATACTAGCAGAAATATTCATACACACCATAGAACAGAAATACATACTGAACAACAACAAATACACCGATAAAATAATATATTGGCACAGGTATGTCGACGACATTTTACTCCTTTACAATGGCAACAAAAGACAAATAGAAAATTTCCACAAATACATTAACACTTTACACCATAAATTAAAATTCACACTTGAAATAGAATTAAACAACAGCATAAACTTTTTAGACCTTACAATCATCAAAACAAACAACACACACACATACAAAATATACAGAAAACCCACCACATCAGACATGGTCATACACAACACATCCAACCACCCAACTCAACACAAACATGCAGCTTTCAACTACATGCTCCACAGGCTCACGTCAATACCCCTAAACACACATGACTACCAAGATGAATTAAACACAATTAAATACATAGCAGTCAAAAACGGATACAACCCCGAATTAATAAATAAACTACACAAACGAATCCTCAACACAAAAAGTAAAACACATCTGACCAACAGCACACAGCCCAGTAAATACATAACACTTACATACTACAATTCCAATACACATAAAATTGCAAACACATTTAGGAAACAAAATTATAAAGTAGCTTACAGAACCAACAACACCATTAGAAAACACATAAACAATACTAACAAAGACATTGACACATACAGCAAAACAGGGGTTTATAAATTAAATTGCAATGATTGCCAACAATTCTACATCGGCCAGACGGGAAGATCTTTTTCTTCCAGGTTTTCTGAACATTTAAAAGCCCTCACCACAAACTACATACACTCCACATTTGCCACACATTTACATAACGAAAACCACAGCTACACAAACATAGAACACAACATGGAAATATTACACTACTTACCAAAAAGTAGAAAACTAAACACAGCTGAACAATTTGAAATATACAGATATCACACACTACAACCAAACAACATATTAAATGAACAGATACATTACAAATCACATAAACTATTTGACACACTGATCCACACACATAATTCGAACCTCAGCGCCAATCCCTTCCCACCATCAACCCCCACCACACACTCCATTCCATAACGGTTATTCTGTAATCGACAGATAGTACTCAACCCACTGAAGAAGAGAAACAACATCTCGAAACGTTTGGGAAGTGACAACAGTAAGTTCATAAGTGAAAGTATTATATATATTATTAAATTAATAAGTGAACGAAGAGGATGCAACAACAAGATAATTTTAGTATTCTTCTCTTCCCTATCACTTGCTTTGCATCTGATGTTGGTTGCATGACTGCACCTTTGAGTAGCCACATATTAGCATACTTGTCAGAGTTGAAAATGGTCAAAGGAAGCCTAACAATTCTAGTACAAAAAAAAGGTCCTCATACTTCCAATTAGGAGAGATGATCTTTGTGGGGTTACAATTAGTTCAATTGAGGAACTGCTTTTACATTCACTTGAGGAAATAGCAACAGTGTGTAACATATGCTGTGGATGACTGATTTTCTCAAGAATCTCGTCTGGAGACTACAAAAAATATCTTAAATGGCTAGATGGTTTCCCTTTCACTTAATCTGAACTTTCGAGGCAACAAGCGAACTTGTCCCTCTCCAAAAAAATATTATTCTTAGCTTCATCAGGCCATTTATTCTCAACCAATACTTGAGTGTGTCTTGATATTCCACATATTCTCTTGATAGTGGCAGTTTTTCTATAAATTTCTTAAGGCTGTTTAAAGCACAATTGGAGATACTGGTGGATCTCCTGCTTTGACTGTCTCATGAAGTGAAGCACTGCCAAATTTCTGCTTTTTACTGCCTTTTGAGCCTATTCCATTTTTTCAGAATTTTTAGCTAGATTTTCTACTTTTATGTTTGCTTTGTACATATCAATTTACTTTGTTGTAGGTCAACACTCAGACACTTACTTCTAAACATTCTTGCAAGGCATCAAGCATCATTCTCAAGTCGAAAACACAGCTTGTTACGTTATCTCTACAGACTATACAGTGCTCTTTCTTATCACAGCAATTATCAACTCTTTCTATGTTAAAGCGAGAGACCTAAGGTTCATAATTCTGGCAGATTATTGGAGCTTGATGATACTAATCTAGTAGACGAAATTCTACCAATTCTCAACAGCTGAGTTTCCAGAAAGGAAGCACACACATTGACTTCCTTTGTGTGTTACCTTTTTGTAAATCATGATATGAGGCATACAGTTTATCCAGGAAGGCTTGAAACCTATTCACCACCCAATATCCATGACAGTAACACTGACTTAGAATTCTAGCCTTTACTGGCACAGTGCCAAACAATTGGGTCAGGAAAGTTTTCTTAAAAGGGAGCAGCAACACTCCCTCTGAACCAAGTATTACATCAGCTCCATCACACATTAAAGGTACCAGATAATCTTTCAAAAATTCTTAAGATGAGTCCAATGCCCAAATGTTGTAATGGGGCAAAATAAAGGGGATTAAGAAATTCATTTTAACCATTTGCAAACGACTTTTGAATTAACTCTGTTATTTGCCCAGAGTGTACTTTTGGTCACTGACTATAGCTCCATGACAGGTACGACAAAGCACAAGAATGTTAATTGTCAGAAGGGTGTGTATTTGTGTGTACGAGCACACGTGTGTGCCGCCTTTTGCGACATAGAAATGATACGTGGGAAAGTAAAAGGAATTCCATAGTCGAACATGCGATTGAAACAACTAATCACAGTATGGGTTGATGTCAACGTCTTACGCCTGGCGGGTAGGCAACCACGCGCACACAGTCGTCAGTCGTCGCCGAGCAGTTGAAAAATAGACATTAAACAGTGCAGTTGATACTCCAGGAACAGTCTCAGTAAATTAGTGACGGGAGGCCGTGCGTGTAAGCGGCCTGCCCAAAAGTATTTAAAAGTATACATGAACAGTGATTCAATTATAGTGACGGTTTTATAAAATGTGGAGAGTGGAATAAAAAGAGCTAGACAACATAGTGCGCAGTCGTAGGAACCACGTGCAGTGAAGTACAATAATGACGCAGCTATTTCGGCAGAAAAGTGAAAGAATGTAAATAAATAAATAATCAAAGAGCTCAGTAAATAAACGGGGGGTAGAAGAAATCTGTAATTAGCGTGTGAGGGAAGAAGGGATAATATTAAGAAATAAAAGTACTGGTTTGGCGATAGAGGTTAGTATAAGACAATTTTATATAATAGAGATTAATCAAAAGAACAGATTAAAGAAGTAAGAATAAAAAAGAAATTTTAATTGCCTAAAAAATAAAATGAGATTTGATTTAACATAAAGAATGTGTTAGAACATTTATTACGCCACACCCGATAACCTGAGTTCTGCATCGAGAATTCGTCTCAACGAAACCTGTGAATCTTCTGATCTAAGGGCATTACATGATCAAAATTAATTAAGGGTAAGTATCATGGTTTCGATGTACATCCTTAAAACATCGTGGCGACCCTTTTTAGCGAGTTTGGAATCTTCTGGGGAGTTTTTATCAAAAAGGTAAGTTTAACGGAATCAGGGTGAGTGGAATTAGAGTGCGTATAAAAAGGTAAAGAGTTTGTTTTTTAACAATGTCACTGTCATCAAACACCTGAATGTTACTGAATGTATCTAAACCACTTTCTTGAAGACTCTGACCAACCAATTTTCCTTCTTTAAAACACAGCCTGTCATTCTTCTTCACAAACTCATCCTTCTGTAAAACAGCCCAGCAGATAAGTCTTCTTGATTCATCTAAGCCTGCAACTTTGGACTTAGTGTCGATTACAGTAATATCACCAATTCTAAATCAGGCCGAGCTAAAACCGAAATTGCTCAATGACGTTATGGTTCACATACCAACTTTAATGAAGATAAAAATACTGTTACCTCATCAATGCAAGTTTTTTACTTTTTCCTTGGTTGAGCAGTGAAGTATGACAATATACTGTATTTATCATTATACAATTTGTATAAATACGAGGGTCATTCAATAAGTAACGAGACAAATTGCTCCAGCTTAAAACTCGTTTATTGAATCAATAGAAAGTGATGGTTACTTTTCAACATAATCCCCCCCCCCCCAACTGTAATACACTTATCCCATCGTTTCTCTAACTTCCGAATGCCCCTGGCATAAAATTCTGTGGGTTGCTGATGGAGCCAGTTTTGCACATGAATTTTGACCTCTTCATTGGACCAAATTTTTTCCCGCGTAGTGCCTCCTTAAGGGGTCCAAACAAAAAAGAAAGTCTGATGGAGCGAGATCTGGGCTATAAGGTGGATGTGGCAGGACCTCCCAGCCAAGTTTTGTGTTGCATTTCTTGGGTCAGTTGAGCCGTGTGTGGGCGAGCGTTGTCTTGAAGGAGAATCACGCCTTTTGTCAAGAGTCCACAATGTTTGGTCCTGATGGTAGGCTTGTTTTCCAGCATATCACTGTAATACTGACTGTTGATTGTTCATTGGTCTTCTAGATAATCACAGAAAATAGGGCCTTGAAAGTCCCAAAAGATCGTCAACATGACTTTACCTGCTGATGACTGCGTCTTGAATTTTTTTCGAGTGGGAGAGCTGGTGTGCTTCCATTCAAGGCTTTGTCTTTTCGATTCCGGCAGAAAATGGTAGATCCAGGTTTCATCCCATGTAACAATTCTTTCAAAAGATGATTCTTTTTCAGTTAAATCACGTGCTTTCAACTGTCTACAGATTTGAAGCTTGGTTTCTTTGTGGGCATCCGTAAGTTGTCTTGGCACCCATCTCGCGCATGTTTTCTTGTATTGCAGCTTATTCTGAATAATTTTATGGACAGTACCAACACTTACTGAGATTTCTTCAGCAATCATTTCAACAGTTGAAACAGTCAGGCCTGTTAGCCCGAAAAAGTGCGTCCATGCGGGTTTCAAGCGAGGAAGTTGAAACATCGACTGGTCGGCCACGCCGCTGCTCATCGCTGATATTTGCGCGACCACTTTTAAACTGTTCTACCAATTTGTAAATGTTCAAACGGTGCAAACAATGATTTCCGTACACTTTTAACATCCTTTCATGAATTTCAGAAGGTTTGACACCTTCTGCGGCTAAAAATCTAATCACTGAACGTTGTTCTTCCGCGGTGCAATTATCAAGCAGACTCGCCATTGTTGACTGAGTAAATCAGAGGTTATGTTTATGAAATTTTAATAAACAGTCATTACAAGGATGCCAACTTGTACTCCTGAAAGTATCGTATTAATTTATCAAGTAGTTTTTGAGTTAGTGCAATTTGTCTCGTTACTTATTGAATGACCCTAGTATATTTGTATAAAATACAAAAATAATGTAACATATGAGGTCTGACAATTAAGTTTGGAAACTCATCTTAGAAAATATCTACATACCTTATTGCTGAATACCGCTGTGATCACCTTCAACCCCTTGGGAAGCTATACACAATGCCAGTGCCTACTCCACTCTTCAAAGCAATTTTGGAACTCCTTTTCTGGATGGCCTCTAGAGCTGCCCTTGTATTAGCCTAAATGCCCTCAATGTCATCAAAATGTGTTCCTTTCAGGATTTCTTTGATTCTTGAGTAAAGAAAGAAGTGATTGGGGACAATGTCAGGTGAGTATGGCAGGTGGTCTACCAAAATCATTTGTTTCCTGGAAAAAACTCCCATACAGACTGTGCCATGTGAGCAAGTGCATTGTTGTGATGCATAAGCCATATTGTTGGTGAAAAGTTCCAGTTGTTTGCATCTCATTTTTTTCATGCAATCTTTGCAGCACTCCCAAATAGTACACTTGGTTAACTGTTTGTCATGTTGGTACAAATTCATAGTGAACAATCCCTCGGATATCAAAAAAAGGTTATCAACAATGTTTTGATTTTTGATTTGATTGATGGAACTTTGTCGGTCATGGAGAAACAGGTGACTTCCATTGGCCACTTTGTCACTTTGTTTCAGGGTCATACATGAAGAGCCAGGTTTCATCACCTGTGATTATTTGCCCCAAAACATTGTCTTGCCTCTCAAACATCTGCCCAAAACAGGTCTGTTCAGTTCAACCCTCCTTTGCTTTTGTTCAACAGTGAGCTCCTTTGGGACCATTTGTATAGTTCCTGTTGTTATTATTTATACTGCAACATTTATGCTCATACCACCACATTCGGCTTCATTAATTATACAATAAATATCCCCAAAGACAAATTTGTATAGGCCTACAATAATTCTTTCTATACATTTTTGTAAAACGTCTCCTAGGTCCTTTGTCAATCCCTCCCTTTCCACCTCATCGAATACACTTCTAGCTATGAGATAAATTGTGTTACCTAGTATAATTAATCAAAAATGGATTTGTATTAATGTGCACAAAAAAAAAATTGTGTCAACATTTGTAATTGATTAAGAATTGATCAACCTTTGTTACCAGTTTTTGTGACGTTCTTTCCACTGGCTCCTTCTCTAAAGATGGCTGCTGTGGGAGATAACAGAGAAACTGTTTTTAACAATTAACAGTGGCTGACAAGCCTTGGAGTTTTAAATAAGAACAGGCTATGAAAGCCAATGTAACTACATGAAAACATTTGTTAACAATGTTTATAATAATAATTTGTTAATAATGTTAATAACTCTAAATTTACATGTGTACATTTTTATATTGAAAACAGGATTTGTAGTTTTATGTATGCAATTTTAGTATACTGAGCTTAGTGTACTACCTTACACTCCCTTTGAATTCTGATCAGTGCTCTTCTAACACTCCTCTTCTACTTGCACAGTAGGATCTCCAAAACATTTGTGGAATATATCCTAGTTCTTCATGCAATTCTCTTCCTGTTGTACTGGAGCTTCTGCAAACTCTTCAGCTGTGTACTTTGGAATCCTTTTTACTGTATTAATAATTTCTAATGTATAGTGTTTTATAATCTTATGCTTGTCATCACAGTAAACATAACATTTTAACATGCCACATATACTCAACCTTACATTATGAAATTTCAATTATCAATCATTTTTGTTAGTAGAATTTATAATTTTGTTATTCTTAAATGCTCTATACAAAACCTTTAGCCATTTCAGTAAATGCACATAGGAACATAAGTAATCGCCATTTCAGAATGTAGAATATGTTGGCATTATACATCAAAGCCATAGTGAATAGGCATTATTTATAATCATAAATACATGCCCTGTTTAAACATGCTCTACTTCTTTGTGCTTGACCACATATATTTAATTTCTCTTTTTTAGATTGATTTTTTAGCCATTAAAATAATTTCAAGATTTAAACATGGTGATATAACTGACCTGTACATTTATTTTTTAACTCTTGTCTGATATCATTTGGTCATCAAGGTAATCCTGATATTTGTACAAGATGGATATAATCAACTGTATATTTATGAACTTCCAGATAATACTAACTTCACAACTGAATAACTGTAACTACTCTGATGAGAATAGTGTTGGTGGAGTTCATGACAGAAATGATTTCATCTGGTCAGTAGCTTCACATGTTGGTTATTTAATAAAAGCAATTACACTGTTTAGTTTTTCCTGCAACTACATTATATTGATACGACAGTGTACTTAATCATCGTAGGTACAGTGGAAAACAAAATACAAGGCTTCAATTAAGTCAGTAATCACCAGCTTTAATTTTCACAGTTAAACAGTTCGTAATTAACAACACAGTCTCTTACAACAAATCAAATAAAAATTGTTTACACCCAATAAAATGTCAACTAAGATTAAAACACAATTGTATTACTATATACCGCCCGATTATAAAACACAGCAATTCACTAATAACCCCTTGAACGCACACAGTAATATTGCCCAAAAATAACTGAAAACTAAGCAGCAGGTATGGGCTATTTATAGTCTACTGTGTTCCATAACATGTGTCCTTAACACGCCACCAAAAATTCTAGAGGACACTTAAGCACGACCTTCGCAGAAACACGCACCGTTGGGCTAATTGAGATGCTTCCAGAACGACACCATCAAACGTACGAGACGTGCCGCATTATGTAATACCGGCTCACATGTCAAGTGTCACATACACATGCAGGATCATTCTCCAACGTACCAGAACGTTCCGTAATGGTGTAACACTTTTTCTGCATTACGTAACAATATTAAAACTTGTTGAAAGTGATTAGTAAGGAACTGAAAATTTTCTTGTGAAGTTCTTACATTATACAAAAGTAATTAATCAACTTCTTCATTGTAAATTATACGTGTATTTTGTTTTTATATTGTTACGACATTAGAGAACATTCTACGTGTTCTCGGCTATTTTAGTGGAACCAGCTGTAATGTTGTGTGCGTACGTGATCCTTAACAGGTGTTAACGAGAGTGTTTTAGACTCACCAGTCCAAGCACGCTGTGTTCAAGGCCGCAAGCAATTACACTTTAGTGTTTTCCTGTCGTGTTGACACATATTATGGATTATACTGGAACACTTGTGCTATCTATTTAAACAACGACAGCTGTGCTTAGCAGTCAGTTTAAGTGGTGACTTATTCCAGTGTGGTTCAAAGTACTGTGGCAAAGTGTTATGTGTTTCATAATTGTGCGGGAGTCTATTAGTTGACATTTTTATTGAGCGTGAACAATTTTTATTTGTTTTGTTCTAAGGGACTATATTGTTGATTACAAACTGTTCAATTGTGATAATTAAAGCTGGTGATTAGTGACTTAATTGGTGTCTTGTATTTTGTTTTCCCCTGTACCATACGATGATCAGTAGACCATTGTGACAGTGATCAGAAGTGCAATAGAACCGTTAACAGTGGAAAAGTGGACACCTTGTACAAAACTAGTGTAATTCATAATTAATCAGTAAACAATGGATGCCAGTCAGATGATGGAAAATTTCCAGGCACTGCTGTTGCAGAGAGAGGAACGACGATGACAGGATGCAGAGGAAGTTGAGAAAAGACGCCGACAAGAAGCAGAAGAAGCAGAAAAATGACAGGATGAAAAACGCAGGCAGGAAAGAGAAGAAACTCAAGAATGGCAGAAAGCACTAATTTTGGAATCTGAAGGACGAAAAGCAGATAAAACGGAAGCCCTTTTTGAAGCTGTGCAGAAACAGTTGCAAGAACACACTACCACAGGGTTGGGTCTCCTAAATGGTGACTTGGGGGAATTACGCAGTGATATGACTGGCCAGGAGGTAAGACTGTCTACAGTCAAGAAATCTGTATCAAATATAGAACAAACAATGTCAGAAAAAATATATGCAGTAGAAGACTCAATTACAAACATTACAATCAAAAACAATTAGAGTGTGAGAGATATTATTTAATATTGGAATTATATTGCCAAATACAATTAGACAACACGTTGATTAGAAAAGACTTTATTCACCGAACTAACCTTCATAGAATACATACATCCGTTATAACAATAATAATGCGCATGCGTATTGTACATACATTGTTTAACCATATTTAAATTGTACATATGATATATTTGACATTCCCCCTCAATTTAAATACCCATATAATTTAAATACCCTTAATTTACATTTGGAACAGTTTTGGTATAGTACAGTTGATAAATATACTTAAATAAAAAAAATAAATGCAAAGTTGAAAATTTTTGGTATCTGAAAACTATTTTATGTTGAGTTTTTCAAAAAACTTTGCAAACTTTATATTATTTAAGGATTTTGTGAAAATATCAGCTACATTATCTTGGGTTTTTATGTACTCTAATTCAATAAGTTTTTTGTGTATAAAATCCTTAATATAGTGATATTTAATGTCTATATGTCTAGTACGTCTGCTATTTTCATAGCTTTCACACATGTTAAGTGCACTTTGGTTGTCTACATAAATTAAAGGAATTAAGACATTGCACTTCAAGTCCACAAGTATGCGTTGAAAGTATACCACATCCATCGCTGCCATTGCACATGCTATGTATTCCGCTTCAGCTGTTGACTGGGATACGCATGTTTGTTTCTTTGTAAACCAGGATACAGGGTTGTTACAGTGATATATTATACATCCACTTGTACTCTTTCTGCTGGTGATGTCTCCTGCCCAATCTGCATCTGAATATGTGATTAATCCAGTATCTTAATTTCATCAAAGGTAACACCCCTTGAGATTATAATTTCACTTGTTTTGGGTACCGATAGTCTATACCCATTTTTAGCATAGCCTACCATAATGCATTCAACTGATTCAGCAGCAGTGGAAGCGTGCTGGGCCCATAACCTGTGAGAGATATTATTTAATATTGGAATTATATTGCCAAATACAATTAGACAACACGTTGATTAGAAAAGACTTTTTTCACCGAACTAACTTCATAGAATACATACATCCGTTATAACAATAATAATACGCGCATGCGTATTGTACATACATTGTTTAACCATATTTAAATTGTACATATGATATATTTGACAAAGAGAACAATTTAAAAGTAAAGTTGAGCAGTTCATGAAGATACAACTAAAACAAATTTCTGAACAGACTGTACCAATGACAAAGACAGAAAAAAGCATGGAAAATAAGACAACATAGAAAGTCACTTTGCCTGCAGTAGGGACAGTTCATGTCAAGGCTCCAACCTTGGACGGAAGCAGTCACTGGGCAGCGTACCTCCACCAATTTGAAGCTGCTGCATGCGCAAATAATTGGACAGAGAAAGACAAGGCATTTTCACTCATTCTTGCATTAAAAGGACCTGCGGCAGAATTACTACAGAAGGTGCCACCTGACAGCCAGAACACCTATGCCAAATTGATAAAAGTTCTAGAATTACGGTATGGTGATAAAACATTTGAGCGATGTGTACTACGCTCAGTTGAGAACAAGATGACAACGTTCCGGGGAAAGTCTCAAGAGTTTGAAGCAAGTATCGACAGACTGATTAGATTGGCCTATCCTGAAGCACCAGAAGATTTTCGAATGAGGTTTGCGGTGCAGACATTTATTGATGGGATGGGAGATTGTGAACTTCAGCAAGTGTTACAAATGGCAACACACCAAAATAGCTCAGAAGCTCTTGTTCACACCCTAGAGTTTGAAACTGCCAAGTCAACGTCCTGCTACATTAATGTGTTTATCCCATCACATTGTAGTCAGAAGATCTCAGTATCATATTACCATTACGAAGGGTGCAGAAAAACAATGTTGTCGGACAAACAATTCAGCAGTTCAAGAGTCCGCAATGATTTGAACAATGGGAAAAAGACAGAAGACCAAATATTACAACTGTGGGAAATGTGGTCATCTGCAGGTAGACTGTTGGGAGATGAAAATACTGAGAGAAGAGAGTGATGACACCAATTGGAGAAGTAAAGCCCCAGAACAGCGCACAGTTTCCATGTTACATAAGACCAGTGGAAACTTGATCATTAATGGATTTGTGGAAGGTAAACCAACATCGTTTACAGTAGACACGAGGGCAACAGTGTCCATTGTGTGCCCCAACTTAGTCAGCAACTGCCAGCCTCAAATTAGCTCTTGTACAATACAGACTGGAAGCCCTGTCAAGGTGTTAGGAAAGGTAGACGTATGTGTATGCCTGGGTCTTCTAGAGTTTAGCCACCAAATGCTCGTTGCAGACATTATCGATGAAGTGATTCTTGGGATGGACATTATGAATGCCTACGGATTCGTTGTGGACTTAAGAGAGAATGTCCTAAGGGTTGGCCAAGAGAAGAAAAGCTTTGCATGGCTAAAATGACATGGTCTATTGACCATTCGATTAAGCTAGTGGCATTGCCCAAAGAAAAAGTCAACAGGTGTGGTCATGAGGAACCCTTCCTATTGCAACCAAAAATGGAAGAAGAACTATCAGAGAAAGCACAAATAAGGGTAATGACAAAAGAAGTGATTGGAAAGCCAACTATAGGTGTCGAGACAAGACTCCTGCTTGTTCCTTAGTTAATAGAAGGACCTGGGGGCAACATTGTTGAAGATGAAGTCACGCAAGAGGTTGTTGATGAGAACCAATCAGTCTTCGACCAGCTAATGGCATATAGGTCATCAGTACATGATGCAACGGGAGTGATTCCAGCAAAACTAGTGGTTGAGCGGAAGACTCATATTCTTGAGAACTTGATATTCGGGGCACACGAGACTGAATTCGAAGACCCGGAGAATTATCTTTTGCAAGTAGAGCAGCTATGTAGATCACCTGGCCAAGTAGTACTTCAGAGATGGTTTGCCAATTCAGGACGAATAGACTTAAGGAGGGGGCAGTGTTATGACATTACAGAACATTCTACGCGTTTCTCGGCTATTCTAGTGGAACCAGCTGTAATGTTGTGTGCGCACGTGATCCTTAACAGACGTTAACGAGATTGTTCCAGACTCACCGGTCCAAGCGGGCTGTGTTCAAGGTTGCAAGAAATTATGCTCTAGTGTTTTCCTGTAGTGTTGAAATGTATTATGGATTATTCTGGAACACTTGTGCTATCTATTTAAACAATGACAGCTGCGCTTAGCAATCAGTTTAAGTGGCGATTTATTCCAGTTCTGTTCGAAGTACTGTGGTGAAGTGTTATGTGTTTCATAATTGTGCGGGACTCTATAGTTGACATTTTTATTGAGCGTGAACAATTTTTATTTGATTTGTTGTAAGAGACTATCTTGTTGCTTACAAACTGTTCAATTGTGTTAATAATACCAATTGCTGGTGATTAGTGACTTAATTGGTGTCTTGTATTTTGTTTTCTACTGTACATACGATGATCAGTAGACTGTCATGACAATATTATTGCATGTATTTTTGTTGTAACATAACTACTTTTTATCTCACATTTCTCTCTATTTTTTTATGACTTTACATGACTCTTGTTCTTTCATGTAGTTTACATATTTTGTATATAAAAGTACTTTATTAATGGTATTACATACTATTTATTCTCACATGCTATGTATTAGGTATACAGTTTGTCCTATGAGAGGTTTATGCTTTTGATTATATGTAATATTTTATTTTCCAACAGATTTTATTATAATTTTGTATATAGCCTAATTAAGGTTTAAAAAATGCAATCATAAATTTTTTGTTTATTGTAGAGAAGCCAAAAGGCAGTCTTCCAAAAATACTTCACTTTTGATATATTTTAAATAATTTACAGTACAACAACAAACAGTTATAAGAAAAAAATATTAACATATTTTTGGCTAATTAGGGATCAATATTAAAAACACTTTAAGGGATGAAAGGTATTAAAAACATTAAATATTAAAAACACAAGGAATAAAAAGCCAAAACTACCTTTACTCAAACTGGAATCTATCAGCAGCTTCACAGTGATAGCGTCACTACTGCAGTGTCACTACTTGACAAATGACATGCATGCATTCCAGAAAAAATGTCTTCAGGTTGAAATATTTCTGGCTTGAAGATCTTTTCAAGTTATCAGTAGTATTAATATCACATGTGTACACATATTTCTTTAAATGACCCCATAAGAAAAAGTCACAGATAGTCAATTTTAGGGGAGCTTGGTAGCCAGTCTAAAAATTCACTTCCCAGTCAATCCGATGAACATGAATAATAAACTTGGTAAAGGTTTAACAGGGTTTATTTGACTCTTCCCCTTAATAAGAATTGGGCTCCATTTTGCTGAAAAATGTCATATATCAGATATGGAAATGTAAATAGGACAATACCTTTAAGATGATCTTAAATGTAAATAGCATTTTTACATTTAAGCAAATTTGAGTTTTGTGTAAATAGCTACCCATGCTTTCACACCACCATATAAAGGTTGACATGTCATCTTACCAATTGTCATAGACACATTACATAGTATAAACATATATTTCTCCATTATCTTTACGTAAATGAAAATCAGTTTGAAATTAAGAAAGATTAAAATCTTTAAGTCATGAATTTCTGTATTGCACAGATTCTATTACAAAATATAGAATTGGTGCTTCACTAGTAAAAGAAGGCTATCCACACCGGAAAGGATATCTACCTTGCAGAGAGATTCTTTCCAAGGATCTCGTCCAACAGTGTTATCAAGGAAGCAAGATAGCTAGCATCCACTTATATGTTGGGTCCCATGAAGTTGCCAAGGTCTGACCATTGTAGGCAGTCTGGCTGTCTTCAGACTGGGTGACTGTAACTGGATATAACTACTTATTCACAAGCAACTGAGCAGAGCTAACAGTTCTGTCTCCTTCAAGAGATGAAGACAGAATCTGGGCACCTCTCTTCCTGAAACATTCTTCTCATGCAAAATCTCAAGTCTTCTGATGTTTTGTGATGCATCCTCCTTTTAGAGGCAGCTCAACAAAATATTAAAATTTTATGGCCAAAATCAATTTTATTAATATTTCTTCTGGGCTAAGGAGCAATTGTCCTCTTAAAAACATTAGACATATCAACTGCTCTCACAATAATCATCCAGTCTTGATGATTAACTAATCCAGGTCCATTTCCTTCACCAATGTGACAATCTAAATCGTTGCATTTATATTAATGTCTGTGATAAGGCTGTTCTCTGCTTGACCACAAGCTTATCCACTTCCTAGTGTGCTTGTGTACCCACCAAATTTGATGTTGTAATTAGTTCATAACCTTAGATTTTCACAACCCCGATAACAAGCCTATTCAAGCAGTCACCTCTTAGTATAGCCGTATCAAATATGCAACATTGATGACAAGACCTTCTTGTCCTCAAACATCACCATATGCTTGTCATTAGCAGAAGATGCTCCACAAATGCTAACTTCTCTGACTACTTCAATTAACAGGGCTGTGTTCAATAATATTTGAAACAATCAAATATCTTCAATAATCTCTGCACAGAAACACATACCCACACAAACATGGACTTATTAAACTCCACCTGAATCTAACAAGTCCCTCACATTTTTACTAGTTGTTGAGCTCAGATGTTACTAGATGCTCTATGTCAGTGTAAAGAGTCTTCACCTCACGTCTCCACAGACTTCCCTATTCTGTCCATTACTTTATTTATGTATGGGAGAAAAGATTTTTCTGCTTTTGTCTGTTCCTCAATGCTGGTTGACCAAGCAAGATATGCCTACTATATGGCTTCCTTTGTCTTTGTAAATGAATAGCCATTACCTGGGAGGGCTGAATTTAGGTTCCCCAGAGAAAGTGTGGCTCACAGAGCCATGAGCCCCAGACAATTATCTTGCTCCATATTATTGAATCTTCTTGCCAGCAACATCTGAGGTCAACAAAGCATACTCTCACAAAGGGATGTTCAATTTTGGAAATTCAGACTTCTGAGCATAAAAACAAATAACTCAAATAAAAACAATCAATTTACTCTCTATTTATAAAAGTTGTCATTGTTTCTGTATATTGCTAAATGTTTCTTCATGATACAATTAATCAAAATTATGAATCTTTGAGATACATTTTTTGTTAATACAGTGCAAAAGTCACATATGCCTGTTTTCAATTTTCTAAAACCATAATGACAGTCAAAATCCTTTAATTAGTAATGACTGTCAATCAATAAACAATAAAAGGCTTATTGAGAAGTGGTCAATAAGTATAGACACAATTTTTACTTGTGCTTTTGTGTAAATAATAATTTTTACACAGTTATGTGTTTGGTGTCATAACAACTTAACAGCAATTTTCCAGCAGTTGGTAGTAAAAAATATTGTTGAAATATTGACACAAATGATATAAAAATTTAAAGAAATTTCGACGAAACCGAAAAATCGAAGCATGATAATGTTTTTAGGCTTTTGAAATGTATAATGTGCATACAACAAATATTTACTATATAACAAACATTATCATGTTAAAATGACAGAGACCAAAGATTTCTAGACTGTGGGGAATTGAAAGTGTGGAAGCGTTACATTTTTCGATGACGTTACATTTTTGTGGAATGACCCCCAGCCTAAAAACATTATCATGTTAAAATCATGTCTACATGTATTGACCAATCCTAGATAAACCTTTTGTCACATAGTGGCAGTGCTTGTTGAAATATTTAAAATTTGTAACATAGTTCATTTTGAGTTCTGTACCAATGTTTTCTACCAGTCTACCGGTCATTGAGATTTTACAATACTTTTTAACTTTAATTTTAAAAATAATTTATAGCAGATTTATGACTACTGTAATGGCTTTGTCTATGGGTTTTGAGCATAATAATCTTCAACTATTGAGCTTTTGCTGTACATTAACTTAAACTTTATAAGACCCATTACTCTATGAGCCTTGTTTTTCTTTGAAAAATATTATCCAACAGTACTTTTTGTTAAATGAATACTAGTCTGACAAATTTTTAATAAATAAGTATGACATAATTTAATTCTTCCCTTATGTAATGTCACCGGACAAAAGGCTTGTCACATGACAAATGGTGCCAATCGTACAACTCTTCGTTATTTTGATGTCCCTAAAAAGGGCCGTGTGGCGAAAACTCTGTGATGTTTGTTCCGCCCAAGCCACGTTGAGATGGTCGTTGGCTGCACCCACTGTTCGTGGCGTACTGCAGTCCTCCTATTCTTTCGGCATTGGTTTGTAGAGTCCGCTGCTGGCCCAGCAAAGTTCATTGCTGGTGCGTTACAGGGTGAAGAATGCGAAGAACGTTGGTCCTACTCTTCAGCTGTTCCTTCTGGCTGGTTCCGCATCAATGTCATCTGATACAGGAGAGGAGATGAAGTGCGTCCGATGGTGTGGCGATGGAGTGCTCTAAAAAATTCTAGCAGCACTCTTTTTATGTTCTGACCGGGATCCCTGATTGGCTCACCGTGTATTCTTCAGATGTCATGTGCCCCCAGGTGTTCATGGCGACCTCTCAGCTGGTACCGGGGAGCAGATGTTCACTTTGCTGCCGTCACAGTGAGTTAAACAATTCTTGAATTTATGATTTTCTTTTTTTTTAATTAACTGTTACTTTACAACATGTCATTATGATTTGAAACCTGGATACAACTAGACAAAATGACTCTTGCATTTTCTTACTTACATCTACATAAAAATGTATAAGATAGTTCTTTTGTTGATTACTGTAAACTTTAAATGGGTAGCATTTATTTATTGAGCGAGTTCTCAGTATTAACATGACCATTCATATTTGTCTGTCTGTTTGTTTAAGGGAATGTCTTACAATAACTTTTGAATGTATCAACCATTTTCAGATAATCTGACATACATATTCCACCTGATCCTTGCTGTTTTTGAGATTATCCCTCCAAGAATAGAGGTTGGAGGCAAAAATGTAAAGAGTCAAAATTAAGAAAAAATGCAAAAATCCATTAGGAATACAAAAATAAAAGGAATTTTAACAGAAATCGGAATATAGTAACACACACACACACACACACACACGCGCGCGCGCACACACCATTGTATTATAAACTTTTTTTTTCATTGAACTGTACATTCAGTTATTTTTTTTTATAGTGAATGTGAATTTATTTCTGCATGAATGCCATCTCACCTGTAATATGTCTCATCAGAACCCCTCTATAGACACAACAGGTCTCCCCTTTCGAGTTGAAGTAGTTACAGATTCTGAAAAAGAAACATACAGGATGCTGGAAATGTTCTCTGAAACTCAAAGAAATAGAAATTAAAAATGACATGAAAAAATCTAAATTGATCGTTGTAAGGATGGCCAGGGAAAGGGTTTAAACAAGAAAAAGTATAAGGATAGATAAAAGAAAGAAAGAAATTGAATGTGTAAAAAAATTCTATACTATTTACTCCATTCTATACTATACTATTTACTCTACAAAATATACTCTATTCTATTTACTGTTTAGTAGACATAAAAGAAGAGTAGATTTTACAAAACAATAAGAAAAAATTTGTTAATAAATAAGCATAGAAACAGAGAGGTATGAAAACTTTTGTAAAATCAAAGTGTCTAAAAGAAATTGAGTCTAGGAAGATTAAATTAAGTTTATGGGACATATCATAAGACTTTATACTTTATCATACACACGTACATATTCCGAATGGCGCAATCTTATGGAAGAAAGCTGATAAAGATATAGCAAACATGGCCTGAGTTTCATAAGGGAAAATAAATACTAATTCATCCTTTTTGAGGTTATACATTTATATAGCTGAATCAACTATGAAATGATCATCAACTGATTCATCTAAATAAAAACTAAGGCATCTCCATTAAAAATTATTATGCCAAAAAACAAATAATTTTGAAGATTATTTATAAAAATATTCTAACTGAAATTGATGTATTTAATAAAATGCACACTAATTTTTTCTTAAACATAATTGTATGCATCAGCTCAGCTAATTATTTTTTTGAGACAAATTGGACAAAAACTGAATATAATTTTGTTCTGAAATACATTTAAAAAATATTCTTTAACACTTAGTAAAATATAGAAAAATAGTTGAGAAAACTCCTTCAAATTAGGATATGAAAACTGGAAACAGTGTTTTCCTAAATTTCTTTAAACATATGTTTTTCCACAAAAATTATAAAGAATTCATGTTATTCAAGATCTGTGATAATTTGGAATTTATAATTTTAATTTGGACATCAATTGATTGCAACACAGAATATTGTGAATGTAGCATTTGTGGCTTTTTTAAGTAATGGTGATTTAGTGAAAAACTATAAGTTGCACAAAAATCCTGTCATGCCCTTGTATGATATTAAGTGGCCAAGTTATGACCAAACTGCAGAAATTGTTAATTATTGGAAGGTACCACTAAACTGAAATACTGTATGTTACCTGTAGTTTATAACAAAATTGAATATTAAGAAAGTACTGTCAAATAAGTTGCTGTTATATATTTTATTTATTCAAAATTTTATTTAATTAAATTTTAATTTATTCAACTTTAAGTATAAATTATAAAATTAAAGATGTAAAATAAATATTATACATTTGTAAAATCTCTGAATCTGAAAAAGGAACAATAATATGTTTGTTTAAACTTCTTAATTGTACTATATATAATGAGAACTGTATTCTTCCAACCATAATGATTATTCATAATCATATTGATAATATAAAATATTTTGTTTCAGAATCAGAATTGTGACGATTTCATTAATTAAAAATATAATAATTAATAAATAGGTAATGTAAAAGCTGAGAAATTTTAAATTTTAATAAAATCGCACATTTAAACTAAATTTTATCGCGATCATAAAATTATAATAATATTTAATAAAGAGTTTTAATAATAAAATAAAAAGGAATACGAGTGTACAGATAGGGAAAACCTTGTTAATTAACCCTGATAGACATGCGCTAACCGGAATTAACTTGAATACCGATGTTTAAACTTTGTACTGGTTTATCAGCTGTAAGCAGTCTACTACCATTACACGGCACGCACGGATGACGTCACGCGTTTATCAAACGCTGCAGCTGGCAATCACCGCCGGCTACAAGCAAATTTAGTTCAGTTTATAACAAGACTCCGAGCGCAACTCTCGTAAAACACTTCTCTTCCAGCCGCGGCTTCTGGATATTTTTTAGCATGCATTTATAATATTTCATTTCATTCAACTACCTGCGTCCATCTACAATGGACCACGATTTTATTCAAAATTAATTTCGGGCGTTATTGCCTCAAATGCATCCTCACGTGCCGATCGTAATTAACAATCAGATTTTTTCAATAAACGAATGTTCAAAATCTTTAATACAGTCCACTTCTTTCTAACAAACAATCCAGCCTTCCTCATTAGCGTCTTTGGAATAACTCACGATTATTCAAGAGCTTCCAAACCGCATCATTTTTGGTCCCACCGGACCGGATTTCATATTTTCAGGCCAAAAACGACATCATTTTTGGTCCAACCAGGCAGGATTTCATATTTTCGGGCCCAAAAACGACATCATTTTTGGTCCCCACGGCACAGATTTCTCATATCTGAGTACACAAGCGACAGCATTTATTTATACACATCATTTCTGGAAAGACCGATCTGAAGTTAATCACGCCCTACGGGCATCATTTTCGTCCTGAGCGACACCATTATTGTGAATCACGTCGCAGTCATCTCGACAAGATTCAGCCAAGCAGTAGACCAGAGACGACGGGACGAAACAGGACAACATTTTCGAGATTCCACAGCTTTAATTGATGGAGGGTACAACATGGGGCATCGGCTGACCGGCAGAGACAGGAGGTGTAGCAGCTCCAAACGGGATCGAAGCCAGCTTCATCACGAATGGATCGACGGCCACGTGACTATAAACTTTACTTATATTTGATTTTTAATAATATTTCACTCAGTGGGTATTTTTTGACACATTTATATAAACAAATACCTCATTACACAATACAAATTAATAAATGGTTGGCAGCTCATTATCAGTCAGAACTTTAAAGATAAAGATATACTTTGTAACCATTTAGATTCATAATTTCAATAATTTAACTGCCAACAAGTTTGATTAGTTAGAGAGAGTAAGTTTATGTTCAAAACAACGATCGCTAGCTACCAAAACGTATTTAAACTCATTCAAAATTAAGTTTGTGGTTCACATGCTCTATGCTCAATTGCTTTCTAAATATCTTTCCCTTTTTATCTTAAACTGTAATAATGGCCGATGTAAGGGCTCTAATAAAAAAACGAGGCACAATTAAGGCCTCAATATCCCGAGTAAATACCTTCGCGGATAACTTCGATTTGTTAAACAGCGATCCTCATGCGCTGAAAATAAAACTGCGTCATTTGATGGAATTATCCACCAAATATGACGAGATTCAGTCACAAATCGAGGCTGAGGAAGCAGACGTTGCTTTAACGAGTGATAGAGTGCAAACGGAGGACGATCTCTGTACTATAGAATGTAAATTGCAACGCCTGCTAGAGCAAGCTGAGCATATGAACCAAAAACCAGTAATTAATGCTGAAGGTAAACAGCCTAAAACACCCCCCATTCAATTGGAACCAATAAAATTACCACGGTTTGAGGGTAGTATTGTGGAATGGCAACATTATTACCACATTTTTCTGGAACTAATTCATGTCAGAGCAGATCTGACAGATATACAGAAACTTCATTATTTGCACTCGTCATTACATGGCGAGGCGCTTAACGTAATAAAATCGTTGCCCATAACACATGAGAATTACGCGGTGGCTATCGATCTGTTGAGGAATAGATATGATAGTAAGCTGATTGTTTCCGCTCACCACGTGTGGAATGTCCTAGACGTACCATTAGTTCAACAGGAATCCCAAGCTAGCATATCGCAATTTATTGATCAAATCTCTGCAAATATAAACGCTTTAAATAATCTCAAACTGCCAGTCAACACGTTTGAAATTATTGTCGTAAATTATTTAGCCAAAAAACTTGACAATTACACTTTACGTTTGTGGAAAGAGAGTTTATCGGAGCATAAATTCCCTGATTTTAATAATTTTATAAATTTTCTAAATTCACGTAGGAAATTATTGCAAAATCTCGATAACGCGACTAGCCCAACGAGCAGGTTGAACAAAAGCGATAAGTCTCCTTATCGCAAGGCAGTTAAACAGATAAGCATTCCAAAGGGCGCATTTCACTCACATATTAGAAACAATTTATGCAGGCTGTGTAACGGTGTACATAGACTTAGCGATTGCCCACAATTTACATCGCTGTCTATCCCTGATAGAAAAAACGCGTTAATAAAAAACAAACTTTGCTTAAACTGCCTCCGTTCGGGACACGAGGGTTCAAAATGTCCCTCAAAATTCTCATGTAAAAAATGTTCTAGGCGTCACCACACAACGATTCATGTCCCCAACAGGGACGTAACTTCTGTTAACAACCGGTGTTCACTGAAATCACAGACCAATAAATCGGTATTGTTATCTACCGCCGTCTGTATGACATACAATAAAGTCGGCAAAAAATTTCCCGTTAGGATATTACTGGATTCCGGTTCTCAAGCGAACTTTTGCACAATGGATTTCGCCCGCAGGATGGGCCTCCAATTGGTTAAGTCGCAACTGCCCATCACGGGTATAAACAACTCGCTTTCCCAGGCTGACTTCAGTACTAATGTAAGGCTACATTCACGCTATAAACCCTTCACGTTAAACGTACATTGTGCCGTATTACCCAGTATAACTAATAATTTACCGGCGGAGTCGTTCAATCTTGCCTCTTTAAATTTACCCAAGCGCATATTCTTGGCGGATCCTCACCTACATTGCTCGTCGCAAGTCGATATATTAATCGGCGCTCAATATTTTCTCCAATTAATTGAACCTATGAAATATACGCGCGGACCACACTTTCCTATAATTCAGGAAACCAAGTTAGGATTTATTTTGGCCGGTGACTTACCATTCAACGTCGATATAACTAAAACGGTTTCTTCCTTTATGGTCTGTAGGGACGATAATCAGGTTTCCTCGCAACTAAAGGAATTTTAGAAGTTGGAGGAGATCTCTAGTCGCGAAGCCCGATCTGAGGACTCGCCGTGTGAAAGGCATTTCGTGGAAAACACTAGCCGCAATCGCGACGGGAGATTCGTGGTAGCCCTGCCCCGCAGATCTGATAAATCTTATTTGGGAGATTCTCTCCGCGGAGCCATACGCAGATTCCAATCGTTAGAATTCAAATTCAAGCAGAACCCTACCCTTTATAAGGATTATAGTGAGTTCATGAGTGACTACTTAAGACTTGGCCACATGTCGCCGCTTAATGAATACGATCTGTCGCTTGACAGGTCAGAGATCTTTTATCTGCCCCATCACGCAGTCTTCAAAGACTCTAGCTTAACCACTAAATTGCGCGTGGTATTTGACGCATCCGCTAAAACCACCAATAATTTGTCCCTTAACGATACTTTAATGGTCGGTCCTACGATCCAGCAGGATCTGTTTTCGATAATGGTTCGGTTCCGCACCCACCGATACGTACTTATTGCGGACATTGAAAAGATGTATCGCCAGATCATTGTTAATCCTAAGGATTCAAACTTGCAACGCATTGTTTGGCATGATGCACCGCATAAGGAATTGCGACATTACGCGTTAAGGACGGTTACATATGGCACTGCTAGTGCCTCCTTCCTTGCTACGCGTTGTCTGGCTCAAATAGCATATGAAAATAAATCCGACTACCCTACAGCTGCTAAGGCCATAGCAAATGACTTTTACGTAGACGATCTCATAACGGGTTCGGATGATCCGAACGGCTTAGCTGAAATGAAATGCGAGATCGAGAAGTTGTTGAGGAGGTATGGTTTTTCGTTACATAAATGGTTCTCTAACCACCATAAGATTATGACTCTTCGCGCCCAAGTAACCCGTGACTTCAGCAAGGGTCAAAACGTGCGTACCTTGGGCATACAATGTAATGTTGAGGGGGATAACTTTTTATACACCGTTAGGGGTGATGACAATTTAATCGTTTTCAACAAGAGAAGCGTGTTGTCAATCATCGCCGGGATCTATGATCCACTAGGTTTAATCGCTCCCATCACATTTTGCTGCAAGCATTTCGTGCAGCAGTTGTGGTTGGCGGGCACTGATTGGGACGAACCCTTGTCCGGATCATTAGCCAATCAATGGTTGGAATTATACGCTCAATTAGTCTCCGACACTCATTTTGAGTTTACGAGGTCGGTTAAGAGTTCGAACAGTTACCCGGTTAGTTCATTGCAGCTGCACGGATTCGCCGACGCTTCGGCTAAAGGTTACGCGTGTTGCATTTATGTGCGGGCGGTCTATTCGAACGGCGCCATATAATCAAACTTGTTGTGTGCTAAATCTAGGGTCGCTCCGCTGAAACAGATAACGCTTCCTAGACTTGAACTTTGTGCTTGTTTATTGTTGGCTCAATTAACCTCCAAGGTTTTAAATGCCGTCGATTACAATTTTGACGGACTATATCTTTATTCGGATTCGATGATAGCGTTGTACTGGATACATCAGCAATCTTCCCGCTGGAAGATTTGTGGCCAACCGTGTCGCGGAAATACAGCGTCTTGTTAGCAGCAGGGGAATTTGGCGTCATGTAGTATCAAATGACAACCCTGCCGACGTTTTATCGCGCGGTTGCCCCCCTCGTAGTTTGCACTGTCATGCTCAATGGTGGCATGGTCCCTCCTGGTTGGCTCGTGATGCGGCCTCATGGCCGGTCAGCGCGTTCGACATTAATACTCCCTGTACTTTTCCCGACATTGAAGAGGAACGTCGCAAGCAGGCTCAAACCTCACTAATTGTCGCGCCCTCAACACATAGTTACATTGAAAATTATTCATCTCTTACGAGGCTTATTCGCGTCTTCGCATATTGCCGTCGGTTTTTTCGCAATTCTAGGCTCGCGGTGGTTGATAGAGACACGTCCTTTTTGTCGGCTCAAGAATTGTCTGACACGCTCTTGATTTTTGTCCGGCAATCACAGAAGTTGCATTTCGACGTGGAGGTTAGGGAACTTGAGGCACACCGGTGCCTTCCACGCAGTAGTAAAATTCTTGCTCTCAACCCATTCCTGGATAAATCAGGCGTTTTAAGAGTGGGTGGACGCTTGCAATTCTACCCACTTAGCTACGAGACTAAACACCAAATAATTTTGCACCCGCACTCTCATCTCACGAGATTAATAATTGAATACGAACACATCCGTTTGTTGCACGCTGGAGTGCAATCAACTCAAGCTTCGCTTAGGCGTAAATATTGGATCGTACACGATAAGTCCTATATCCGCTCAGTGATACATAAGTGTGTCACTTGTTTTCGTTTCCGGGCTAAAGGCGCGAATCAATTACTCGGTCAATTACCCTCTTCTAGGGTCACGCCGTCAAGGCCATTCTCACAGTCGGCCGTGGATTACGCCGGTCCTGTACTTTTGCGCCATGGCGGGCAGCGCTCTAAGTCCACGACCAAGGCATATATCGCTCTATTTATATGCATGTGTACTAGGGCCATCCACTTAGAATTGGTGTCGGATCTCACTTCCAACGCCTTTATAGCGGCTTTAAAAAGATTCATATCGCGCAGAGGGATTCCCGCGCAAATATTTTCGGATAATGGCACGAATTTTCGTCGTGCCAACCACACGTTGCATGATTGGTACAAATTTTTAACCTCCAAGGAAGTTGAGCAATCTTCTCTGGAGTTTTGCAGTCTCCACGGCATCAAATGGTCCTTTATCCCCCCTTCAGCCCCTCATTTCGGTGGTTTGTGGGAAAGTGGTGTAAGGAGTGTTAAATTCCATTTACGTCGCGTAATTGGCGGTACGATCTTGAATTTTGAGGAATATTCTACTCTTCTTTCTCAAATTGAGGCTTGCCTTAATTCACGCCCGTTATGCGCGGTGTCCGACGATGCTAGAGACCCTGAACCCTTAACACCCGCTCATTTTTTGGTCGGTGCTCCACTGACGGCACTTCCGGAACCCGACTATACACAAGGCAATAATACCCATTTGGGCAGATGGCTTCTGCTCCAAAAATTTACGCAGACCATCTGGAAACGGTGGTCTAGGGATTATCTGCACCAGCTGCAGCAGCGCAATAAATGGCGCACCCCATTAAAGAATTTGAACGTCGGACAACTTGTCCTCATTTTGGATGACAATTCCCCCCCTCTAGAATGGAAGCGTGGGGTAATTACCAATGTTTTTCCGGGTCAAGATTCCTTAGTACGCGTCGCAGAAGTTCGCACCGCGCTAGGTATCTTACGCCGACCCATCCACAAATTATGCCCCCTTCCGGTGGCTACAAACTAATCGTATGCGTGCCATACGAGGTGTGTGTGTGTGTGTGTGTGTGTGTGAGTGTGTGCGTGTCACATTACATGGACCACGCCCGGGACATTCCCCGGGGCGAGCATACAAGTCAATTGTATCATAAGCATTGTAATATTGTTTACGTGCCGCTAGCTATTACAGCAATAGTGACTGTGTTTCATATGTGCTATCAATCATTATGGATGTTGTGTATTATCAATATGTTTGTGTGATTCAAATTCTGAGAACCACAAGTGTCATTTATAGTGTCAATTATTCTATATGTGTATTGTATTTTTCAATGTCATGTACCATTGAACTTTGATACGATTATGATAGCATTATGTTTCTATTATTTCTATTACTATACATGAAGCAGTGATCAAGATGGTTTCTCTTATATAATTTAAGATTATTATTTACGTTTGTCAAGGTTTAAATATATGTATTTTTTATCCATATGTTATGCTTCAAGAGAGATCATGTTCAGTTATGTAAAGGTTCGTTTTTATCATGATTTTTTATTTGTTGTACCTTTTCTAGCACAGAAATTGTTTTGTTTTGACTTAAGCTTTGTGCTAGATTAATGAATTTTGTTTTCTGCAAATTTTATGTATAAGTCTTTAAGTGTATTATGTTTATTATGTCATTGCTCTCTCGCCAGTGCGCCAATTATTGTATCGCTTACGACATGTAAGTCTAATTATTATATTGTTCAATTTAACCTTTAATGTACAAAATCGGCCCGATTTTGGCGGGCAGTATGTTTAAACTTTGTACTGGTTTATCAGCTGTAAGCAGTCTACTACCATTACACGGCACGCACGGATGACGTCACGCGTTTATCAAACGCTGCAGCTGGCAATCACCGCCGGCTACAAGCAAATTTAGTTCAGTTTATAACAAGACTCCGAGCGCAACTCTCGTAAAACACTTCTCTTCCAGCCGCGGCTTCTGGATATTTTTTAGCATGCATTTATAATATTTCATTTCATTCAACTACCTGCGTCCATCTACAATGGACCACGATTTTATTCAAAATTAATTTCGGGCGTTATTGCTTCAAATGCATCCGCACGTGCCGATCGTAATTAACAATCAGATTCTTTCAATAAACGAATGTTCAACATCTTTAATACAGTCCACTTCTTTCTAACAAACAATCCAGCCTTCCTCATTAGCGTCTTTGGAATAACTCACGATTATTCAAGAGCTTCCAAACCGCAACAACCGACCCCTAAACAAACTAATAATACTTGTAAATTTGATATTAATTAAATTAATAAACAAGACCACAGTGGCGTACATTAATAAAGTCTGTAATTAAGAATAGCTTTGGATAATTAAAAGGTCAAACTTTAACCCTTTAAATAGAAGATAAATGTGGAACTATTTTATTGCGACGTGTAAACTCCGCGCAATTAACTGACCCTTCCTAACATAGTAAGAGAGACTTGAGATGCGTCGTTTGGCCAGTAAACAGCTCAGAACGGAGCGCTACAACAAAATATGTTTTATTATTTTGTTATTAAGTTAAATAACCGTGTGAAGAGTTATGTAACGAGTATGTAGTGTGTATCAGTAAAGAAGAATGTAGAAAATTAAGTGCGAAAGGTGACATCTCACATCTAGAAAGATAGTTAAAGTTATTTTAGGGTTGTAAATGTAAAGTGAAATACAACCGTTCTATTACCAAATGTAAAATGTGAAGACGAAGACCTCAACTGTATTTGTCAAACCACCAAGGAACAGGACGACTTCATGACATTGTAACTCTCTCTATCATTAGTTGACTCCAAGGACCTTCACCTCACCAGGAAGACGACCACGATGACAACCCTCTACCTAGAGTGTGCGGAAGAATCACGCGTGGACGACATGGACTAAAACACTTAACTAAGAGGTAACACGGAAGCTGGTCTTCCGTGGATATGTATTTTGTTTTAAACAGAAGTAATTGTAAACTAAAAGACTTTAAAATGACAATCTCTAAAGTTTAAGAATAAATGTTGTAACAAGTAATTTCAGTAACCATAAGTTGTAAAATAACTCGTGTGGTGTAGCGTTGGAACATCGCACTACTAAATGAAACCATTCCTCAAATGGTATAAAGAGTAATGGAGTAGAGTAAACTTGAAATTCCTAAGTAATATATAGAAACTCGGATCCGAGATAAAATGCGCTAACTGTATTGTAAATCTTAATGTAGAAAACCCCTTACGATTTCAATGTAAGTTAAAATTTGATATGTTATGTATAATCTAACAGTCATAAATAAAGAGATGTCATCTTTAGTACATGCTAAACTGAGTGCATAAATCAGCAGTCTCCCCTCCCCAGTTTCCTTTTATATCAATTGTTTTGGTGATTTGATTAATTTTCAGCTTGTTACAACGAAGGGAGCCTGTATAATTGGCCAGAGTCAATTAATATGGGTTCCCGATGTTATAACGTTAGTAAAGATGTTATAAAATGCGCCACTCTGCTTTGTAAGAAAACAAGTAAATAATTTTATTATTAACATGCGCCACCTTGTTTTGTTTAATAAGTAATTGTGTAATATTGTGACACCCTGTTGATCTATTCACTCATGTACTTTAATATGTGTCTAAAATTTTAAATAAAATAAAAATGATAATTATTATTATAGTGGTATAGTAAATAGGTAACTTTAATTGTGAATTAGATATAGGAATTTACACAATGTTAACTTAGCGCCACAGGTATACGAAACAACATCAGGTACGTGCTTGTCAAAATTTCATTCATCAACGTGTCGGTTTGTAAACAAAATCTGACCGGTTAAATTCTTCTCCACGCCTGTGTAAAACTATCATAGTTACCTCCCGCAAAGTTGAGTTAGACAATACGCAACCCTCTTCGATTGTTCTACTGTTATAAGAAGCGTGTATCATCCTGTGTTTAGTAACTGAGAATTCCCCCTTCGTTGAATGTATATTGACGCCTGTGTGAGATTTCTCTTTCTCTGAAATTTATCTCTCTCACTACCAATGTAAATTTTAAATGTGAACTTTAATCGTTTATGTGTGAAAACAAGAAAGAGTAGTATAGAATTTAGTGCGAATAGTAGAATAAGTATTTATAGCCACTCACATTTCAAAAATGGCTGTATTTAACCCCGATCTATTATTAAAAGATGAACTGTGCTACGAAGCTATTTTACGCGGTTTATCTCACGCGAACGTAACAGTGGTTGAATTGCGCAAGACATTACGCGAAAGCAGATCAGATATACCCTCGCAGTTAGATAGATTACGTGAACTCGATTATGACAGCGAACGAGAAACCTGTTATGCGAAGTATAGGGAACTGACGTTATTATCTCAAAACATTCACGACGAAAAATCACCTACTGTAATATTGCGCGTCACGCAACGAATAGAACATTTAACCCGCCGGTTGAACAATTTATTGAACTGGCCCGACGTCACCGTAACCCCTCCCGATGTGCAGAAATTTGCGGATGAGGCATTACGCCAATTACCCATAATTATCAACGAATTGCGACGAAAGTCAGACTCATCTAGAATGGAAGAAATTGAGCACTCCTTACAAAAATTATATATTTCCCCGGTTCAGTCCCCTACTTTAGAAAACCCTTCCTCCACCTAGAACCACGAATCACCCATCGTATCGAAGATACAACCGACTCATGAACAGCTACCTAGTAGAGAATTACATACCCTCACGATATCAGAACCCCCACAGCCTAGTGGTCACCATACTCGCACCAGTAGATATGCGATTACGACATCTAACGCAGCAACGAATCCTTCGAAATGTATACCAAATGTAAATTTTAATGTAGACCTCTACGGAAAGATCACACACCCAGTAGAAAAAATTATTACAGAAATTCCCTACACCGATGGCTTAAGTATTACGAAACTGTTAAATTTCATCAGATATCTCCTGCAAATAAAAGATCTACAGCAACTGAACGATTGGTAAATCCTGCAAGTAATCCTACCCAAATGTAAACCACCATTACGAGATCGTTTACTGGAATCATTAAACTCGACTCTTCCAGTAGAAGAACTTCATACTACCATAATAAAACATTTTATCCCCACGGGAATTTACGAGGAGATTAAAAGAAATACCGTACTTCGAGTACAAGGAGCCCATGAAAGACTGGCCCACTATATTGCAGACATCAGAGAATCTTCACGATTACTGCAAGTCGACTGGAGTGAGAAACAATTGGTCGATACTATTCTAGTAGGCTTATCTCCTGAAGAACGCTCCCGATTAGCACTAATAAATAGGCCCCACACTTTCGCTGATCTAGAACAATGTAGTATTCACTCTTCAAATGTATGGTACGCAGATCAGAACAGACATGCATCGCTATCCACAACACAACATAGAAAGGAAACGCAAGCCCTAGTCACAGATGCAAGAAATCAACGAGAAAGACGACCATTTCGGCGACCAACCAATTTTCATGACCATGGTAAGTCCAAGGAGCCTCAACCTCGACAGGAAACCAGTGAGACCCCACGTAAAGGAAATGTATGCTATAACTGCGGAAAACCTGGACACATCAGTAGAAACTGTAAACGGAAACAGTACAATCAGAAAACCCATTATCCAAAAAACATGTAAGGCAGGGAGATCCGAAATCCTGTGTCTTCCGCAGCTCCGTTAAAACAGGTAAACCCCTGAGAGACAACAAATTAAAACAAAATAATAATAACAAAAGAAAATTAGACCCCTATGTTGGAAAATTTATTGATAAATGTAACGCTATTAATAAATGTGATTTCAGTAAGTGTCAATTACCGTATATACAAGTTGACCTCGGTGTTACATCCACCCTCGGATTAATTGATTCCGGATCAACGCGAAGTTTAATTAGTCAAGAGCTAGCCAATAAATTATTTAAACACAACTTAGTTAAACGCCGTCAATCAGTGAATATTAGATGCGCTACAGCTAATAAACAAAATTTAATGATAAAACTTATCATCACGTTTAAAGTTAAAATTAAAAATCTAACGT
Source organism: Magicicada septendecula (assembly GCA_034769895.1). Taxonomy (NCBI): domain Eukaryota; kingdom Metazoa; phylum Arthropoda; class Insecta; order Hemiptera; family Cicadidae; genus Magicicada; species Magicicada septendecula. Next base: position 207,781,440 of record CM068372.1, read on the forward strand.
GGTATTTTCCAATGTTGGTATGCGACGAGTTAGGACCCGAGTTAATATTGGGAGCTGATTTTATCAGTAAAACAGGAATAATTCTAGATATTCATGATAAGTAATTTTATTTTGGATTCGATCGTTCACAAAAATATGATTTGGATGATAACGCAAATAACAGAAAAAGTACTGGAACTACTTCTACACATCTAGAAAATCATGAATCTGAATTAGGTCATCTGGAAAGTAAAGATAGACGGAACACGCAGACATTAATAGAACAGTTCCCCAACGTCCTCACCCCAAAGTTAGGACTGACGGACCTGATAGAGTACAAAATCTATTTGAGCGACAATAAAGTAATACGTGTAATACGTAATACAAGTTATCACCTCCAAAAATGGAAGTAATGAGGAACCAAATTAACAAATTGTTAGAACAAGGAGTCATCGAACCCTCTACTTCATCTTATTCATCACCCGCGTTTTTAGTACCTAAAAGTAACGACAAACATAGACTAGTTGTGGACTACAGGCAACTAAATAAACGGATAGAATTTGAATCTATACCGCTTCCTGACATCCACAGTGCTTTTCATTATTTTACGAAAGCAAAAATTTTTACCATCATGGATCTAAACCAGGCATTTCACCAGATACCCCTCTCGGAAGAATCAAAACGTCTAACCGCATTTGCCGTCCCTTTCAACCTGTACCAATTTACGAGGGTACCCTTTGGTATATCCCAAGGTAGTTCTGTATGTAGCAGATTATTAGAAAAATTATTTCATGATATAAAATTTAAATATGTGTATCACTACTTAGATGACATCGTTATCTACAGCGAATCAATTGACCAACATCTTAAACGTCTACGTGAAGTACTATCCCGATTAGAGAAAGCTGGATTAACCGTAAACCCCAGTAAAGTAAATTTTGCTGTCACACAATTCTCATTTTTAGGTCACATCGTAAAAGCCAACGGAAAGGTAAGCATAGACCCCGAGCGAACCCGTGCTATCAGAGAATTTTTACCACCCCGGGATGCGAAAGGAATAGCCCGATTTTTGGGAATGATAAATTATTTCCACAAATATATCCCACATCTAGCCGAAATTGCAGCACCTCTGAATGCTTTAAGAAAGAAGGGAGTTAAATTTGAGTGGAATGTGCAACACCAAACTGCATTTGAGAAACTAAAAGAAAGCATCATATCACCCCCAGTACTACAATTAGCCGATTTTACAAAACCATTTGTAGTGCAGACAGACAGTTCAAGTGTAGCCCTAGGTGCAGTAATATATCAGGAAGTAGATAACTCTAGACTACCTATTAGTTACGCTTCACGCACCCTGACAGACCAAGAAAAAAATACTCCGCATACGAATTAGAATGTTTAGCTATCGTTTTCGCTTTTGAGAAGTTCAAACCCTTTTTAGAACATAAAGAGTTTCTGTTAGAAACAGATAATCAAGCATTATCTTGGCTACTAAATCACCCAAAACAGTTAGGTCGTATTGGAAGATGGGTATTAAGATTAAATTGTTTTAAATTTAAAGTACAACATATTAGAGGCACCCATAACGTAGTTGCCGATACACTGTCACGTATGTTCCAGCCGAGTAGTAAAACATACGAAAACAAGGAGAGTAGAGAAACGTCGATTATCAATACTTTAATTACCGAATTTCCTCTTGCATTTACGGACTTAGCCCAGTATCAACAACAAGACCCCCGTTTAAGACCAATTATAGAAAACTTGACAAAGGAAATAAGTCAGGAAAATACACAGTAAGTAAGAGAGTGTTATGTTATAGAATAGCGAACGGAAAATATTTACGAATAATCGCCCCTGATATTATTAAACCTATGCTGATGGAATACTATCACTCTTCCACCATTGGAGCACATATGGGAATAAATAAAACCATACATCGAATTCGTAAAGAATATCACTGGGAAAATATTAACAGTGAGATCGCTAATTTCGTGAAAAGGTGTAAGTTGTGTGCACTCAGCAAACCAGCGAGAAACAGCCAAATAAGTCAATTAATCTGAGAGATTCCTGCTACCCCGTTCTCCAAAATCTATTTAGACTTTTCAGGACCCTACCCGCGTTCTAAATCAGGAAATACCATGCTACTAATTTGCGTAGATTCTTTCAGCAAATTTGTCTGGATGTAACCCATGCGGCGAGCATTAGCTTCAACCACAGTAAGTATATTACAGAATAGATTATTTAAAGAATTTGGTACTCCCGTACATCTAGTGTCGGATAACGGACCCCAGTTTAAGTCAAAGGAATTCAGGAACATGTGTTTCAAATTAGGAATAGACCACATTACCACTACAGAGTATCGTCCGCAAGGTAATATAGCTGAAAGGTATTTGCGAAACCTAAAATCTGCTTTAATAGCCTACCATGCAAACGACCATACGTCTTGGGACCAGAACCTATCCTGGATACAATTCGCCTTTAATTCAGCCTATCATGAAGGACATAAGTCTACCCCATTCGAATTATTGTTCAAATACAAACCTAACCACCCATTATCCACTAAGTGGAAAATACATGAGTTGCTACTCCTTGAAATTAGGGATAAAAATATAAAGAAAATCTGGAATGAAGCTCGCGCTAATTTACGAGCAAACTTAGCGAAATCAAGGAAATATCACGAGCGAAATAATAATAACAATGAAGTAAAGTACCAAATCGGTGACTTAGTAATGTATAAAACACACCCTACGAGTAGTGCTATCGATAAGACAACCTCCAAGCTATCATACCGATGGTGCGGTCCTTATCAAATTCACAAATACTTAACTCCAGTAACTGTAGCTCTGTACGAACCCTCTACTCAAAAATATGTACGAAGAACACATATTTCGCAGATAAAACGTTATCACAAAGAAGGAAATGGTAGAGTGCAAGCAAAATAAATGTAGTAAAAAGGTATATGTTTTGTACTCAACTGCTAAAGAGTACTTGAGTAACAATTGGCTACCTAATCGTATAAATAGGTACGAGGCCTGATCAACCTTGAATCCTATTCATCGAAAGTAGAGCAAAGTGAGAAGTCAGCTGACATCGAATATAAGTAATAAATTACTTAAGGAGTAATTCTATAACAAGAGTAACTCACAAACTAAAGAAAAATCCGGTAGTAGTCGTAAGTAGTAGATTTAAGAAGAATTTAGTATGTTTAAGATATATTTTATAATGTGTGAATATTATGTAGTATAAGAATTAGTCTGTAAGGTATTGTATATATATATATATATATGTTGATAGTAAGAATAAGCAAGTCGAGAGTGACTTATGCAGCTCATAATTTTGTACAGAGAAAAGAGTGAGAGAAATTTCACACGGTAATCCCCAAGCATACTCCCGGTACATTGCTGACCAAATAAGCCGGAGTCTGTTTTTAAGCGGCGGAGTATGTGACGATTTCATTAATTAAAAATAAAATAATTAATAAATAGGTAATGTAAAAGCTGAGAAATTTTAAATTTTAATAAAATCGCACATTTAAACTAAATTTTATCGCGATCATAAAATTATAATAATATTTAATAAAAAGTTTTAATAATAAAATAAAAAGGAATACGAGTGTACAGATAGGGAAAACCTTGTTAATTAACCCTACATAGACATGCGCTAACCGGAATTAACTTGAATACCGACCCCTAAACAAACTAATAATACTTGTAAATTTGATATTAATTAAATTAATAAACAGGACCAGAGTAGTGTACTTTAATAAAGTCTGTAATTAAGAATAGCTTTGGATAATTAAAAGGTCAAACTTTAACCCTTTAAATAGAAGATAAATGTGGAACTATTTTATTGCGACGTGTAAACTCCGCGCGATTAACTGACCCTTCCTAACATAGTAAGAGAGACTTGAGATGCGTCGTTCGGCCAGTAAGCAGCTCAGAACGGAGCGCTACAACAAAATATGTTTTATTATTTTTTTATTAAGTTAAATAATCGTGTGAAGAGTTATGTAACGAGTATGTAGTGTTTATCAGTAAAGAAGAATGTAGAAGATTAAGTGCGAAAGGTGACATCTCACATCTAGAAAGAGAGTTAAAGTTATTTTAGGGTTGTAAATGTAAAGTGAAATACAACCGTTCTATTACCAAATGTAAAATGTGAAGACGAAGACCTCAACTGTATTTGTCAAACCACCAAGGAACAGGACGACTTCATGACATTGTAACTCTCTCTATCATTAGTTGACTCCAAGGACCTTCACCTCACCAGGAAGACGACCATGATGACAACCCTCTACCTAGAGTGTGCGGAAGAATCACGCGTGGACGACATGGACTAAAACACTTAACTAAGAGGTAACACGGAAGCTGGTCTTCCGTGGATATGTATTTTGTTTTAAATAGAAGTAATTGTAAACTAAAAGACTTTAAAATGACAATCTCTAAAGTTTAAGAATAAATGTTGTAACAAGTAATTTCAGTAACCATAAGTTGTAAAATAACTCGTGTGATGTAGCGTTGGAACATCGCACTACTAAATGAAACCATTCCTCAAATGGTATAAAGAGTAATAAAGTAATTCAGTAATGGAGTAGAGTAAACTTGAAATTCCTAAGTAATATATAGAAACTCGGATCCGAGATAAAATGCGCTAACTGTATTGTAAATCTTAATGTAGAAAACCCCTTACGATTTCAATGTAAGTTAAAATTTGATATGTTATGTATAATCTAACAGTCATAAATAAAGAGATGTCATCTTTAGTACATGCTAAACTGAGTGCATAAATCAGCAGTCTCCCCTCCCCAGTTTCCTTTTATATCAATTGTTTCGGTGATTTGATTAATTTTCAGCTTGTTACAACGAAGGCAGCCTGTATAATTGGCCAGAGTCAATTAATATTTGTTCCCGATGTTATAACGTTAGTAAAGATGTTATAAAATGCGCCACTCTGCTTTGTAAAAAAAAACAAGTAAATAATTTTATTATTAACATGCGCCACCTTGTTTTGTTTAATAAGTAATTGTGTAATATTGTGACACCCTGTTGATCTATTCACTCGTGTACTTTAATATGTGTCTAAAATTTTAAATAAAATAAAAATGATAATTATTATTATAGTGGTATAGTAAATAGGTAACTTTAATTGTGAATTAGATATAGGAATTTACACAATGTTAACTTAGCGCCACAGGTATTCGAAACAACATCAGGTACGTGCTTGTCAAAATGTCATTCATCAACGTGTCGGTTTGTAAACAAAATCTGACCGGTTAAATTCTTCTCCACGCCTGTGTAAAACTGTCATAGTTACCTCCCGCAAAGTTGAGTTAGACAATACGCAACCCTCTTCGATTGTTCTACTGTTATAAGAAGCGTGTATCATCCTGTGTTTAGTAACTGAGAATTCCCCCTTCGTTGAATGTATATTGACGCCTGTGTGAGATTTCTCTTTCTCTGAAATTTATCTCTCTCACTACCAATGTAAATTTTAAATGTGAACTTTAATCGTTTATGTGTGAAAACAAGAAAGAGTAGTATAGAATTTAGTGCGAATAGTAGAATAAGTATTTATAGCCACTCACATTTCAAAAATGGCTGTATTTAACCCCGATCTATTATTAAAAGATGAACTGTGCTACGAAGCTATTTTACGCGGTTTATCTCACGCGAACGTAACAGTGGCTGAATTGCGCAAGACATTACGCGAAAGCAGATCAGATATACCCTCGCAGTTAGATAGATTACGTGAACTCGATTATTACAGCGAACGAGAAACCTGTTATGCGAAGTATAGGGAACTGACGTTATTATCTCAAAACATTCACGACGAAAAATCACCTACTGTAATATTGCGCGTCACGCAACGAATAGAACATTTAACCCGCCGGTTGAACAATTTATTGAACTGGCCCGACGTCACCGTAACCCCTCCCGATGTGCAGAAATTTGCGGATGAGGCATTACGCCAATTACCCATAATTATCAACGAATTGCGACGAAAGTCAGACTCATCTAGAATGGAAGAAATTGAGCACTCCTTACAAAAATTATATATTTCCCCGGTTCAGTCCCCTACTTTAGAAAACCCTTCCTCCACCTCGAACCACGAATCACCCATCGTATCGAAGATACAACCGACTCATGAACAGCTACCTAGTAGAGAATTACATACCCTCACGATATCAGAACCCCCACAGCCTAGTGGTCACCATACTCGCACCAGTAGATATGCGATTACGACATCTAACGCAGCAACGAATCCTTCGAAATGTATACCAAATGTAAATTTTAATGTAGACCTCTACGGAAAGATCACACACCCAGTAGAAAAAATTATTACAGAAATTCCCTACACCGATGGCTTAAGTATTACGAAACTGTTAAATTTCATCAGATATCTCCTGCAAATAAAAGATCTACAGCAACTGAACGATTGGCAAATCCTGCAAGTAATCCTACCCAAATGTAAACCACCATTACGAAATCGTTTACTGGAATCATTAAACTCGACTCTTCCAGTAGAAGAACTTCATACTACCATAATAAAACATTTTATCCCCACGGGAATTTACGAGGAGATTAAAAGAAATACCGTACTTCGAGTACAAGGAGCCCATGAAAGACTGGCCCACTATATTGCAGACATCAGAGAATCTTCACGATTACTGCAAGTCGACTGGAGTGAGAAACAATTGGTCGATACTATTCTAGTAGGCTTATCTCCTGAAGAACGCTCCCGATTAGCACTAATAAATAGGCCCCACACTTTCGCTGATCTAGAACAATGTAGTATTCACTCTTCAAATGTATGGTACGCAGATCAGAACAGACATGCATCGCTATCCACAACACAACATAGAAAGGAAACGCAAGCCCTAGTCACAGATGCAAGAAATCAACGAGAAAGACGACCATTTCGGCGACCAACAAATTTTCATGACCATGGTAAGTCCAAGGAGCCTCAACCTCGACAGGAAACCAGTGAGACCCCACGTAAAGGAAATGTATGCTATAACTGCGGAAAACCTGGACACATCAGTAGAAACTGTAAACGGAAACAGTACAATCAGAAAACCCATTATCCAAAAAACATGTAAGGCAGGGAGATCCGAAATCCTGTGTCTTCCGCAGCTCCGTTAAAACAGGTAAACCCCTGAGAGACAACAAATTAAAACAAAATAATAATAACAAAAGAAAATTAGACCCCTATGTTGGAAAATTTATTGATAAATGTAACGCTATTAATAAATGTGATTTCAGTAAGTGTCAATTACCGTATATACAAGTTGACCTCGGTGTTACATCCACCCTCGGATTAATTGATTCCGGATCAACGCGAAGTTTAATTAGTCAAGAGCTACCCAATAAATTATTTAAACACAACTTAGTTAAACGCCGTCAATCAGTGAATATTAGATGCGCTACAGCTAATAAACAAAATTTAATGATAAAACTTATCATCACGTTTAAAGTTAAAATTAAAAATCTAACGTGGTATTTTCCAATGTTGGTATGCGACGAGTTAGGACCCGAGTTAATATTGGGAGCTGATTTTATCAGTAAAACAGGAATAATTCTAGATATTCATGATAAGAAATTTTATTTTGGATTCGATCGTTCACAAAAATATGATTTGGATGATAACGCAAATAACAGAAAAAGTACTGGAACTACTTCTACACATCTAGAAAATCATGAATCTGAATTAGGTCATCTGGAAAGTAAAGATAGACGGAACACGCAGACATTAATAGAACAGTTCCCCAACGTCCTCACCCCAAAGTTAGGACTGACGGACCTGATAGAGTACAAAATCTATTTGAGCGACAATAAAGTAATACGTGTAATACGTAATACAAGTTATCACCTCCAAAAATGGAAGTAATGAGGAACCAAATTAACAAATTGTTAGAACAAGGAGTCATCGAACCCTCTACTTCATCTTATTCATCACCCGCGTTTTTAGTACCCAAAAGTAACGACAAACATAGACTAGTTGTGGACTACAGGCAACTAAATAAACGGATAGAATTTGAATCTATACCGCTTCCTGACATCCACAGTGCTTTTCATTATTTTACGAAAGCAAAAATTTTTACCATCATGGATCTAAACCAGGCATTTCACCAGATACCCCTCTCGGAAGAATCAAAACGTCTAACCGCATTTGCCGTCCCTTTCAACCTGTACCAATTTACGAGGGTACCCTTTGGTATATCCCAAGGTAGTTCTGTATGTAGCAGATTATTAGAAAAATTATTTCATGATATAAAATTTAAATATGTGTATCACTACTTAGATGACATCGTTATCTACAGCGAATCAATTGACCAACATCTTAAACGTCTACGTGAAGTACTATCCCGATTAGAGAAAGCTGGATTAACCGTAAACCCCAGTAAAGTAAATTTTGCTGTCACACAATTCTCATTTTTAGGTCACATCGTAAAAGCCAACGGAAAGGTAAGCATAGACCCCGAGCGAACCCGTGCTATCAGAGAATTTTTACCACCCCGGGATGCGAAAGGAATAGCCCGATTTTTGGGAATGATAAATTATTTCCACAAATATATCCCACATCTAGCCGAAATTGCAGCACCTCTGAATGCTTTAAGAAAGAAGGGAGTTAAATTTGAGTGGAATGTGCAACACCAAACTGCATTTGAGAAACTAAAAGAAAGCATCATATCACCCCCAGTACTACAATTAGCCGATTTTACAAAACCGTTTGTAGTGCAGACAGACAGTTCAAGTGTAGCCCTAGGTGCAGTAATATATCAGGAAGTAGATAACTCTAGACTACCTATTAGTTACGCTTCACGCACCCTGACAGACCAAGAAAAAAATACTCCGCATACGAATTAGAATGTTTAGCTATCGTTTTCGCTTTTGAGAAGTTCAAACCCTTTTTAGAACATAAAGAGTTTCTGTTAGAAACAGATAATCAAGCATTATCTTGGCTAGTAAATCACCCAAAACAGTTAGGTCGTATTGGAAGATGGGTATTAAGATTAAATTGTTTTAAATTTAAAGTACAACATATTAGAGGCACCCAAAACGTAGTTGCCGATACACTGTCACGTATGTTCCAGCCGAGTAGTAAAACATACGAAAACAAGGAGAGTAGAGAAACGTCGATTATCAATACTTTAATTACCGAATTTCCTCTTGCATTTACGGACTTAGCCCAGTATCAACAACAAGACCCCCGTTTAAGACCAATTATAGAAAACTTGACAAAGGAAATAAGTCAGGAAAATACACAGTAAGTAAGAGAGTGTTATGTTATAGAATAGCGAACGGAAAATATTTACGAATAATCGCCCCTGATATTATTAAACCTATGCTGATGGAATACTATCACTCTTCCACCATTGGAGCACATATGGGAATAAATAAAACCATACATCGAATTCGTAAAGGGTATCACTGGGAAAATATGAACAGTGAGATCGCTAATTTCGTGAAAAGGTGTAAGTTGTGTGCACTCAGCAAACCAGCGAGAAACAGCCAAATAAGTCAATTAATCTCAGAGATTCCTGCTACCCCGTTCTCCAAAATCTATTTAGACTTTTCAGGACCCTACCCGCGTTCTAAATCAGGAAATACCATGCTACTAATTTGCGTAGATTCTTTCAGCAAATTTGTCTGGATGTAACCCATGCGGCGAGCATTAGCTTCAACCACAGTAAGTATATTACAGAATAGATTATTTAAAGAATTTGGTACTCCCGTACATCTAGTGTCGGATAACGGACCCCAGTTTAAGTCAAAGGAATTCAGGAACATGTGTTTCAAATTAGGAATAGACCACATTACCACTACAGAGTATCGTCCGCAAGGTAATATAGCTGAAAGGTATTTGCGAAACCTAAAATCTGCTTTAATAGCCTACCATGCAAACGACCATACGTCTTGGGACCAGAACCTATCCTGGATACAATTCGCCTTTAATTCAGCCTATCATGAAGGACATAAGTCTACCCCATTCGAATTATTGTTCAAATACAAACCTAACCACCCATTATCCACTAAGTGGAAAATACATGAGTTGCTACCCCTTGAAATTAGGGATAAAAATATAAAGAAAATCTGGAATGAAGCTCGCGCTAATTTACGAGCAAACTTAGCGAAATCAAGGAAATATCACGAGCGAAATAATAATAACAATGAAGTAAAGTACCAAATCGGTGACTTAATAATGTATAAAACACACCCTACGAGTAGTGCTATCGATAAGACAACCTCCAAGCTATCATACCGATGGTGCGGTCCTTATCAAATTCACAAATACTTAACTCCAGTAACTGTAGCTCTGTACGAACCCTCTACTCAAAAATATGTACGAAGAACACATATTTCGCAGATAAAACGTTATCACAAAGAAGGAAATGGTAGAGTGCAAGCAAAATAAATGTAGTAAAAAGGTATATGTTTTGTACTCAACTGCTAAAGAGTACTTGAGTAACAATTGACTACCTAATCGTATAAATAGGTACGAGGCCTGATCAACCTTGAATCCTATTCATCGAAAGTAGAGCAAAGTGAGAAGTCAGCTGACATCGAATATAAGTAATAAATTACTTAAGGAGTAATTCTATAACAAGAGTAACTCACAAACTAAAGAAAAATCCGGTAGTAGTCGTAAGTAGTAGATTTAAGAAGAATTTAGTATGTTTAAGATATATTTTATAATGTGTGAATATTATGTAGTATAAGAATTAGTCTGTAAGGTATTGTATATATATATATATTGCGACAACACAAATTACTAAACTATTGGCGCATAGGATATGATAGTATGTGTATTTCAAATTACAAGTCTATATTGGAGGGTTTAAGATTATTTATTGTACAAACACAAGTTATAGTTTATATGGTATATTTGTAATGTACAGAATGTAATGTTTGATATAGAGTCTTTCTTTTAAAATGTTAAAATAATGTTCATACGCAAGACGTGATACGTTACATAAGAAGACTCCCCCGATGATGTTGTTGAATAGAAGGGCCGGTCTTTGCGGTATAGATGGTTCGTCAGGTGTGGCTTACAAATGACAGACGTTTCATCAGAAACGTTTACAGCTGGGCTGGCGTCCTGTAACAGCTTGGCTGATGTCCTGTACCAGCTGGGCTGATGTCCTGTAACAGCTGGGCTGATGTCCTGTAACAGCTGGGCTGATGTCCTGCAATTCCCACGATGAATCCGACACTTCGCACACACAACGGTACTACGGATTTTATTACTCGCAAAACTTATACAGAGTTTAAGACCAAGTAATATCTCAGGTGACAGTGAGTTTAATCAATAACGGTATATTGAACTTATACCTCTCCGGCTTCTTCAAGTGTTCTCGCGAATACAAAGGTCTACCGCGATCGGCAGACCACCCTATGAAGAAATCTTGCACTAGCACGGAAACGTCTTGATGGAACTATTGCGTAACAATTAATGATACTGTCACTGCGGACAAATCTCCCACAGTGATACAGTTACACTCACTTCTTACACACGTAATACTACAATATTAATATCGTGTGTAAAGATATAAATCAATTGTTATGCGTCACACGCGTTACTATCCCGAAAAGTCTTAACAGATCCTTGCAAGCGGTATAATCTTGTACAAGGAATTGTATGTACCGTTCACGGTAGCAGCAGTGAAGAACTGCTTGTAAATTTTCGCACAATGCGTTAAAACACTGGTGTGTGCAAATGTACCACACACACAGTTCTGAGTCTTCCCGTTTCACTAACGACGAATAGTTTTACAACACCTTGCAAGCGGTAGAATTCTTGTACAAGGAGTGCACGACCCGTTCGCGGTAGATGGCGTAGAAGAACTATCGTAATTATACGCGTAATGCGTTTAAACACTACTGTGTGCAGATGTACTACATACACAGTTCTGAGCCTTCTCGTTTCACTAACGACGAATAGGCTTTACAGCACCTTGCAAGCGGTAGAATTCTTGTACAAGGAGTGCACGACCCGTTCGCGGTAGATGGCGTAGAAGAACCGCCTGTGTAACCACAGGCTTAAGAAAATTTCCAACCACCAGTCCGCATTCTATTGGTGGATGGAAGTCACATGGTTAGTAAAAGTGACAATGCACTTTTCATGCATCAGAGTGCATTTACCTTGTAACAGCATGCATAGCGGTAATCAGACTACTCGTATCTCATGCATGCTGCCTACATATTAATAATATACATGAACGTAAACAATAGTCCGACAGGTATAGGGATTGTAGCGATACACATGTCTCAGTTCAGCTAATGTCAAAACAACGATAATACTTCACGCACCGCCCGGGAAACGTTTCCCACTCGCGCACGCGCGCACATTTCCACTAACACAGTACATGAATCACCATAAATAATAATGCACAGTCTTCTTTAAACTAAACCCTTAACCTTACTAAATACCATTGATAACAACCAAACTTAACCATCTACGAATATAATATGAATGTCCATTGTCTGTGTAATATATGACTTGCCCCGCCTATCATGATCCTGTGATTCGTTGCAATATATATATATATATATATTGATAGTAAGAATAAGCAAGTCGAGAGTGACTTATGCAGCTCATAATTTTGTACAGAGAAAAGAGTGAGAGAAATTTCACACGGTAATCCCCAAGCATACTCCCGGTACATTGCTGACCAAATAAGCCGGAGTCTGTTTTTAAGCGGCGGAGTATGTGACGATTTCATTAATTAAAAATAAAATAATTAATAAATAGGTAATGTAAAAGCTGAGAAATTTTAAATTCTAATAAAATCGCACATTTAAACTAAATTTTATCGCGATCATAAAATTATAATAATATTTAATAAAGAGTTTTAATAATAAAATAAAAAGGAATACGATGTACAGATAGGGAAAACCTTGTTAATTAACCCTGCATAGACATGCGCTAACCGGAATTAACTTGAATACCGACCCCTAAACAAACTAATAATACTTGTAAATTTGATATTAATTAAATTAATAAACAGGACCAGAGTAGTGTACTTTAATAAAGTCTGTAATTAAGAATAGCTTTGGATAATTAAAAGGTCAAACTTTAACCCTTTAAATAGAAGATAAATGTGGAACTATTTTATTGCGACGTGTAAACTCCGCGCGATTAACTGACCCTTCCTAACATAGTAAGAGAGACTTGAGATGCGTCGTTCGGCCAGTAAGCAGCTCAGAACGGAGCGCTACAACAAAATATGTTTTATTATTTTGTTATTAAGTTAAATAACCGTGTGAAGAGTTATGTAACGAGTATGTAGTGTGTATCAGTAAAGAAGAATGTAGAAGATTAAGTGCGAAAGGTGACATCTCACATCTAGAAAGAGAGTTAAAGTTATTTTAGGGTTGTAAATGTAAAGTGAAATACAACCGTTCTATTACCAAATGTAAAATGTGAAGACGAAGACCTCAACTGTATTTGTCAAACCACCAAGGAACAGGACGACTTCATGACATTGTAACTCTCTCTATCATTAGTTGACTCCAAGGACCTTCACCTCACCAGGAAGACGACCACGATGACAACCCTCTACCTAGAGTGTGCGGAAGAATCACGCGTGGACGACATGGACTAAAACACTTAACTAAGAGGTAACACGGAAGCTGGTCTTCCGTGGATATGTATTTTGTTTTAAATAGAAGTAATTGTAAACTAAAAGACTTTAAAATGACAATCTCTAAAGTTTAAGAATAAATGTTGTAACAAGTAATTTCAGTAACCATAAGTTGTAAAATAACTCGTGTGATGTAGCGTTGGAACATCGCACTACTAAATGAAACCATTCCTCAAATGGTATAAAGAGTAATAAAGTAATTCAGTAATGGAGTAGAGTAAACTTGAAATTCCTAAGTAATATATAGAAACTCGGATCCGAGATAAAATGCGCTAACTGTATTGTAAACCTTAATGTAGAAAACCCCTTACGATTTCAATGTAAGTTAAAATTTGATATGTTATGTATAATCTAACAGTCATAAATAAAGAGATGTCATCTTTAGTACATGCTAAACTGAGTGCATAAATCAGCAGTCTCCCCTCCCCAGTTTCCTTTTATATCAATTGTTTTGGTGATTTTTAATTTTCAGCTTGTTACAACGAAGGCAGCCTGTATAATTGGCCAGAGTCAATTAATATGGGTTCCCGATGTTATAACGTTAGTAAAGATGTTATAAAATGCGCCACTCTGCTTTGTAAAAAAACAAGTAAATAATTTTATTATTAACATGCGCCACCTTGTTTTGTTTAATAAGTAATTGTGTAATATTGTGATACCCTGTTGATCTATTCACTCGTGTACTTTAATATGTGTCTAAAATTTTAAATAAAATAAAAATGATAATTATTATTATAGTGGTATAGTAAATAGGTAACTTTAATTGTGAATTAGATATAGGAATTTACACAATGTTAACTTAGCGCCACAGGTATACGAAACAACATCAGGTACGTGCTTGTCAAAATTTCATTCATCAACGTGTCGGTTTGTAAACAAAATCTGACCGGTTAAATTCTTCTCCACGCCTGTGTAAAACTGTCATAGTTACCTCCCGCAAAGTTGAGTTAGACAATACGCAACCCTCTTCGATTGTTCTACTGTTATAAGAAGCGTGTATCATCCTGTGTTTAGTAACTGAGAATTCCCCCTTCGTTGAATGTATATTGACGCCTGTGTGAGATTTCTCTTTCTCTGAAATTTATCTCTCTCACTACCAATGTAAATTTTAAATGTGAACTTTAATCGTTTATGTGTGAAAACAAGAAAGAGTAGTATAGAATTTAGTGCGAATAGTAGAATAAGTATTTATAGCCACTCACATTTCAAAAATGGCTGTATTTAACCCCGATCTATTATTAAAAGATGAACTGTGCTACGAAGCTATTTTACGCGGTTTATCTCACGCGAACATAACAGTGGCTGAATTGCGCAAGACATTACGCGAAAGCAGATCAGATATACCCTCGCAGTTAGATAGATTACGTGAACTCGATTATGACAGCGAACGAGAAACCTGTTATGCGAAGTATAGGGAACTGACGTTATTATCTCAAAACATTCACGACGAAAAATCACCTACTGTAATATTGCGCGTCACGCAACGAATAGAACATTTAACCCGCCGGTTGAACAATTTATTGAACTGGCCCGACGTCACCGTAACCCCTCCCGATGTGCAGAAATTTGCGGATGAGGCATTACGCCAATTACCCATAATTATCAACGAATTGCGACGAAAGTCAGACTCATCTAGAATGGAAGAAATTGAGCACTCCTTACAAAAATTATATATTTCCCCGGTTCAGTCCCCTACTTTAGAAAACCCTTCCTCCACCTCGAACCACGAATCACCCATCGTATCGAAGATACAACCGACTCATGAACAGCTACCTAGTAGAGAATTACATACCCTCACGATATCAGAACCCCCACAGCCTAGTGGTCACCATACTCGCACCAGTAGATATGCGATTACGACATCTAACGCAGCAACGAATCCTTCGAAATGTATACCAAATGTAAATTTTAATGTAGACCTCTACGGAAAGATCACACACCCAGTAGAAAAAATTATTACAGAAATTCCCTACACCGATGGCTTAAGTATTACGAAACTGTTAAATTTCATCAGATATCTCCTGCAAATAAAAGATCTACAGCAACTGAACGATTGGCAAATCCTGCAAGTAATCCTACCCAAATGTAAACCACCATTACGAGATCGTTTACTGGAATCATTAAACTCGACTCTTCCAGTAGAAGAACTTCATACTACCATAATAAAACATTTTATCCCCACGGGAATTTACGAGGAGATTAAAAGAAATACCGTACTTCGAGTACAAGGAGCCCATGAAAGACTGGCCCACTATATTGCAGACATCAGAGAATCTTCACGATTACTGCAAGTCGACTGGAGTGAGAAACAATTGGTCGATACTATTCTAGTAGGCTTATCTCCTGAAGAACGCTCCCGATTAGCACTAATAAATAGGCCCCACACTTTCGCTGATCTAGAACAATGTAGTATTCACTCTTCAAATGTATGGTACGCAGATCAGAACAGACATGCATCGCTATCCACAACACAACATAGAAAGGAAACGCAAGCCCTAGTCACAGATGCAAGAAATCAACGAGAAAGACGACCATTTCGGCGACCAACCAATTTTCATGACCATGGTAAGTCCAAGGAGCCTCAACCTCGACAGGAAACCAGTGAGACCCCACGTAAAGGAAATGTATGCTATAACTGCGGAAAACCTGGACACATCAGTAGAAACTGTAAACGGAAACAGTACAATCAGAAAACCCATTATCCAAAAAACATGTAAGGCAGGGAGATCCGAAATCCTGTGTCTTCCGCAGCTCCGTTAAAACAGGTAAACCCCTGAGAGACAACAAATTAAAACAAAATAATAATAACAAAAGAAAATTAGACCCCTATGTTAGAAAATTTATTGATAAATGTAACGCTATTAATAAATGTGATTTCAGTAAGTGTCAATTACCGTATATACAAGTTGACCTCGGTGTTACATCCACCCTCGGATTAATTGATTCCGGATCAACGCGAAGTTTATTTAGTCAAGAGCTAGCCAATAAATTATTTAAACACAACGTAGTTAAACGCCGTCAATCAGTGAATATTAGATGCGCTACAGCTAATAAACAAAATTTAATGATAAAACTTATCATCACGTTTAAAGTTAAAATTAAAAATCTAACGTGGTATTTTCCAATGTTGGTATGCGACAAGTTAGGACCCGAGTTAATATTGGGAGCTGATTTTATCAGTAAAACAGGAATAATTCTAGATATTCATGATAAGAAATTTTATTTTGGATTCGATCTTTCACAAAAATATGATTTGGATGATAACGCAAATAACAGAAAAAGTACTGGAACTACTTCTACACATCTAGAAAATCATGAATCTGAATTAGGTCATCTGGAAAGTAAAGATAGACGGAACACGCAGACATTAATAGAACAGTTCCCCAACGTCCTCACCCCAAAGTTAGGACTGACGGACCTGATAGAGTACAAAATCTATTTGAGCGACAATAAAGTAATACGTGTAATACGTAATACAAGTTATCACCTCCAAAAATGGAAGTAATGAGGAACCAAATTAACAAATTGTTAGAACAAGGAGTCATCGAACCCTCTACTTCATCTTATTCATCACCCGCGTTTTTAGTACCCAAAAGTAACGACAAACATAGACTAGTTGTGGACTACAGGCAACTAAATAAACGGATAGAATTTGAATCTATACCGCTTCCTGACATCCACAGTGCTTTTCATTATTTTACGAAAGCAAAAATTTTTACCATCATGGATCTAAACCAGGCATTTCACCAGATACCCCTCTCGGAAGAATCAAAACGTCTAACCGCATTTGCCGTCCCTTTCAACCTGTACCAATTTACGAGGGTACCCTTTGGTATATCCCAAGGTAGTTCTGTATGTAGCAGATTATTAGAAAAATTATTTCATGATATAAAATTTAAATATGTGTATCACTACTTAGATGACATCGTTATCTACAGCGAATCAATTGACCAACATCTTAAACGTCTACGTGAAGTACTATCCCGATTAGAGAAAGCTGGATTAACCGTAAACCCCAGTAAAGTAAATTTTGCTGTCACACAATTCTCATTTTTAGGTCACATCGTAAAAGCCAACGGAAAGGTAAGCATAGACCCCGAGCGAACCCGTGCTATCAGAGAATTTTTACCACCCCGGGATGCGAAAGGAATAGCCCGATTTTTGGGAATGATAAATTATTTCCACAAATATATCCCACATTTAGCCGAAATTGCAGCACCTCTGAATGCTTTAAGAAAGAAGGGAGTTAAATTTGAGTGGAATGTGCAACACCAAACTGCATTTGAGAAACTAAAAGAAAGCATCATATCACCCCCAGTACTACAATTAGCCGATTTTACAAAACCGTTTGTAGTGCAGACAGACAGTTCAAGTGTAGCCCTAGGTGCAGTAATATATCAGGAAGTAGATAACTCTAGACTACCTATTAGTTACGCTTCACGCACCCTGACAGACCAAGAAAAAAATACTCCGCATACGAATTAGAATGTTTAGCTATCGTTTTCGCTTTTGAGAAGTTCAAACCCTTTTTAGAACATAAAGAGTTTCTGTTAGAAACAGATAATCAAGCATTATCTTGGCTAGTAAATCACCCAAAACAGTTAGGTCGTATTGGAAGATGGGTATTAAGATTAAATTGTTTTAAATTTAAAGTACAACATATTAGAGGCACCCAAAACGTAGTTGCCGATACACTGTCACGTATGTTCCAGCCGAGTAGTAAAACATACGAAAACAAGGAGAGTAGAGAAACGTCGATTATCAATACTTTAATTACCGAATTTCCTCTTGCATTTACGGACTTAGCCCAGTATCAACAACAAGACCCCCGTTTAAGACCAATTATAGAAAACTTGACAAAGGAAATAAGTCAGGAAAATACACAGTAAGTAAGAGAGTGTTATGTTATAGAATAGCGAACGGAAAATATTTACGAATAATCGCCCCTGATATTATTAAACCTATGCTGATGGAATACTATCACTCTTCCACCATTGGAGCACATATGGGAATAAATAAAACCATACATCGAATTTGTAAAGAGTATCACTGGGAAAATATGAACAGTGAGATCGCTAATTTCGTGAAAAGGTGTAAGTTGTGTGCACTCAACAAACCAGCGAGAAACAGCCAAATAAGTCAATTAATCTCAGAGATTCCTGCTACCCCGTTCTCCAAAATCTATTTAAACTTTTCAGGACCCTACCCGCGTTCTAAATCAGGAAATACCATGCTACTAATTTGCGGAGATTCTTTCAGCAAATTTGTCTGGATGTAACCCATGCGGCGAGCATTAGCTTCAACCACAGTAAGTATATTACAGAATAGATTATTTAAAGAATTTGGTACTCCCGTACATCTAGTGTCGGATAACGGACCCCAGTTTAAGTCAAAGGAATTCAGGAACATGTGTTTCAAATTAGGAATAGACCACATTACCACTACAGAGTATCGTCCGCAAGGTAATATAGCTGAAAGGTATTTGCGAAACCTAAAATCTGCTTTAATAGCCTACCATGCAAACGACCATACGTCTTGGGACCAGAACCTATCCTGGATACAATTCGCCTTTAATTCAGCCTATCATGAAGGACATAAGTCTACCCCATTCGAATTATTGTTCAAATACAAACCTAACCACCCATTATCCACTAAGTGGAAAATACATGAGTTGCTACCCCTTGAAATTAGGGATAAAAATATAAAGAAAATCTGGAATGAAGCTCGCGCTAATTTACGAGCAAACTTAGCGAAATCAAGGAAATATCACGAGCGAAATAATAATAACAATGAAGTAAAGTACCAAATCGGTGACTTAGTAATGTATAAAACACACCCTACGAGTAGTGCTATCGATAAGACAACCTCCAAGCTATCATACCGATGGTGCGGTCCTTATCAAATTCACAAATACTTAACTCCAGTAACTGTAGCTCTGTACGAACCCTCTACTCAAAAATATGTACGAAGAACACATATTTCGCAGATAAAACGTTATCACAAAGAAGGAAATGGTAGAGTGCAAGCAAAATAAATGTAGTAAAAAGGTATATGTTTTGTACTCAACTGCTAAAGAGTACTTGAGTAACAATTGGCTACCTAATCGTATAAATAGGTACGAGGCCTGATCAACCTTGAATCCTATTCATCGAAAGTAGAGCAAAGTGAGAAGTCAGCTGACATCGAATATAAGTAATAAATTACTTAAGGAGTAATTCTATAACAAGAGTAACTCACAAACTAAAGAAAAATCCGGTAGTAGTCGTAAGTAGTAGATTTAAGAAGAATTTAGTACGTTTAAGATATATTTTATAATGTGTGAATATTATGTAGTATAAGAATTAGTCTGTAAGGTATTGTATATATATATATATATATGTTGATAGTAAGAATAAGCAAGTCGAGAGTGACTTATGCAGCTCATAATTTTGTACAGAGAAAAGAGTGAGAGAAATTTCACACGGTAATCCCCAAGCATACTCCCGGTACATTGCTGACCAAATAAGCCGGAGTCTGTTTTTAAGCGGCGGAGTATGTGACGATTTCATTAATTAAAAATAAAATAATTAATAAATAGGTAATGTAAAAGCTGAGAAATTTTAAATTTTAATAAAATCGCACATTTAAACTAAATTTTATCGCGATCATAAAATTATAATAATATTTAATAAAGAGTTTTAATAATAAAATAAAAAGGAATACGAGTGTACAGATAGGGAAAACCTTGTTAATTAACCCTGCATAGACATGCGCTAACCGGAATTAACTTGAATACCGACCCCTAAACAAACTAATAATACTTGTAAATTTGATATTAATTAAATTAATAAACAGGACCAGAGTAGTGTACTTTAATAAAGTCTGTAATTAAGAATAGCTTTGGATAATTAAAAGGTCAAACTTTAACCCTTTAAATAGAAGATAAATGTGGAACTATTTTATTGCGACGTGTAAACTCCGCGCGATTAACTGACCCTTCCTAACATAGTAAGAGAGACTTGAGATGCGTCGTTCGGCCAGTAAGCAGCTCAGAACGGAGCGCTACAACAAAATATGTTTTATTATTTTGTTATTAATTTAAATAACCGTGTGAAGAGTTATGTAACGAGTATGTAGTGTGTATCAGTAAAGAAGAATGTAGAAGATTAAGTGCGAAAGGTGACATCTCACATCTAGAAAGAGAGTTAAAGTTATTTTAGGGTTGTAAATGTAAAGTGAAATACAACCGTTCTATTACCAAATGTAAAATGTGAAGACGAAGACCTCAACTGTATTTGTCAAACCACCAAGGAACAGGACGACTTCATGACATTGTAACTCTCTCTATCATTAGTTGACTCCAAGGACCTTCACCTCACCAGGAAGACGACCACGATGACAACCCTCTACCTAGAGTGTGCGGAAGAATCACGCGTGGACGACATGGACTAAAACACTTAACTAAGAGGTAACACGGAAGCTGGTCTTCCGTGGATATGTATTTTGTTTTAAATAGAAGTAATTGTAAACTAAAAGACTTTAAAATGACAATCTCTAAAGTTTAAGAATAAATGTTGTAACAAGTAATTTCAGTAACCATAAGTTGTAAAATAACTCGTGTGATGTAGCGTTGGAACATCGCACTACTAAATGAAACCATTCCTCAAATGGTATAAAGAGTAATAAAGTAATTCAGTAATGGAGTAGAGTAAACTTGAAATTCCTAAGTAATATATAGAAACTCGGATCCGAGATAAAATGCGCTAACTGTATTGTAAACCTTAATGTAGAAAACCCCTTACGATTTCAATGTAAGTTAAAATTTGATATGTTATGTATAATCTAACAGTCATAAATAAAGAGATGTCATCTTTAGTACATGCTAAACTGAGTGCATAAATCAGCAGTCTCCCCTCCCCAGTTTCCTTTTATATCAATTGTTTTGGTGATTTTTAATTTTCAGCTTGTTACAACGAAGGCAGCCTGTATAATTGGCCAGAGTCAATTAATATGGGTTCCCGATGTTATAACGTTAGTAAAGATGTTATAAAATGCGCCACTCTGCTTTGTAAAAAAACAAGTAAATAATTTTATTATTAACATGCGCCACCTTGTTTTGTTTAATAAGTAATTGTGTAATATTGTGATACCCTGTTGATCTATTCACTCGTGTACTTTAATATGTGTCTAAAATTTTAAATAAAATAAAAATGATAATTATTATTATAGTGGTATAGTAAATAGGTAACTTTAATTGTGAATTAGATATAGGAATTTACACAATGTTAACTTAGCGCCACAGGTATACGAAACAACATCAGGTACGTGCTTGTCAAAATTTCATTCATCAACGTGTCGGTTTGTAAACAAAATCTGACCGGTTAAATTCTTCTCCACGCCTGTGTAAAACTGTCATAGTTACCTCCCGCAAAGTTGAGTTAGACAATACGCAACCCTCTTCGATTGTTCTACTGTTATAAGAAGCGTGTATCATCCTGTGTTTAGTAACTGAGAATTCCCCCTTCGTTGAATGTATATTGACGCCTGTGTGAGATTTCTCTTTCTCTGAAATTTATCTCTCTCACTACCAATGTAAATTTTAAATGTGAACTTTAATCGTTTATGTGTGAAAACAAGAAAGAGTAGTATAGAATTTAGTGCGAATAGTAGAATAAGTATTTATAGCCACTCACATTTCAAAAATGGCTGTATTTAACCCCGATCTATTATTAAAAGATGAACTGTGCTACGAAGCTATTTTACGCGGTTTATCTCACGCGAACATAACAGTGGCTGAATTGCGCAAGACATTACGCGAAAGCAGATCAGATATACCCTCGCAGTTAGATAGATTACGTGAACTCGATTATGACAGCGAACGAGAAACCTGTTATGCGAAGTATAGGGAACTGACGTTATTATCTCAAAACATTCACGACGAAAAATCACCTACTGTAATATTGCGCGTCACGCAACGAATAGAACATTTAACCCGCCGGTTGAACAATTTATTGAACTGGCCCGACGTCACCGTAACCCCTCCCGATGTGCAGAAATTTGCGGATGAGGCATTACGCCAATTACCCATAATTATCAACGAATTGCGACGAAAGTCAGACTCATCTAGAATGGAAGAAATTGAGCACTCCTTACAAAAATTATATATTTCCCCGGTTCAGTCCCCTACTTTAGAAAACCCTTCCTCCACCTCGAACCACGAATCACCCATCGTATCGAAGATACAACCGACTCATGAACAGCTACCTAGTAGAGAATTACATACCCTCACGATATCAGAACCCCCACAGCCTAGTGGTCACCATACTCGCACCAGTAGATATGCGATTACGACATCTAACGCAGCAACGAATCCTTCGAAATGTATACCAAATGTAAATTTTAATGTAGACCTCTACGGAAAGATCACACACCCAGTAGAAAAAATTATTACAGAAATTCCCTACACCGATGGCTTAAGTATTACGAAACTGTTAAATTTCATCAGATATCTCCTGCAAATAAAAGATCTACAGCAACTGAACGATTGGCAAATCCTGCAAGTAATCCTACCCAAATGTAAACCACCATTACGAGATCGTTTACTGGAATCATTAAACTCGACTCTTCCAGTAGAAGAACTTCATACTACCATAATAAAACATTTTATCCCCACGGGAATTTACGAGGAGATTAAAAGAAATACCGTACTTCGAGTACAAGGAGCCCATGAAAGACTGGCCCACTATATTGCAGACATCAGAGAATCTTCACGATTACTGCAAGTCGACTGGAGTGAGAAACAATTGGTCGATACTATTCTAGTAGGCTTATCTCCTGAAGAACGCTCCCGATTAGCACTAATAAATAGGCCCCACACTTTCGCTGATCTAGAACAATGTAGTATTCACTCTTCAAATGTATGGTACGCAGATCAGAACAGACATGCATCGCTATCCACAACACAACATAGAAAGGAAACGCAAGCCCTAGTCACAGATGCAAGAAATCAACGAGAAAGACGACCATTTCGGCGACCAACCAATTTTCATGACCATGGTAAGTCCAAGGAGCCTCAACCTCGACAGGAAACCAGTGAGACCCCACGTAAAGGAAATGTATGCTATAACTGCGGAAAACCTGGACACATCAGTAGAAACTGTAAACGGAAACAGTACAATCAGAAAACCCATTATCCAAAAAACATGTAAGGCAGGGAGATCCGAAATCCTGTGTCTTCCGCAGCTCCGTTAAAACAGGTAAACCCCTGAGAGACAACAAATTAAAACAAAATAATAATAACAAAAGAAAATTAGACCCCTATGTTAGAAAATTTATTGATAAATGTAACGCTATTAATAAATGTGATTTCAGTAAGTGTCAATTACCGTATATACAAGTTGACCTCGGTGTTACATCCACCCTCGGATTAATTGATTCCGGATCAACGCGAAGTTTATTTAGTCAAGAGCTAGCCAATAAATTATTTAAACACAACTTAGTTAAACGCCGTCAATCAGTGAATATTAGATGCGCTACAGCTAATAAACAAAATTTAATGATAAAACTTATCATCACGTTTAAAGTTAAAATTAAAAATCTAACGTGGTATTTTCCAATGTTGGTATGCGACAAGTTAGGACCCGAGTTAATATTGGGAGCTGATTTTATCAGTAAAACAGGAATAATTCTAGATATTCATGGATAAGAAATTTTATTTTGGATTCGATCTTTCACAAAAATATGATTTGGATGATAACGCAAATAACAGAAAAAGTACTGGAACTACTTCTACACATCTAGAAAATCATGAATCTGAATTAGGTCATCTGGAAAGTAAAGATAGACGGAACACGCAGACATTAATAGAACAGTTCCCCAACGTCCTCACCCCAAAGTTAGGACTGACGGACCTGATAGAGTACAAAATCTATTTGAGCGACAATAAAGTAATACGTGTAATACGTAATACAAGTTATCACCTCCAAAATGGAAGTAATGAGGAACCAAATTAACAAATTGTTAGAACAAGGAGTCATCGAACCCTCTACTTCATCTTATTCATCACCCGCGTTTTTAGTACCCAAAAGTAACGACAAACATAGACTAGTTGTGGACTACAGGCAACTAAATAAACGGATAGAATTTGAATCTATACCGCTTCCTGACATCCACAGTGCTTTTCATTATTTTACGAAAGCAAAAATTTTTACCATCATGGATCTAAACCAGGCATTTCACCAGATACCCCTCTCGGAAGAATCAAAACGTCTAACCGCATTTGCCGTCCCTTTCAACCTGTACCAATTTACGAGGGTACCCTTTGGTATATCCCAAGGTAGTTCTGTATGTAGCAGATTATTAGAAAAATTATTTCATGATATAAAATTTAAATATGTGTATCACTACTTAGATGACATCGTTATCTACAGCGAATCAATTGACCAACATCTTAAACGTCTACGTGAAGTACTATCCGATTAGAGAAAGCTGGATTAACCGTAAACCCCAGTAAAGTAAATTTTGCTGTCACACAATTCTCATTTTTAGGTCACATCGTAAAAGCCAACGGAAAGGTAAGCATAGACCCCGAGCGAACCCGTGCTATCAGAGAATTTTTACCACCCCGGGATGCGAAAGGAATAGCCCGATTTTTGGGAATGATAAATTATTTCCACAAATATATCCCACATCTAGCCGAAATTGCAGCACCTCTGAATGCTTTAAGAAAGAAGGGAGTTAAATTTGAGTGGAATGTGCAACACCAAACTGCATTTGAGAAACTAAAAGAAAGCATCATATCACCCCCAGTACTACAATTAGCCGATTTTACAAAACCGTTTGTAGTGCAGACAGACAGTTCAAGTGTAGCCCTAGGTGCAGTAATATATCAGGAAGTAGATAACTCTAGACTACCTATTAGTTACGCTTCACGCACCCTGACAGACCAAGAAAAAAATACTCCGCATACGAATTAGAATGTTTAGCTATCGTTTTCGCTTTTGAGAAGTTCAAACCCTTTTTAGAACATAAAGAGTTTCTGTTTAGAAACAGATAATCAAGCATTATCTTGGCTAGTAAATCACCCAAAACAGTTAGGTCGTATTGGAAGATGGGTATTAAGATTAAATTGTTTTAAATTTAAAGTACAACATATTAGAGGCACCCAAAACGTAGTTGCCGATACACTGTCACGTATGTTCCAGCCGAGTAGTAAAACATACGAAAACAAGGAGAGTAGAGAAACGTCGATTATCAATACTTTAATTACCGAATTTCCTCTTGCATTTACGGACTTAGCCCAGTATCAACAACAAGACCCCCGTTTAAGACCAATTATAGAAAACTTGACAAAGGAAATAAGTCAGGAAAATACACAGTAAGTAAGAGAGTGTTATGTTATAGAATAGCGAACGGAAAATATTTACGAATAATCGCCCCTGATATTATTAAACCTATGCTGATGGAATACTATCACTCTTCCACCATTGGAGCACATATGGGAATAAATAAAACCATACATCGAATTCGTAAAGAGTATCACTGGGAAAATATGAACAGTGAGATCGCTAATTTCGTGAAAAGGTGTAAGTTGTGTGCACTCAGCAAACCAGCGAGAAACAGCCAAATAAGTCAATTAATCTCAGAGATTCCTGCTACCCCGTTCTCCAAAATCTATTTAAACTTTTCAGGACCCTACCCGCGTTCTAAATCAGGAAATACCATGCTACTAATTTGCGGAGATTCTTTCAGCAAATTTGTCTGGATGTAACCCATGCGGCGAGCATTAGCTTCAACCACAGTAAGTATATTACAGAATAGATTATTTAAAGAATTTGGTACTCCCGTACATCTAGTGTCGGATAACGGACCCCAGTTTAAGTCAAAGGAATTCAGGAACATGTGTTTCAAATTAGGAATAGACCACATTACCACTACAGAGTATCGTCCGCAAGGTAATATAGCTGAAAGGTATTTGCGAAACCTAAAATCTGCTTTAATAGCCTACCATGCAAACGACCATACGTCTTGGGACCAGAACCTATCCTGGATACAATTCGCCTTTAATTCAGCCTATCATGAAGGACATAAGTCTACCCCATTCGAATTATTGTTCAAATACAAACCTAACCACCCATTATCCACTAAGTGGAAAATACATGAGTTGCTACCCCTTGAAATTAGGGATAAAAATATAAAGAAAATCTGGAATGAAGCTCGCGCTAATTTACGAGCAAACTTAGCGAAATCAAGGAAATATCACGAGCGAAATAATAATAACAATGAAGTAAAGTACCAAATCGGTGACTTAGTAATGTATAAAACACACCCTACGAGTAGTGCTATCGATAAGACAACCTCCAAGCTATCATACCGATGGTGCGGTCCTTATCAAATTCACAAATACTTAACTCCAGTAACTGTAGCTCTGTACGAACCCTCTACTCAAAAATATGTACGAAGAACACATATTTCGCAGATAAAACGTTATCACAAAGAAGGAAATGGTAGAGTGCAAGCAAAATAAATGTAGTAAAAAGGTATATGTTTTGTACTCAACTGCTAAAGAGTACTTGAGTAACAATTGGCTACCTAATCGTATAAATAGGTACGAGGCCTGATCAACCTTGAATCCTATTCATCGAAAGTAGAGCAAAGTGAGAAGTCAGCTGACATCGAATATAAGTAATAAATTACTTAAGGAGTAATTCTATAACAAGAGTAACTCACAAACTAAAGAAAAATCCGGTAGTAGTCGTAAGTAGTAGATTTAAGAAGAATTTAGTACGTTTAAGATATATTTTATAATGTGTGAATATTATGTAATATAAGAATTAGTCTGTAAGGTATTGTATATATATATATATGTTGATAGTAAGAATAAGCAAGTCGAGAGTGACTTATGCAGCTCATAATTTTGTACAGAGAAAAGAGTGAGAGAAATTTCACACGGTAATCCCCAAGCATACTCCCGGTACATTGCTGACCAAATAAGCCGGAGTCTGTTTTTAAGCGGCGGAGTATGTGACGATTTCATTAATTAAAAATAAAATAATTAATAAATAGGTAATGTAAAAGCTGAGAAATTTAAATTTTAATAAAATCGCACATTTAAACTAAATTTTATCGCGATCATAAAATTATAATAATATTTAATAAAGAGTTTTAATAATAAAATAAAAAGGAATACGAGTGTACAGATAGGGAAAACCTTGTTAATTAACCCTGCATAGACATGCGCTAACCGGAATTAACTTGAATACCGACCCCTAAACAAACTAATAATACTTGTAAATTTGATATTAATTAAATTAATAAACAGGACCAGAGTAGTGTACTTTAATAAAGTCTGTAATTAAGAATAGCTTTGGATAATTAAAAGGTCAAACTTTAACCCTTTAAATAGAAGATAAATGTGGAACTATTTTATTGCGACGTGTAAACTCCGCGCGATTAACTGACCCTTCCTAACATAGTAAGAGAGACTTGAGATGCGTCGTTCGGCCAGTAAGCAGCTCAGAACGGAGCGCTACAACAAAATATGTTTTATTATTTTGTTATTAAGTTAAATAACCGTGTGAAGAGTTATGTAACGAGTATGTAGTGTGTATCAGTAAAGAAGAATGTAGAAGATTAAGTGCGAAAGGTGACATCTCACATCTAGAAAGAGAGTTAAAGTTATTTTAGGGTTGTAAATGTAAAGTGAAATACAACCGTTCTATTACCAAATGTAAAATGTGAAGACGAAGACCTCAACTGTATTTGTCAAACCACCAAGGAACAGGACGACTTCATGACATTGTAACTCTCTCTATCATTAGTTGA
This sequence comes from Magicicada septendecula, assembly GCA_034769895.1. Taxonomy (NCBI): domain Eukaryota; kingdom Metazoa; phylum Arthropoda; class Insecta; order Hemiptera; family Cicadidae; genus Magicicada; species Magicicada septendecula. The sequence continues at coordinate 207,809,866 of CM068372.1, forward strand.
CTCCAAGGACCTTCACCTCACCAGGAAGACGACCACGATGACAACCCTCTACCTAGAGTGTGCGGAAGAATCACGCGTGGACGACATGGACTAAAACACTTAACTAAGAGGTAACACGGAAGCTGGTCTTCCGTGGATATGTATTTTGTTTTAAATAGAAGTAATTGTAAACTAAAAGACTTTAAAATGACAATCTCTAAAGTTTAAGAATAAATGTTGTAACAAGTAATTTCAGTAACCATAAGTTGTAAAATAACTCGTGTGATGTAGCGTTGGAACATCGCACTACTAAATGAAACCATTCCTCAAATGGTATAAAGAGTAATAAAGTAATTCAGTAATGGAGTAGAGTAAACTTGAAATTCCTAAGTAATATATAGAAACTCGGATCCGAGATAAAATGCGCTAACTGTATTGTAAACCTTAATGTAGAAAACCCCTTACGATTTCAATGTAAGTTAAAATTTGATATGTTATGTATAATCTAACAGTCATAAATAAAGAGATGTCATCTTTAGTACATGCTAAACTGAGTGCATAAATCAGCAGTCTCCCCTCCCCAGTTTCCTTTTATATCAATTGTTTTGGTGATTTTTAATTTTCAGCTTGTTACAACGAAGGCAGCCTGTATAATTGGCCAGAGTCAATTAATATGGGTTCCCGATGTTATAACGTTAGTAAAGATGTTATAAAATGCGCCACTCTGCTTTGTAAAAAAACAAGTAAATAATTTTATTATTAACATGCGCCACCTTGTTTTGTTTAATAAGTAATTGTGTAATATTGTGATACCCTGTTGATCTATTCACTCGTGTACTTTAATATGTGTCTAAAATTTTAAATAAAATAAAAATGATAATTATTATTATAGTGGTATAGTAAATAGGTAACTTTAATTGTGAATTAGATATAGGAATTTACACAATGTTAACTTAGCGCCACAGGTATACGAAACAACATCAGGTACGTGCTTGTCAAAATTTCATTCATCAACGTGTCGGTTTGTAAACAAAATCTGACCGGTTAAATTCTTCTCCACGCCTGTGTAAAACTGTCATAGTTACCTCCCGCAAAGTTGAGTTAGACAATACGCAACCCTCTTCGATTGTTCTACTGTTATAAGAAGCGTGTATCATCCTGTGTTTAGTAACTGAGCATTCCCCCTTCGTTGAATGTATATTGACGCCTGTGTGAGATTTCTCTTTCTCTGAAATTTATCTCTCTCACTACCAATGTAAATTTTAAATGTGAACTTTAATCGTTTATGTGTGAAAACAAGAAAGAGTAGTATAGAATTTAGTGCGAATAGTAGAATAAGTATTTATAGCCACTCACATTTCAAAAATGGCTGTATTTAACCCCGATCTATTATTAAAAGATGAACTGTGCTACGAAGCTATTTTACGCGGTTTATCTCACGCGAACATAACAGTGGCTGAATTGCGCAAGACATTACGCGAAAGCAGATCAGATATACCCTCGCAGTTAGATAGATTACGTGAACTCGATTATGACAGCGAACGAGAAACCTGTTATGCGAAGTATAGGGAACTGACGTTATTATCTCAAAACATTCACGACGAAAAATCACCTACTGTAATATTGCGCGTCACGCAACGAATAGAACATTTAACCCGCCGGTTGAACAATTTATTGAACTGGCCCGACGTCACCGTAACCCCTCCCGATGTGCAGAAATTTGCGGATGAGGCATTACGCCAATTACCCATAATTATCAACGAATTGCGACGAAAGTCAGACTCATCTAGAATGGAAGAAATTGAGCACTCCTTACAAAAATTATATATTTCCCCGGTTCAGTCCCCTACTTTAGAAAACCCTTCCTCCACCTCGAACCACGAATCACCCATCGTATCGAAGATACAACCGACTCATGAACAGCTACCTAGTAGAGAATTACATACCCTCACGATATCAGAACCCCCACAGCCTAGTGGTCACCATACTCGCACCAGTAGATATGCGATTACGACATCTAACGCAGCAACGAATCCTTCGAAATGTATACCAAATGTAAATTTTAATGTAGACCTCTACGGAAAGATCACACACCCAGTAGAAAAAATTATTACAGAAATTCCCTACACCGATGGCTTAAGTATTACGAAACTGTTAAATTTCATCAGATATCTCCTGCAAATAAAAGATCTACAGCAACTGAACGATTGGCAAATCCTGCAAGTAATCCTACCCAAATGTAAACCACCATTACGAGATCGTTTACTGGAATCATTAAACTCGACTCTTCCAGTAGAAGAACTTCATACTACCATAATAAAACATTTTATCCCCACGGGAATTTACGAGGAGATTAAAAGAAATACCGTACTTCGAGTACAAGGAGCCCATGAAAGACTGGCCCACTATATTGCAGACATCAGAGAATCTTCACGATTACTGCAAGTCGACTGGAGTGAGAAACAATTGGTCGATACTATTCTAGTAGGCTTATCTCCTGAAGAACGCTCCCGATTAGCACTAATAAATAGGCCCCACACTTTCGCTGATCTAGAACAATGTAGTATTCACTCTTCAAATGTATGGTACGCAGATCAGAACAGACATGCATCGCTATCCACAACACAACATAGAAAGGAAACGCAAGCCCTAGTCACAGATGCAAGAAATCAACGAGAAAGACGACCATTTCGGCGACCAACCAATTTTCATGACCATGGTAAGTCCAAGGAGCCTCAACCTCGACAGGAAACCAGTGAGACCCCACGTAAAGGAAATGTATGCTATAACTGCGGAAAACCTGGACACATCAGTAGAAACTGTAAACGGAAACAGTACAATCAGAAAACCCATTATCCAAAAAACATGTAAGGCAGGGAGATCCGAAATCCTGTGTCTTCCGCAGCTCCGTTAAAACAGGTAAACCCCTGAGAGACAACAAATTAAAACAAAATAATAATAACAAAAGAAAATTAGACCCCTATGTTAGAAAATTTATTGATAAATGTAACGCTATTAATAAATGTGATTTCAGTAAGTGTCAATTACCGTATATACAAGTTGACCTCGGTGTTACATCCACCCTCGGATTAATTGATTCCGGATCAACGCGAAGTTTATTTAGTCAAGAGCTAGCCAATAAATTATTTAAACACAACTTAGTTAAACGCCGTCAATCAGTGAATATTAGATGCGCTACAGCTAATAAACAAAATTTAATGATAAAACTTATCATCACGTTTAAAGTTAAAATTAAAAATCTAACGTGGTATTTTCCAATGTTGGTATGCGACAAGTTAGGACCCGAGTTAATATTGGGAGCTGATTTTATCAGTAAAACAGGAATAATTCTAGATATTCATGATAAGAAATTTTATTTTGGATTCGATCTTTCACAAAAATATGATTTGGATGATAACGCAAATAACAGAAAAAGTACTGGAACTACTTCTACACATCTAGAAAATCATGAATCTGAATTAGGTCATCTGGAAAGTAAAGATAGACGGAACACGCAGACATTAATAGAACAGTTCCCCAACGTCCTCACCCCAAAGTTAGGACTGACGGACCTGATAGAGTACAAAATCTATTTGAGCGACAATAAAGTAATACGTGTAATACGTAATACAAGTTATCACCTCCAAAAATGGAAGTAATGAGGAACCAAATTAACAAATTGTTAGAACAAGGAGTCATCGAACCCTCTACTTCATCTTATTCATCACCCGCGTTTTTAGTACCCAAAAGTAACGACAAACATAGACTAGTTGTGGACTACAGGCAACTAAATAAACGGATAGAATTTGAATCTATACCGCTTCCTGACATCCACAGTGCTTTTCATTATTTTACGATAGCAAAAATTTTTACCATCATGGATCTAAACCAGGCATTTCACCAGATACCCCTCTCGGAAGAATCAAAACGTCTAACCGCATTTGCCGTCCCTTTCAACCTGTACCAATTTACGAGGGTACCCTTTGGTATATCCCAAGGTAGTTCTGTATGTAGCAGATTATTAGAAAAATTATTTCATGATATAAAATTTAAATATGTGTATCACTACTTAGATGACATCGTTATCTACAGCGAATCAATTGACCAACATCTTAAACGTCTACGTGAAGTACTATCCCGATTAGAGAAAGCTGGATTAACCGTAAACCCCAGTAAAGTAAATTTTGCTGTCACACAATTCTCATTTTTAGGTCACATCGTAAAAGCCAACGGAAAGGTAAGCATAGACCCCGAGCGAACCCGTGCTATCAGAGAATTTTTACCACCCCGGGATGCGAAAGGAATAGCCCGATTTTTGGGAATGATAAATTATTTCCACAAATATATCCCACATCTAGCCGAAATTGCAGCACCTCTGAATGCTTTAAGAAAGAAGGGAGTTAAATTTGAGTGGAATGTGCAACACCAAACTGCATTTGAGAAACTAAAAGAAAGCATCATATCACCCCCAGTACTACAATTAGCCGATTTTACAAAACCGTTTGTAGTGCAGACAGACAGTTCAAGTGTAGCCCTAGGTGCAGTAATATATCAGGAAGTAGATAACTCTAGACTACCTATTAGTTACGCTTCACGCACCCTGACAGACCAAGAAAAAAATACTCCGCATACGAATTAGAATGTTTAGCTATCGTTTTCGCTTTTGAGAAGTTCAAACCCTTTTTAGAACATAAAGAGTTTCTGTTAGAAACAGATAATCAAGCATTATCTTGGCTACTAAATCACCCAAAACAGTTAGGTCGTATTGGAAGATGGGTATTAAGATTAAATTGTTTTAAATTTAAAGTACAACATATTAGAGGCACCCAAAACGTAGTTGCCGATACACTGTCACGTATGTTCCAGCCGAGTAGTAAAACATACGAAAACAAGGAGAGTAGAGAAACGTCGATTATCAATACTTTAATTACCGAATTTCCTCTTGCATTTACGGACTTAGCCCAGTATCAACAACAAGACCCCCGTTTAAGACCAATTATAGAAAACTTGACAAAGGAAATAAGTCAGGAAAATACACAGTAAGTAAGAGAGTGTTATGTTATAGAATAGCGAACGGAAAATATTTACGAATAATCGCCCCTGATATTATTAAACCTATGCTGATGGAATACTATCACTCTTCCACCATTGGAGCACATATGGGAATAAATAAAACCATACATCGAATTCGTAAAGAGTATCACTGGGAAAATATGAACAGTGAGATCGCTAATTTCGTGAAAAGGTGTAAGTTGTGTGCACTCAGCAAACCAGCGATAAACAGCCAAATAAGTCAATTAATCTCAGAGATTCCTGCTACCCCGTTCTCCAAAATCTATTTAAACTTTTCAGGACCCTACCCGCGTTCTAAATCAGGAAATACCATGCTACTAATTTGCGGAGATTCTTTCAGCAAATTTGTCTGGATGTAACCCATGCGGCGAGCATTAGCTTCAACCACAGTAAGTATATTACAGAATAGATTATTTAAAGAATTTGGTACTCCCGTACATCTAGTGTCGGATAACGGACCCCAGTTTAAGTCAAAGGAATTCAGGAACATGTGTTTCAAATTAGGAATAGACCACATTACCACTACAGAGTATCGTCCGCAAGGTAATATAGCTGAAAGGTATTTGCGAAACCTAAAATCTGCTTTAATAGCCTACCATGCAAACGACCATACGTCTTGGGACCAGAACCTATCCTGGATACAATTCGCCTTTAATTCAGCCTATCATGAAGGACATAAGTCTACCCCATTCGAATTATTGTTCAAATACAAACCTAACCACCCATTATCCACTAAGTGGAAAATACATGAGTTGCTACCCCTTGAAATTAGGGATAAAAATATAAAGAAAATCTGGAATGAAGCTCGCGCTAATTTACGAGCAAACTTAGCGAAATCAAGGAAATATCACGAGCGAAATAATAATAACAATGAAGTAAAGTACCTAATCGGTGACTTAGTAATGTATAAAACACACCCTACGAGTAGTGCTATCGATAAGACAACCTCCAAGCTATCATACCGATGGTGCGGTCCTTATCAAATTCACAAATACTTAACTCCAGTAACTGTAGCTCTGTACGAACCCTCTACTCAAAAATATGTACGAAGAACACATATTTCGCAGATAAAACGTTATCACAAAGAAGGAAATGGTAGAGTGCAAGCAAAATAAATGTAGTAAAAAGGTATATGTTTTGTACTCAACTGCTAAAGAGTACTTGAGTAACAATTGGCTACCTAATCGTATAAATAGGTACGAGGCCGGATCAACCTAGAATCCTATTCATCGAAAGTAGAGCAAAGTGAGAAGTCAGCTGACATCGAATATAAGTGATAAATTACTTAAGGAGTAATTCTATAACAAGAGTAACTCACAAACTAAAGAAAAATCCGGTAGTAGTCGTAAGTAGTAGATTTAAGAAGAATTTAGTACGTTTAAGATATATTTTATAATGTGTGAATATTATGTAGTATAAGAATTAGTCTGTAAGGTATTGTATATATATATATATATGTTGATAGTAAGAATAAGCAAGTCGAGAGTGACTTATGCAGCTCATAATTTTGTACAGAGAAAAGAGTGAGAGAAATTTCACACGGTAATCCCCAAGCATACTCCCGGTACATTGCTGACCAAATAAGCCGGAGTCTGTTTTTAAGCGGCGGAGTATGTGACGATTTCATTAATTAAAAATAAAATAATTAATAAATAGGTAATGTAAAAGCTGAGAAATTTTAAATTTTAATAAAATCGCACATTTAAACTAAATTTTATCGCGATCATAAAATTATAATAATATTTAATAAAGAGTTTTAATAATAAAATAAAAAGGAATACGAGTGTACAGATAGGGAAAACCTTGTTAATTAACCCTGCATAGACATGCGCTAACCGGAATTAACTTGAATACCGACCCCTAAACAAACTAATAATACTTGTAAATTTGATATTAATTAAATTAATAAACAGGACCAGAGTAGTGTACTTTAATAAAGTCTGTAATTAAGAATAGCTTTGGATAATTAAAAGGTCAAACTTTAACCCTTTAAATAGAAGATAAATGTGGAACTATTTTATTGCGACGTGTAAACTCCGCGCGATTAACTGACCCTTCCTAACATAGTAAGAGAGACTTGAGATGCGTCGTTCGGCCAGTAAGCAGCTCAGAACGGAGCGCTACAACAAAATATGTTTTATTATTTTGTTATTAATTTAAATAACCGTGTGAAGAGTTATGTAACGAGTATGTAGTGTGTATCAGTAAAGAAGAATGTAGAAGATTAAGTGCGAAAGGTGACATCTCACATCTAGAAAGAGAGTTAAAGTTATTTTAGGGTTGTAAATGTAAAGTGAAATACAACCGTTCTATTACCAAATGTAAAATGTGAAGACGAAGACCTCAACTGTATTTGTCAAACCACCAAGGAACAGGACGACTTCATGACATTGTAACTCTCTCTATCATTAGTTGACTCCAAGGACCTTCACCTCACCAGGAAGACGACCACGATGACAACCCTCTACCTAGAGTGTGCGGAAGAATCACGCGTGGACGACATGGACTAAAACACTTAACTAAGAGGTAACACGGAAGCTGGTCTTCCGTGGATATGTATTTTGTTTTAAATAGAAGTAATTGTAAACTAAAAGACTTTAAAATGACAATCTCTAAAGTTTAAGAATAAATGTTGTAACAAGTAATTTCAGTAACCATAAGTTGTAAAATAACTCGTGTGATGTAGCGTTGGAACATCGCACTACTAAATGAAACCATTCCTCAAATGGTATAAAGAGTAATAAAGTAATTCAGTAATGGAGTAGAGTAAACTTGAAATTCCTAAGTAATATATAGAAACTCGGATCCGAGATAAAATGCGCTAACTGTATTGTAAACCTTAATGTAGAAAACCCCTTACGATTTCAATGTAAGTTAAAATTTGATATGTTATGTATAATCTAACAGTCATAAATAAAGAGATGTCATCTTTAGTACATGCTAAACTGAGTGCATAAATCAGCAGTCTCCCCTCCCCAGTTTCCTTTTATATCAATTGTTTTGGTGATTTTTAATTTTCAGCTTGTTACAACGAAGGCAGCCTGTATAATTGGCCAGAGTCAATTAATATGGGTTCCCGATGTTATAACGTTAGTAAAGATGTTATAAAATGCGCCACTCTGCTTTGTAAAAAAACAAGTAAATAATTTTATTATTAACATGCGCCACCTTGTTTTGTTTAATAAGTAATTGTGTAATATTGTGATACCCTGTTGATCTATTCACTCGTGTACTTTAATATGTGTCTAAAATTTTAAATAAAATAAAAATGATAATTATTATTATAGTGGTATAGTAAATAGGTAACTTTAATTGTGAATTAGATATAGGAATTTACACAATGTTAACTTAGCGCCACAGGTATACGAAACAACATCAGGTACGTGCTTGTCAAAATTTCATTCATCAACGTGTCGGTTTGTAAACAAAATCTGACCGGTTAAATTCTTCTCCACGCCTGTGTAAAACTGTCATAGTTACCTCCCGCAAAGTTGAGTTAGACAATACGCAACCCTCTTCGATTGTTCTACTGTTATAAGAAGCGTGTATCATCCTGTGTTTAGTAACTGAGAATTCCCCCTTCGTTGAATGTATATTGACGCCTGTGTGAGATTTCTCTTTCTCTGAAATTTATCTCTCTCACTACCAATGTAAATTTTAAATGTGAACTTTAATCGTTTATGTGTGAAAACAAGAAAGAGTAGTATAGAATTTAGTGCGAATAGTAGAATAAGTATTTATAGCCACTCACATTTCAAAAATGGCTGTATTTAACCCCGATCTATTATTAAAAGATGAACTGTGCTACGAAGCTATTTTACGCGGTTTATCTCACGCGAACATAACAGTGGCTGAATTGCGCAAGACATTACGCGAAAGCAGATCAGATATACCCTCGCAGTTAGATAGATTACGTGAACTCGATTATGACAGCGAACGAGAAACCTGTTATGCGAAGTATAGGGAACTGACGTTATTATCTCAAAACATTCACGACGAAAAATCACCTACTGTAATATTGCGCGTCACGCAACGAATAGAACATTTAACCCGCCGGTTGAACAATTTATTGAACTGGCCCGACGTCACCGTAACCCCTCCCGATGTGCAGAAATTTGCGGATGAGGCATTACGCCAATTACCCATAATTATCAACGAATTGCGACGAAAGTCAGACTCATCTAGAATGGAAGAAATTGAGCACTCCTTACAAAAATTATATATTTCCCCGGTTCAGTCCCCTACTTTAGAAAACCCTTCCTCCACCTCGAACCACGAATCACCCATCGTATCGAAGATACAACCGACTCATGAACAGCTACCTAGTAGAGAATTACATACCCTCACGATATCAGAACCCCCACAGCCTAGTGGTCACCATACTCGCACCAGTAGATATGCGATTACGACATCTAACGCAGCAACGAATCCTTCGAAATGTATACCAAATGTAAATTTTAATGTAGACCTCTACGGAAAGATCACACACCCAGTAGAAAAAATTATTACAGAAATTCCCTACACCGATGGCTTAAGTATTACGAAACTGTTAAATTTCATCAGATATCTCCTGCAAATAAAAGATCTACAGCAACTGAACGATTGGCAAATCCTGCAAGTAATCCTACCCAAATGTAAACCACCATTACGAGATCGTTTACTGGAATCATTAAACTCGACTCTTCCAGTAGAAGAACTTCATACTACCATAATAAAACATTTTATCCCCACGGGAATTTACGAGGAGATTAAAAGAAATACCGTACTTCGAGTACAAGGAGCCCATGAAAGACTGGCCCACTATATTGCAGACATCAGAGAATCTTCACGATTACTGCAAGTCGACTGGAGTGAGAAACAATTGGTCGATACTATTCTAGTAGGCTTATCTCCTGAAGAACGCTCCCGATTAGCACTAATAAATAGGCCCCACACTTTCGCTGATCTAGAACAATGTAGTATTCACTCTTCAAATGTATGGTACGCAGATCAGAACAGACATGCATCGCTATCCACAACACAACATAGAAAGGAAACGCAAGCCCTAGTCACAGATGCAAGAAATCAACGAGAAAGACGACCATTTCGGCGACCAACCAATTTTCATGACCATGGTAAGTCCAAGGAGCCTCAACCTCGACAGGAAACCAGTGAGACCCCACGTAAAGGAAATGTATGCTATAACTGCGGAAAACCTGGACACATCAGTAGAAACTGTAAACGGAAACAGTACAATCAGAAAACCCATTATCCAAAAAACATGTAAGGCAGGGAGATCCGAAATCCTGTGTCTTCCGCAGCTCCGTTAAAACAGGTAAACCCCTGAGAGACAACAAATTAAAACAAAATAATAATAACAAAAGAAAATTAGACCCCTATGTTAGAAAATTTATTGATAAATGTAACGCTATTAATAAATGTGATTTCAGTAAGTGTCAATTACCGTATATACAAGTTGACCTCGGTGTTACATCCACCCTCGGATTAATTGATTCCGGATCAACGCGAAGTTTATTTAGTCAAGAGCTAGCCAATAAATTATTTAAACACAACTTAGTTAAACGCCGTCAATCAGTGAATATTAGATGCGCTACAGCTAATAAACAAAATTTAATGATAAAACTTATCATCACGTTTAAAGTTAAAATTAAAAATCTAACGTGGTATTTTCCAATGTTGGTATGCGACAAGTTAGGACCCGAGTTAATATTGGGAGCTGATTTTATCAGTAAAACAGGAATAATTCTAGATATTCATGATAAGAAATTTTATTTTGGATTCGATCTTTCACAAAAATATGATTTGGATGATAACGCAAATAACAGAAAAAGTACTGGAACTACTTCTACACATCTAGAAAATCATGAATCTGAATTAGGTCATCTGGAAAGTAAAGATAGACGGAACACGCAGACATTAATAGAACAGTTCCCCAACGTCCTCACCCCAAAGTTAGGACTGACGGACCTGATAGAGTACAAAATCTATTTGAGCGACAATAAAGTAATACGTGTAATACGTAATACAAGTTATCACCTCCAAAAATGGAAGTAATGAGGAACCAAATTAACAAATTGTTAGAACAAGGAGTCATCGAACCCTCTACTTCATCTTATTCATCACCCGCGTTTTTAGTACCCAAAAGTAACGACAAACATAGACTAGTTGTGGACTACAGGCAACTAAATAAACGGATAGAATTTGAATCTATACCGCTTCCTGACATCCACAGTGCTTTTCATTATTTTACGAAAGCAAAAATTTTTACCATCATGGATCTAAACCAGGCATTTCACCAGATACCCCTCTCGGAAGAATCAAAACGTCTAACCGCATTTGCCGTCCCTTTCAACCTGTACCAATTTACGAGGGTACCCTTTGGTATATCCCAAGGTAGTTCTGTATGTAGCAGATTATTAGAAAAATTATTTCATGATATAAAATTTAAATATGTGTATCACTACTTAGATGACATCGTTATCTACAGCGAATCAATTGACCAACATCTTAAACGTCTACGTGAAGTACTATCCCGATTAGAGAAAGCTGGATTAACCGTAAACCCCAGTAAAGTAAATTTTGCTGTCACACAATTCTCATTTTTAGGTCACATCGTAAAAGCCAACGGAAAGGTAAGCATAGACCCCGAGCGAACCCGTGCTATCAGAGAATTTTTACCACCCCGGGATGCGAAAGGAATAGCCCGATTTTTGGGAATGATAAATTATTTCCACAAATATATCCCACATCTAGCCGAAATTGCAGCACCTCTGAATGCTTTAAGAAAGAAGGGAGTTAAATTTGAGTGGAATGTGCAACACCAAACTGCATTTGAGAAACTAAAAGAAAGCATCATATCACCCCCAGTACTACAATTAGCCGATTTTACAAAACCGTTTGTAGTGCAGACAGACAGTTCAAGTGTAGCCCTAGGTGCAGTAATATATCAGGAAGTAGATAACTCTAGACTACCTATTAGTTACGCTTCACGCACCCTGACAGACCAAGAAAAAAATACTCCGCATACGAATTAGAATGTTTAGCTATCGTTTTCGCTTTTGAGAAGTTCAAACCCTTTTTAGAACATAAAGAGTTTCTGTTAGAAACAGATAATCAAGCATTATCTTGGCTACTAAATCACCCAAAACAGTTAGGTCGTATTGGAAGATGGGTATTAAGATTAAATTGTTTTAAATTTAAAGTACAACATATTAGAGGCACCCAAAACGTAGTTGCCGATACACTGTCACGTATGTTCCAGCCGAGTAGTAAAACATACGAAAACAAGGAGAGTAGAGAAACGTCGATTATCAATACTTTAATTACCGAATTTCCTCTTGCATTTACGGACTTAGCCCAGTATCAACAACAAGACCCCCGTTTAAGACCAATTATAGAAAACTTGACAAAGGAAATAAGTCAGGAAAATACACAGTAAGTAAGAGAGTGTTATGTTATAGAATAGCGAACGGAAAATATTTACGAATAATCGCCCCTGATATTATTAAACCTATGCTGATGGAATACTATCACTCTTCCACCATTGGAGCACATATGGGAATAAATAAAACCATACATCGAATTCGTAAAGAGTATCACTGGGAAAATATGAACAGTGAGATCGCTAATTTCGTGAAAAGGTGTAAGTTGTGTGCACTCAGCAAACCAGCGAGAAACAGCCAAATAAGTCAATTAATCTCAGAGATTCCTGCTACCCCGTTCTCCAAAATCTATTTAAACTTTTCAGGACCCTACCCGCGTTCTAAATCAGGAAATACCATGCTACTAATTTGCGGAGATTCTTTCAGCAAATTTGTCTGGATGTAACCCATGCGGCGAGCATTAGCTTCAACCACAGTAAGTATATTACAGAATAGATTATTTAAAGAATTTGGTACTCCCGTACATCTAGTGTCGGATAACGGACCCCAGTTTAAGTCAAAGGAATTCAGGAACATGTGTTTCAAATTAGGAATAGACCACATTACCACTACAGAGTATCGTCCGCAAGGTAATATAGCTGAAAGGTATTTGCGAAACCTAAAATCTGCTTTAATAGCCTACCATGCAAACGACCATACGTCTTGGGACCAGAACCTATCCTGGATACAATTCGCCTTTAATTCAGCCTATCATGAAGGACATAAGTCTACCCCATTCGAATTATTGTTCAAATACAAACCTAACCACCCATTATCCACTAAGTGGAAAATACATGAGTTGCTACCCCTTGAAATTAGGGATAAAAATATAAAGAAAATCTGGAATGAAGCTCGCGCTAATTTACGAGCAAACTTAGCGAAATCAAGGAAATATCACGAGCGAAATAATAATAACAATGAAGTAAAGTACCTAATCGGTGACTTAGTAATGTATAAAACACACCCTACGAGTAGTGCTATCGATAAGACAACCTCCAAGCTATCATACCGATGGTGCGGTCCTTATCAAATTCACAAATACTTAACTCCAGTAACTGTAGCTCTGTACGAACCCTCTACTCAAAAATATGTACGAAGAACACATATTTCGCAGATAAAACGTTATCACAAAGAAGGAAATGGTAGAGTGCAAGCAAAATAAATGTAGTAAAAAGGTATATGTTTTGTACTCAACTGCTAAAGAGTACTTGAGTAACAATTGGCTACCTAATCGTATAAATAGGTACGAGGCCTGATCAACCTTGAATCCTATTCATCGAAAGTAGAGCAAAGTGAGAAGTCAGCTGACATCGAATATAAGTAATAAATTACTTAAGGAGTAATTCTATAACAAGAGTAACTCACAAACTAAAGAAAAATCCGGTAGTAGTCGTAAGTAGTAGATTTAAGAAGAATTTAGTACGTTTAAGATATATTTTATAATGTGTGAATATTATGTAGTATAAGAATTAGTCTGTAAGGTATTGTATATATATATATATATATATATATATATATGTTGATAGTAAGAATAAGCAAGTCGAGAGTGACTTATGCAGCTCATAATTTTGTACAGAGAAAAGAGTGAGAGAAATTTCACACGGTAATCCCCAAGCATACTCCCGGTACATTGCTGACCAAATAAGCCGGAGTCTGTTTTTAAGCGGCGGAGTATGTGACGATTTCATTAATTAAAAATAAAATAATTAATAAATAGGTAATGTAAAAGCTGAGAAATTTTAAATTTTAATAAAATCGCACATTTAAACTAAATTTTATCGCGATCATAAAATTATAATAATATTTAATAAAGAGTTTTAATAATAAAATAAAAAGGAATACGAGTGTACAGATAGGGAAAACCTTGTTAATTAACCCTGCATAGACATGCGCTAACCGGAATTAACTTGAATACCGACCCCTAAACAAACTAATAATACTTGTAAATTTGATATTAATTAAATTAATAAACAGGACCAGAGTAGTGTACTTTAATAAAGTCTGTAATTAAGAATAGCTTTGGATAATTAAAAGGTCAAACTTTAACCCTTTAAATAGAAGATAAATGTGGAACTATTTTATTGCGACGTGTAAACTCCGCGCGATTAACTGACCCTTCCTAACATAGTAAGAGAGACTTGAGATGCGTCGTTCGGCCAGTAAGCAGCTCAGAACGGAGCGCTACAACAAAATATGTTTTATTATTTTGTTATTAATTTAAATAACCGTGTGAAGAGTTATGTAACGAGTATGTAGTGTGTATCAGTAAAGAAGAATGTAGAAGATTAAGTGCGAAAGGTGACATCTCACATCTAGAAAGAGAGTTAAAGTTATTTTAGGGTTGTAAATGTAAAGTGAAATACAACCGTTCTATTACCAAATGTAAAATGTGAAGACGAAGACCTCAACTGTATTTGTCAAACCACCAAGGAACAGGACGACTTCATGACATTGTAACTCTCTCTATCATTAGTTGACTCCAAGGACCTTCACCTCACCAGGAAGACGACCACGATGACAACCCTCTACCTAGAGTGTGCGGAAGAATCACGCGTGGACGACATGGACTAAAACACTTAACTAAGAGGTAACACGGAAGCTGGTCTTCCGTGGATATGTATTTTGTTTTAAATAGAAGTAATTGTAAACTAAAAGACTTTAAAATGACAATCTCTAAAGTTTAAGAATAAATGTTGTAACAAGTAATTTCAGTAACCATAAGTTGTAAAATAACTCGTGTGATGTAGCGTTGGAACATCGCACTACTAAATGAAACCATTCCTCAAATGGTATAAAGAGTAATAAAGTAATTCAGTAATGGAGTAGAGTAAACTTGAAATTCCTAAGTAATATATAGAAACTCGGATCCGAGATAAAATGCGCTAACTGTATTGTAAACCTTAATGTAGAAAACCCCTTACGATTTCAATGTAAGTTAAAATTTGATATGTTATGTATAATCTAACAGTCATAAATAAAGAGATGTCATCTTTAGTACATGCTAAACTGAGTGCATAAATCAGCAGTCTCCCCTCCCCAGTTTCCTTTTATATCAATTGTTTTGGTGATTTTTAATTTTCAGCTTGTTACAACGAAGGCAGCCTGTATAATTGGCCAGAGTCAATTAATATGGGTTCCCGATGTTATAACGTTAGTAAAGATGTTATAAAATGCGCCACTCTGCTTTGTAAAAAAACAAGTAAATAATTTTATTATTAACATGCGCCACCTTGTTTTGTTTAATAAGTAATTGTGTAATATTGTGATACCCTGTTGATCTATTCACTCGTGTACTTTAATATGTGTCTAAAATTTTAAATAAAATAAAAATGATAATTATTATTATAGTGGTATAGTAAATAGGTAACTTTAATTGTGAATTAGATATAGGAATTTACACAATGTTAACTTAGCGCCACAGGTATACGAAACAACATCAGGTACGTGCTTGTCAAAATTTCATTCATCAACGTGTCGGTTTGTAAACAAAATCTGACCGGTTAAATTCTTCTCCACGCCTGTGTAAAACTGTCATAGTTACCTCCCGCAAAGTTGAGTTAGACAATACGCAACCCTCTTCGATTGTTCTACTGTTATAAGAAGCGTGTATCATCCTGTGTTTAGTAACTGAGAATTCCCCCTTCGTTGAATGTATATTGACGCCTGTGTGAGATTTCTCTTTCTCTGAAATTTATCTCTCTCACTACCAATGTAAATTTTAAATGTGAACTTTAATCGTTTATGTGTGAAAACAAGAAAGAGTAGTATAGAATTTAGTGCGAATAGTAGAATAAGTATTTATAGCCACTCACATTTCAAAAATGGCTGTATTTAACCCCGATCTATTATTAAAAGATGAACTGTGCTACGAAGCTATTTTACGCGGTTTATCTCACGCGAACATAACAGTGGCTGAATTGCGCAAGACATTACGCGAAAGCAGATCAGATATACCCTCGCAGTTAGATAGATTACGTGAACTCGATTATGACAGCGAACGAGAAACCTGTTATGCGAAGTATAGGGAACTGACGTTATTATCTCAAAACATTCACGACGAAAAATCACCTACTGTAATATTGCGCGTCACGCAACGAATAGAACATTTAACCCGCCGGTTGAACAATTTATTGAACTGGCCCGACGTCACCGTAACCCCTCCCGATGTGCAGAAATTTGCGGATGAGGCATTACGCCAATTACCCATAATTATCAACGAATTGCGACGAAAGTCAGACTCATCTAGAATGGAAGAAATTGAGCACTCCTTACAAAAATTATATATTTCCCCGGTTCAGTCCCCTACTTTAGAAAACCCTTCCTCCACCTCGAACCACGAATCACCCATCGTATCGAAGATACAACCGACTCATGAACAGCTACCTAGTAGAGAATTACATACCCTCACGATATCAGAACCCCCACAGCCTAGTGGTCACCATACTCGCACCAGTAGATATGCGATTACGACATCTAACGCAGCAACGAATCCTTCGAAATGTATACCAAATGTAAATTTTAATGTAGACCTCTACGGAAAGATCACACACCCAGTAGAAAAAATTATTACAGAAATTCCCTACACCGATGGCTTAAGTATTACGAAACTGTTAAATTTCATCAGATATCTCCTGCAAATAAAAGATCTACAGCAACTGAACGATTGGCAAATCCTGCAAGTAATCCTACCCAAATGTAAACCACCATTACGAGATCGTTTACTGGAATCATTAAACTCGACTCTTCCAGTAGAAGAACTTCATACTACCATAATAAAACATTTTATCCCCACGGGAATTTACGAGGAGATTAAAAGAAATACCGTACTTCGAGTACAAGGAGCCCATGAAAGACTGGCCCACTATATTGCAGACATCAGAGAATCTTCACGATTACTGCAAGTCGACTGGAGTGAGAAACAATTGGTCGATACTATTCTAGTAGGCTTATCTCCTGAAGAACGCTCCCGATTAGCACTAATAAATAGGCCCCACACTTTCGCTGATCTAGAACAATGTAGTATTCACTCTTCAAATGTATGGTACGCAGATCAGAACAGACATGCATCGCTATCCACAACACAACATAGAAAGGAAACGCAAGCCCTAGTCACAGATGCAAGAAATCAACGAGAAAGACGACCATTTCGGCGACCAACCAATTTTCATGACCATGGTAAGTCCAAGGAGCCTCAACCTCGACAGGAAACCAGTGAGACCCCACGTAAAGGAAATGTATGCTATAACTGCGGTAAACCTGGACACATCAGTAGAAACTGTAAACGGAAACAGTACAATCAGAAAACCCATTATCCAAAAAACATGTAAGGCAGGGAGATCCGAAATCCTGTGTCTTCCGCAGCTCCGTTAAAACAGGTAAACCCCTGAGAGACAACAAATTAAAACAAAATAATAATAACAAAAGAAAATTAGACCCCTATGTTAGAAAATTTATTGATAAATGTAACGCTATTAATAAATGTGATTTCAGTAAGTGTCAATTACCGTATATACAAGTTGACCTCGGTGTTACATCCACCCTCGGATTAATTGATTCCGGATCAACGCGAAGTTTAATTAGTCAAGAGCTAAGCAATAAATTATTTAAACACAACTTAGTTAAACGCCGTCAATCAGTGAATATTAGATGCGCTACAGCTAATAAACAAAATTTAATGATAAAACTTATCATCACGTTTAAAGTTAAAATTAAAAATCTAACGTGGTATTTTCCAATGTTGGTATGCGACAAGTTAGGACCCGAGTTAATATTGGGAGCTGATTTTATCAGTAAAACAGGAATAATTCTAGATATTCATGATAAGAAATTTTATTTTGGATTCGATCTTTCACAAAAATATGATTTGGATGATAACGCAAATAACAGAAAAAGTACTGGAACTACTTCTACACATCTAGAAAATCATGAATCTGAATTAGGTCATCTGGAAAGTAAAAATAGACGGAACACGCAGACATTAATAGAACAGTTCCCCAACGTCCTCACCCCAAAGTTAGGACTGACGGACCTGATAGAGTACAAAATCTATTTGAGCGACAATAAAGTAATACGTGTAATACGTAATACAAGTTATCACCTCCAAAAATGGAAGTAATGAGGAACCAAATTAACAAATTGTTAGAACAAGGAGTCATCGAACCCTCTACTTCATCTTATTCATCACCCGCGTTTTTAGTACCCAAAAGTAACGACAAACATAGACTAGTTGTGGACTACAGGCAACTAAATAAACGGATAGAATTTGAATCTATACCGCTTCCTGACATCCACAGTGCTTTTCATTATTTTACGATAGCAAAAATTTTTACCATCATGGATCTAAACCAGGCATTTCACCAGATACCCCTCTCGGAAGAATCAAAACGTCTAACCGCATTTGCCGTCCCTTTCAACCTGTACCAATTTACGAGGGTACCCTTTGGTATATCCCAAGGTAGTTCTGTATGTAGCAGATTATTAGAAAAATTATTTCATGATATAAAATTTAAATATGTGTATCACTACTTAGATGACATCGTTATCTACAGCGAATCAATTGACCAACATCTTAAACGTCTACGTGAAGTACTATCCCGATTAGAGAAAGCTGGATTAACCGTAAACCCCAGTAAAGTAAATTTTGCTGTCACACAATTCTCATTTTTAGGTCACATCGTAAAAGCCAACGGAAAGGTAAGCATAGACCCCGAGCGAACCCGTGCTATCAGAGAATTTTTACCACCCCGGGATGCGAAAGGAATAGCCCGATTTTTGGGAATGATAAATTATTTCCACAAATATATCCCACATCTAGCCGAAATTGCAGCACCTCTGAATGCTTTAAGAAAGAAGGGAGTTAAATTTGAGTGGAATGTGCAACACCAAACTGCATTTGAGAAACTAAAAGAAAGCATCATATCACCCCCAGTACTACAATTAGCCGATTTTACAAAACCGTTTGTAGTGCAGACAGACAGTTCAAGTGTAGCCCTAGGTGCAGTAATATATCAGGAAGTAGATAACTCTAGACTACCTATTAGTTACGCTTCACGCACCCTGACAGACCAAGAAAAAAATACTCCGCATACGAATTAGAATGTTTAGCTATCGTTTTCGCTTTTGAGAAGTTCAAACCCTTTTTAGAACATAAAGAGTTTCTGTTAGAAACAGATAATCAAGCATTATCTTGGCTACTAAATCACCCAAAACAGTTAGGTCGTATTGGAAGATGGGTATTAAGATTAAATTGTTTTAAATTTAAAGTACAACATATTAGAGGCACCCAAAACGTAGTTGCCGATACACTGTCACGTATGTTCCAGCCGAGTAGTAAAACATACGAAAACAAGGAGAGTAGAGAAACGTCGATTATCAATACTTTAATTACCGAATTTCCTCTTGCATTTACGGACTTAGCCCAGTATCAACAACAAGACCCCCGTTTAAGACCAATTATAGAAAACTTGACAAAGGAAATAAGTCAGGAAAATACACAGTAAGTAAGAGAGTGTTATGTTATAGAATAGCGAACGGAAAATATTTACGAATAATCGCCCCTGATATTATTAAACCTATGCTGATGGAATACTATCACTCTTCCACCATTGGAGCACATATGGGAATAAATAAAACCATACATCGAATTCGTAAAGAGTATCACTGGGAAAATATGAACAGTGAGATCGCTAATTTCGTGAAAAGGTGTAAGTTGTGTGCACTCAGCAAACCAGCGAGAAACAGCCAAATAAGTCAATTAATCTCAGAGATTCCTGCTACCCCGTTCTCCAAAATCTATTTAAACTTTTCAGGACCCTACCCGCGTTCTAAATCAGGAAATACCATGCTACTAATTTGCGGAGATTCTTTCAGCAAATTTGTCTGGATGTAACCCATGCGGCGAGCATTAGCTTCAACCACAGTAAGTATATTACAGAATAGATTATTTAAAGAATTTGGTACTCCCGTACATCTAGTGTCGGATAACGGACCCCAGTTTAAGTCAAAGGAATTCAGGAACATGTGTTTCAAATTAGGAATAGACCACATTACCACTACAGAGTATCGTCCGCAAGGTAATATAGCTGAAAGGTATTTGCGAAACCTAAAATCTGCTTTAATAGCCTACCATGCAAACGACCATACGTCTTGGGACCAGAACCTATCCTGGATACAATTCGCCTTTAATTCAGCCTATCATGAAGGACATAAGTCTACCCCATTCGAATTATTGTTCAAATACAAACCTAACCACCCATTATCCACTAAGTGGAAAATACATGAGTTGCTACCCCTTGAAATTAGGGATAAAAATATAAAGAAAATCTGGAATGAAGCTCGCGCTAATTTACGAGCAAACTTAGCGAAATCAAGGAAATATCACGAGCGAAATAATAATAACAATGAAGTAAAGTACCTAATCGGTGACTTAGTAATGTATAAAACACACCCTACGAGTAGTGCTATCGATAAGACAACCTCCAAGCTATCATACCGATGGTGCGGTCCTTATCAAATTCACAAATACTTAACTCCAGTAACTGTAGCTCTGTACGAACCCTCTACTCAAAAATATGTACGAAGAACACATATTTCGCAGATAAAACGTTATCACAAAGAAGGAAATGGTAGAGTGCAAGCAAAATAAATGTAGTAAAAAGGTATATGTTTTGTACTCAACTGCTAAAGAGTACTTGAGTAACAATTGGCTACCTAATCGTATAAATAGGTACGAGGCCTGATCAACCTTGAATCCTATTCATCGAAAGTAGAGCAAAGTGAGAAGTCAGCTGACATCGAATATAAGTAATAAATTACTTAAGGAGTAATTCTATAACAAGAGTAACTCACAAACTAAAGAAAAATCCGGTAGTAGTCGTAAGTAGTAGATTTAAGAAGAATTTAGTACGTTTAAGATATATTTTATAATGTGTGAATATTATGTAGTATAAGAATTAGTCTGTAAGGTATTGTATATATATATATATATATATGTTGATAGTAAGAATAAGCAAGTCGAGAGTGACTTATGCAGCTCATAATTTTGTACAGAGAAAAGAGTGAGAGAAATTTCACACGGTAATCCCCAAGCATACTCCCGGTACATTGCTGACCAAATAAGCCGGAGTCTGTTTTTAAGCGGCGGAGTATGTGACGATTTCATTAATTAAAAATAAAATAATTAATAAATAGGTAATGTAAAAGCTGAGAAATTTTAAATTTTAATAAAATCGCACATTTAAACTAAATTTTATCGCGATCATAAAATTATAATAATATTTAATAAAGAGTTTTAATAATAAAATAAAAAGGAATACGAGTGTACAGATAGGGAAAACCTTGTTAATTAACCCTGCATAGACATGCGCTAACCGGAATTAACTTGAATACCGACCCCTAAACAAACTAATAATACTTGTAAATTTGATATTAATTAAATTAATAAACAGGACCAGAGTAGTGTACTTTAATAAAGTCTGTAATTAAGAATAGCTTTGGATAATTAAAAGGTCAAACTTTAACCCTTTAAATAGAAGATAAATGTGGAACTATTTTATTGCGACGTGTAAACTCCGCGCGATTAACTGACCCTTCCTAACATAGTAAGAGAGACTTGAGATGCGTCGTTCGGCCAGTAAGCAGCTCAGAACGGAGCGCTACAACAAAATATGTTTTATTATTTTGTTATTAAGTTAAATAACCGTGTGAAGAGTTATGTAACGAGTATGTAGTGTGTATCAGTAAAGAAGAATGTAGAAGATTAAGTGCGAAAGGTGACATCTCACATCTAGAAAGAGAGTTAAAGTTATTTTAGGGTTGTAAATGTAAAGTGAAATACAACCGTTCTATTACCAAATGTAAAATGTGAAGACGAAGACCTCAACTGTATTTGTCAAACCACCAAGGAACAGGACGACTTCATGACATTGTAACTCTCTCTATCATTAGTTGACTCCAAGGACCTTCACCTCACCAGGAAGACGACCACGATGACAACCCTCTACCTAGAGTGTGCGGAAGAATCACGCGTGGACGACATGGACTAAAACACTTAACTAAGAGGTAACACGGAAGCTGGTCTTCCGTGGATATGTATTTTGTTTTAAATAGAAGTAATTGTAAACTAAAAGACTTTAAAATGACAATCTCTAAAGTTTAAGAATAAATGTTGTAACAAGTAATTTCAGTAACCATAAGTTGTAAAATAACTCGTGTGATGTAGCGTTGGAACATCGCACTACTAAATGAAACCATTCCTCAAATGGTATAAAGAGTAATAAAGTAATTCAGTAATGGAGTAGAGTAAACTTGAAATTCCTAAGTAATATATAGAAACTCGGATCCGAGATAAAATGCGCTAACTGTATTGTAAACCTTAATGTAGAAAACCCCTTACGATTTCAATGTAAGTTAAAATTTGATATGTTATGTATAATCTAACAGTCATAAATAAAGAGATGTCATCTTTAGTACATGCTAAACTGAGTGCATAAATCAGCAGTCTCCCCTCCCCAGTTTCCTTTTATATCAATTGTTTTGGTGATTTTTAATTTTCAGCTTGTTACAACGAAGGCAGCCTGTATAATTGGCCAGAGTCAATTAATATGGGTTCCCGATGTTATAACGTTAGTAAAGATGTTATAAAATGCGCCACTCTGCTTTGTAAAAAAACAAGTAAATAATTTTATTATTAACATGCGCCACCTTGTTTTGTTTAATAAGTAATTGTGTAATATTGTGATACCCTGTTGATCTATTCACTCGTGTACTTTAATATGTGTCTAAAATTTTAAATAAAATAAAAATGATAATTATTATTATAGTGGTATAGTAAATAGGTAACTTTAATTGTGAATTAGATATAGGAATTTACACAATGTTAACTTAGCGCCACAGGTATACGAAACAACATCAGGTACGTGCTTGTCAAAATTTCATTCATCAACGTGTCGGTTTGTAAACAAAATCTGACCGGTTAAATTCTTCTCCACGCCTGTGTAAAACTGTCATAGTTACCTCCCGCAAAGTTGAGTTAGACAATACGCAACCCTCTTCGATTGTTCTACTGTTATAAGAAGCGTGTATCATCCTGTGTTTAGTAACTGAGAATTCCCCCTTCGTTGAATGTATATTGACGCCTGTGTGAGATTTCTCTTTCTCTGAAATTTATCTCTCTCACTACCAATGTAAATTTTAAATGTGAACTTTAATCGTTTATGTGTGAAAACAAGAAAGAGTAGTATAGAATTTAGTGCGAATAGTAGAATAAGTATTTATAGCCACTCACATTTCAAAAATGGCTGTATTTAACCCCGATCTATTATTAAAAGATGAACTGTGCTACGAAGCTATTTTACGCGGTTTATCTCACGCGAACATAACAGTGGCTGAATTGCGCAAGACATTACGCGAAAGCAGATCAGATATACCCTCGCAGTTAGATAGATTACGTGAACTCGATTATGACAGCGAACGAGAAACCTGTTATGCGAAGTATAGGGAACTGACGTTATTATCTCAAAACATTCACGACGAAAAATCACCTACTGTAATATTGCGCGTCACGCAACGAATAGAACATTTAACCCGCCGGTTGAACAATTTATTGAACTGGCCCGACGTCACCGTAACCCCTCCCGATGTGCAGAAATTTGCGGATGAGGCATTACGCCAATTACCCATAATTATCAACGAATTGCGACGAAAGTCAGACTCATCTAGAATGGAAGAAATTGAGCACTCCTTACAAAAATTATATATTTCCCCGGTTCAGTCCCCTACTTTAGAAAACCCTTCCTCCACCTCGAACCACGAATCACCCATCGTATCGAAGATACAACCGACTCATGAACAGCTACCTAGTAGAGAATTACATACCCTCACGATATCAGAACCCCCACAGCCTAGTGGTCACCATACTCGCACCAGTAGATATGCGATTACGACATCTAACGCAGCAACGAATCCTTCGAAATGTATACCAAATGTAAATTTTAATGTAGACCTCTACGGAAAGATCACACACCCAGTAGAAAAAATTATTACAGAAATTCCCTACACCGATGGCTTAAGTATTACGAAACTGTTAAATTTCATCAGATATCTCCTGCAAATAAAAGATCTACAGCAACTGAACGATTGGCAAATCCTGCAAGTAATCCTACCCAAATGTAAACCACCATTACGAGATCGTTTACTGGAATCATTAAACTCGACTCTTCCAGTAGAAGAACTTCATACTACCATAATAAAACATTTTATCCCCACGGGAATTTACGAGGAGATTAAAAGAAATACCGTACTTCGAGTACAAGGAGCCCATGAAAGACTGGCCCACTATATTGCAGACATCAGAGAATCTTCACGATTACTGCAAGTCGACTGGAGTGAGAAACAATTGGTCGATACTATTCTAGTAGGCTTATCTCCTGAAGAACGCTCCCGATTAGCACTAATAAATAGGCCCCACACTTTCGCTGATCTAGAACAATGTAGTATTCACTCTTCAAATGTATGGTACGCAGATCAGAACAGACATGCATCGCTATCCACAACACAACATAGAAAGGAAACGCAAGCCCTAGTCACAGATGCAAGAAATCAACGAGAAAGACGACCATTTCGGCGACCAACCAATTTTCATGACCATGGTAAGTCCAAGGAGCCTCAACCTCGACAGGAAACCAGTGAGACCCCACGTAAAGGAAATGTATGCTATAACTGCGGTAAACCTGGACACATCAGTAGAAACTGTAAACGGAAACAGTACAATCAGAAAACCCATTATCCAAAAAACATGTAAGGCAGGGAGATCCGAAATCCTGTGTCTTCCGCAGCTCCGTTAAAACAGGTAAACCCCTGAGAGACAACAAATTAAAACAAAATAATAATAACAAAAGAAAATTAGACCCCTATGTTAGAAAATTTATTGATAAATGTAACGCTATTAATAAATGTGATTTCAGTAAGTGTCAATTACCGTATATACAAGTTGACCTCGGTGTTACATCCACCCTCGGATTAATTGATTCCGGATCAACGCGAAGTTTAATTAGTCAAGAGCTAAGCAATAAATTATTTAAACACAACTTAGTTAAACGCCGTCAATCAGTGAATATTAGATGCGCTACAGCTAATAAACAAAATTTAATGATAAAACTTATCATCACGTTTAAAGTTAAAATTAAAAATCTAACGTGGTATTTTCCAATGTTGGTATGCGACAAGTTAGGACCCGAGTTAATATTGGGAGCTGATTTTATCAGTAAAACAGGAATAATTCTAGATATTCATGATAAGAAATTTTATTTTGGATTCGATCTTTCACAAAAATATGATTTGGATGATAACGCAAATAACAGAAAAAGTACTGGAACTACTTCTACACATCTAGAAAATCATGAATCTGAATTAGGTCATCTGGAAAGTAAAAATAGACGGAACACGCAGACATTAATAGAACAGTTCCCCAACGTCCTCACCCCAAAGTTAGGACTGACGGACCTGATAGAGTACAAAATCTATTTGAGCGACAATAAAGTAATACGTGTAATACGTAATACAAGTTATCACCTCCAAAAATGGAAGTAATGAGGAACCAAATTAACAAATTGTTAGAACAAGGAGTCATCGAACCCTCTACTTCATCTTATTCATCACCCGCGTTTTTAGTACCCAAAAGTAACGACAAACATAGACTAGTTGTGGACTACAGGCAACTAAATAAACGGATAGAATTTGAATCTATACCGCTTCCTGACATCCACAGTGCTTTTCATTATTTTACGATAGCAAAAATTTTTACCATCATGGATCTAAACCAGGCATTTCACCAGATACCCCTCTCGGAAGAATCAAAACGTCTAACCGCATTTGCCGTCCCTTTCAACCTGTACCAATTTACGAGGGTACCCTTTGGTATATCCCAAGGTAGTTCTGTATGTAGCAGATTATTAGAAAAATTATTTCATGATATAAAATTTAAATATGTGTATCACTACTTAGATGACATCGTTATCTACAGCGAATCAATTGACCAACATCTTAAACGTCTACGTGAAGTACTATCCCGATTAGAGAAAGCTGGATTAACCGTAAACCCCAGTAAAGTAAATTTTGCTGTCACACAATTCTCATTTTTAGGTCACATCGTAAAAGCCAACGGAAAGGTAAGCATAGACCCCGAGCGAACCCGTGCTATCAGAGAATTTTTACCACCCCGGGATGCGAAAGGAATAGCCCGATTTTTGGGAATGATAAATTATTTCCACAAATATATCCCACATCTAGCCGAAATTGCAGCACCTCTGAATGCTTTAAGAAAGAAGGGAGTTAAATTTGAGTGGAATGTGCAACACCAAACTGCATTTGAGAAACTAAAAGAAAGCATCATATCACCCCCAGTACTACAATTAGCCGATTTTACAAAACCGTTTGTAGTGCAGACAGACAGTTCAAGTGTAGCCCTAGGTGCAGTAATATATCAGGAAGTAGATAACTCTAGACTACCTATTAGTTACGCTTCACGCACCCTGACAGACCAAGAAAAAAATACTCCGCATACGAATTAGAATGTTTAGCTATCGTTTTCGCTTTTGAGAAGTTCAAACCCTTTTTAGAACATAAAGAGTTTCTGTTAGAAACAGATAATCAAGCATTATCTTGGCTACTAAATCACCCAAAACAGTTAGGTCGTATTGGAAGATGGGTATTAAGATTAAATTGTTTTAAATTTAAAGTACAACATATTAGAGGCACCCAAAACGTAGTTGCCGATACACTGTCACGTATGTTCCAGCCGAGTAGTAAAACATACGAAAACAAGGAGAGTAGAGAAACGTCGATTATCAATACTTTAATTACCGAATTTCCTCTTGCATTTACGGACTTAGCCCAGTATCAACAACAAGACCCCCGTTTAAGACCAATTATAGAAAACTTGACAAAGGAAATAAGTCAGGAAAATACACAGTAAGTAAGAGAGTGTTATGTTATAGAATAGCGAACGGAAAATATTTACGAATAATCGCCCCTGATATTATTAAACCTATGCTGATGGAATACTATCACTCTTCCACCATTGGAGCACATATGGGAATAAATAAAACCATACATCGAATTCGTAAAGAGTATCACTGGGAAAATATGAACAGTGAGATCGCTAATTTCGTGAAAAGGTGTAAGTTGTGTGCACTCAGCAAACCAGCGAGAAACAGCCAAATAAGTCAATTAATCTCAGAGATTCCTGCTACCCCGTTCTCCAAAATCTATTTAAACTTTTCAGGACCCTACCCGCGTTCTAAATCAGGAAATACCATGCTACTAATTTGCGGAGATTCTTTCAGCAAATTTGTCTGGATGTAACCCATGCGGCGAGCATTAGCTTCAACCACAGTAAGTATATTACAGAATAGATTATTTAAAGAATTTGGTACTCCCGTACATCTAGTGTCGGATAACGGACCCCAGTTTAAGTCAAAGGAATTCAGGAACATGTGTTTCAAATTAGGAATAGACCACATTACCACTACAGAGTATCGTCCGCAAGGTAATATAGCTGAAAGGTATTTGCGAAACCTAAAATCTGCTTTAATAGCCTACCATGCAAACGACCATACGTCTTGGGACCAGAACCTATCCTGGATACAATTCGCCTTTAATTCAGCCTATCATGAAGGACATAAGTCTACCCCATTCGAATTATTGTTCAAATACAAACCTAACCACCCATTATCCACTAAGTGGAAAATACATGAGTTGCTACCCCTTGAAATTAGGGATAAAAATATAAAGAAAATCTGGAATGAAGCTCGCGCTAATTTACGAGCAAACTTAGCGAAATCAAGGAAATATCACGAGCGAAATAATAATAACAATGAAGTAAAGTACCTAATCGGTGACTTAGTAATGTATAAAACACACCCTACGAGTAGTGCTATCGATAAGACAACCTCCAAGCTATCATACCGATGGTGCGGTCCTTATCAAATTCACAAATACTTAACTCCAGTAACTGTAGCTCTGTACGAACCCTCTACTCAAAAATATGTACGAAGAACACATATTTCGCAGATAAAACGTTATCACAAAGAAGGAAATGGTAGAGTGCAAGCAAAATAAATGTAGTAAAAAGGTATATGTTTTGTACTCAACTGCTAAAGAGTACTTGAGTAACAATTGGCTACCTAATCGTATAAATAGGTACGAGGCCTGATCAACCTTGAATCCTATTCATCGAAAGTAGAGCAAAGTGAGAAGTCAGCTGACATCGAATATAAGTAATAAATTACTTAAGGAGTAATTCTATAACAAGAGTAACTCACAAACTAAAGAAAAATCCGGTAGTAGTCGTAAGTAGTAGATTTAAGAAGAATTTAGTACGTTTAAGATATATTTTATAATGTGTGAATATTATGTAGTATAAGAATTAGTCTGTAAGGTATTGTATATATATATATATATATATGTTGATAGTAAGAATAAGCAAGTCGAGAGTGACTTATGCAGCTCATAATTTTGTACAGAGAAAAGAGTGAGAGAAATTTCACACGGTAATCCCCAAGCATACTCCCGGTACATTGCTGACCAAATAAGCCGGAGTCTGTTTTTAAGCGGCGGAGTATGTGACGATTTCATTAATTAAAAATAAAATAATTAATAAATAGGTAATGTAAAAGCTGAGAAATTTTAAATTTTAATAAAATCGCACATTTAAACTAAATTTTATCGCGATCATAAAATTATAATAATATTTAATAAAGAGTTTTAATAATAAAATAAAAAGGAATACGAGTGTACAGATAGGGAAAACCTTGTTAATTAACCCTGCATAGACATGCGCTAACCGGAATTAACTTGAATACCGACCCCTAAACAAACTAATAATACTTGTAAATTTGATATTAATTAAATTAATAAACAGGACCAGAGTAGTGTACTTTAATAAAGTCTGTAATTAAGAATAGCTTTGGATAATTAAAAGGTCAAACTTTAACCCTTTAAATAGAAGATAAATGTGGAACTATTTTATTGCGACGTGTAAACTCCGCGCGATTAACTGACCCTTCCTAACATAGTAAGAGAGACTTGAGATGCGTCGTTCGGCCAGTAAGCAGCTCAGAACGGAGCGCTACAACAAAATATGTTTTATTATTTTGTTATTAAGTTAAATAACCGTGTGAAGAGTTATGTAACGAGTATGTAGTGTGTATCAGTAAAGAAGAATGTAGAAGATTAAGTGCGAAAGGTGACATCTCACATCTAGAAAGAGAGTTAAAGTTATTTTAGGGTTGTAAATGTAAAGTGAAATACAACCGTTCTATTACCAAATGTAAAATGTGAAGACGAAGACCTCAACTGTATTTGTCAAACCACCAAGGAACAGGACGACTTCATGACATTGTAACTCTCTCTATCATTAGTTGACTCCAAGGACCTTCACCTCACCAGGAAGACGACCACGATGACAACCCTCTACCTAGAGTGTGCGGAAGAATCACGCGTGGACGACATGGACTAAAACACTTAACTAAGAGGTAACACGGAAGCTGGTCTTCCGTGGATATGTATTTTGTTTTAAATAGAAGTAATTGTAAACTAAAAGACTTTAAAATGACAATCTCTAAAGTTTAAGAATAAATGTTGTAACAAGTAATTTCAGTAACCATAAGTTGTAAAATAACTCGTGTGATGTAGCGTTGGAACATCGCACTACTAAATGAAACCATTCCTCAAATGGTATAAAGAGTAATAAAGTAATTCAGTAATGGAGTAGAGTAAACTTGAAATTCCTAAGTAATATATAGAAACTCGGATCCGAGATAAAATGCGCTAACTGTATTGTAAACCTTAATGTAGAAAACCCCTTACGATTTCAATGTAAGTTAAAATTTGATATGTTATGTATAATCTAACAGTCATAAATAAAGAGATGTCATCTTTAGTACATGCTAAACTGAGTGCATAAATCAGCAGTCTCCCCTCCCCAGTTTCCTTTTATATCAATTGTTTTGGTGATTTTTAATTTTCAGCTTGTTACAACGAAGGCAGCCTGTATAATTGGCCAGAGTCAATTAATATGGGTTCCCGATGTTATAACGTTAGTAAAGATGTTATAAAATGCGCCACTCTGCTTTGTAAAAAAACAAGTAAATAATTTTATTATTAACATGCGCCACCTTGTTTTGTTTAATAAGTAATTGTGTAATATTGTGATACCCTGTTGATCTATTCACTCGTGTACTTTAATATGTGTCTAAAATTTTAAATAAAATAAAAATGATAATTATTATTATAGTGGTATAGTAAATAGGTAACTTTAATTGTGAATTAGATATAGGAATTTACACAATGTTAACTTAGCGCCACAGGTATACGAAACAACATCAGGTACGTGCTTGTCAAAATTTCATTCATCAACGTGTCGGTTTGTAAACAAAATCTGACCGGTTAAATTCTTCTCCACGCCTGTGTAAAACTGTCATAGTTACCTCCCGCAAAGTTGAGTTAGACAATACGCAACCCTCTTCGATTGTTCTACTGTTATAAGAAGCGTGTATCATCCTGTGTTTAGTAACTGAGAATTCCCCCTTCGTTGAATGTATATTGACGCCTGTGTGAGATTTCTCTTTCTCTGAAATTTATCTCTCTCACTACCAATGTAAATTTTAAATGTGAACTTTAATCGTTTATGTGTGAAAACAAGAAAGAGTAGTATAGAATTTAGTGCGAATAGTAGAATAAGTATTTATAGCCACTCACATTTCAAAAATGGCTGTATTTAACCCCGATCTATTATTAAAAGATGAACTGTGCTACGAAGCTATTTTACGCGGTTTATCTCACGCGAACATAACAGTGGCTGAATTGCGCAAGACATTACGCGAAAGCAGATCAGATATACCCTCGCAGTTAGATAGATTACGTGAACTCGATTATGACAGCGAACGAGAAACCTGTTATGCGAAGTATAGGGAACTGACGTTATTATCTCAAAACATTCACGACGAAAAATCACCTACTGTAATATTGCGCGTCACGCAACGAATAGAACATTTAACCCGCCGGTTGAACAATTTATTGAACTGGCCCGACGTCACCGTAACCCCTCCCGATGTGCAGAAATTTGCGGATGAGGCATTACGCCAATTACCCATAATTATCAACGAATTGCGACGAAAGTCAGACTCATCTAGAATGGAAGAAATTGAGCACTCCTTACAAAAATTATATATTTCCCCGGTTCAGTCCCCTACTTTAGAAAACCCTTCCTCCACCTCGAACCACGAATCACCCATCGTATCGAAGATACAACCGACTCATGAACAGCTACCTAGTAGAGAATTACATACCCTCACGATATCAGAACCCCCACAGCCTAGTGGTCACCATACTCGCACCAGTAGATATGCGATTACGACATCTAACGCAGCAACGAATCCTTCGAAATGTATACCAAATGTAAATTTTAATGTAGACCTCTACGGAAAGATCACACACCCAGTAGAAAAAATTATTACAGAAATTCCCTACACCGATGGCTTAAGTATTACGAAACTGTTAAATTTCATCAGATATCTCCTGCAAATAAAAGATCTACAGCAACTGAACGATTGGCAAATCCTGCAAGTAATCCTACCCAAATGTAAACCACCATTACGAGATCGTTTACTGGAATCATTAAACTCGACTCTTCCAGTAGAAGAACTTCATACTACCATAATAAAACATTTTATCCCCACGGGAATTTACGAGGAGATTAAAAGAAATACCGTACTTCGAGTACAAGGAGCCCATGAAAGACTGGCCCACTATATTGCAGACATCAGAGAATCTTCACGATTACTGCAAGTCGACTGGAGTGAGAAACAATTGGTCGATACTATTCTAGTAGGCTTATCTCCTGAAGAACGCTCCCGATTAGCACTAATAAATAGGCCCCACACTTTCGCTGATCTAGAACAATGTAGTATTCACTCTTCAAATGTATGGTACGCAGATCAGAACAGACATGCATCGCTATCCACAACACAACATAGAAAGGAAACGCAAGCCCTAGTCACAGATGCAAGAAATCAACGAGAAAGACGACCATTTCGGCGACCAACCAATTTTCATGACCATGGTAAGTCCAAGGAGCCTCAACCTCGACAGGAAACCAGTGAGACCCCACGTAAAGGAAATGTATGCTATAACTGCGGTAAACCTGGACACATCAGTAGAAACTGTAAACGGAAACAGTACAATCAGAAAACCCATTATCCAAAAAACATGTAAGGCAGGGAGATCCGAAATCCTGTGTCTTCCGCAGCTCCGTTAAAACAGGTAAACCCCTGAGAGACAACAAATTAAAACAAAATAATAATAACAAAAGAAAATTAGACCCCTATGTTAGAAAATTTATTGATAAATGTAACGCTATTAATAAATGTGATTTCAGTAAGTGTCAATTACCGTATATACAAGTTGACCTCGGTGTTACATCCACCCTCGGATTAATTGATTCCGGATCAACGCGAAGTTTAATTAGTCAAGAGCTAAGCAATAAATTATTTAAACACAACTTAGTTAAACGCCGTCAATCAGTGAATATTAGATGCGCTACAGCTAATAAACAAAATTTAATGATAAAACTTATCATCACGTTTAAAGTTAAAATTAAAAATCTAACGTGGTATTTTCCAATGTTGGTATGCGACAAGTTAGGACCCGAGTTAATATTGGGAGCTGATTTTATCAGTAAAACAGGAATAATTCTAGATATTCATGATAAGAAATTTTATTTTGGATTCGATCTTTCACAAAAATATGATTTGGATGATAACGCAAATAACAGAAAAAGTACTGGAACTACTTCTACACATCTAGAAAATCATGAATCTGAATTAGGTCATCTGGAAAGTAAAAATAGACGGAACACGCAGACATTAATAGAACAGTTCCCCAACGTCCTCACCCCAAAGTTAGGACTGACGGACCTGATAGAGTACAAAATCTATTTGAGCGACAATAAAGTAATACGTGTAATACGTAATACAAGTTATCACCTCCAAAAATGGAAGTAATGAGGAACCAAATTAACAAATTGTTAGAACAAGGAGTCATCGAACCCTCTACTTCATCTTATTCATCACCCGCGTTTTTAGTACCCAAAAGTAACGACAAACATAGACTAGTTGTGGACTACAGGCAACTAAATAAACGGATAGAATTTGAATCTATACCGCTTCCTGACATCCACAGTGCTTTTCATTATTTTACGATAGCAAAAATTTTTACCATCATGGATCTAAACCAGGCATTTCACCAGATACCCCTCTCGGAAGAATCAAAACGTCTAACCGCATTTGCCGTCCCTTTCAACCTGTACCAATTTACGAGGGTACCCTTTGGTATATCCCAAGGTAGTTCTGTATGTAGCAGATTATTAGAAAAATTATTTCATGATATAAAATTTAAATATGTGTATCACTACTTAGATGACATCGTTATCTACAGCGAATCAATTGACCAACATCTTAAACGTCTACGTGAAGTACTATCCCGATTAGAGAAAGCTGGATTAACCGTAAACCCCAGTAAAGTAAATTTTGCTGTCACACAATTCTCATTTTTAGGTCACATCGTAAAAGCCAACGGAAAGGTAAGCATAGACCCCGAGCGAACCCGTGCTATCAGAGAATTTTTACCACCCCGGGATGCGAAAGGAATAGCCCGATTTTTGGGAATGATAAATTATTTCCACAAATATATCCCACATCTAGCCGAAATTGCAGCACCTCTGAATGCTTTAAGAAAGAAGGGAGTTAAATTTGAGTGGAATGTGCAACACCAAACTGCATTTGAGAAACTAAAAGAAAGCATCATATCACCCCCAGTACTACAATTAGCCGATTTTACAAAACCGTTTGTAGTGCAGACAGACAGTTCAAGTGTAGCCCTAGGTGCAGTAATATATCAGGAAGTAGATAACTCTAGACTACCTATTAGTTACGCTTCACGCACCCTGACAGACCAAGAAAAAAATACTCCGCATACGAATTAGAATGTTTAGCTATCGTTTTCGCTTTTGAGAAGTTCAAACCCTTTTTAGAACATAAAGAGTTTCTGTTAGAAACAGATAATCAAGCATTATCTTGGCTACTAAATCACCCAAAACAGTTAGGTCGTATTGGAAGATGGGTATTAAGATTAAATTGTTTTAAATTTAAAGTACAACATATTAGAGGCACCCAAAACGTAGTTGCCGATACACTGTCACGTATGTTCCAGCCGAGTAGTAAAACATACGAAAACAAGGAGAGTAGAGAAACGTCGATTATCAATACTTTAATTACCGAATTTCCTCTTGCATTTACGGACTTAGCCCAGTATCAACAACAAGACCCCCGTTTAAGACCAATTATAGAAAACTTGACAAAGGAAATAAGTCAGGAAAATACACAGTAAGTAAGAGAGTGTTATGTTATAGAATAGCGAACGGAAAATATTTACGAATAATCGCCCCTGATATTATTAAACCTATGCTGATGGAATACTATCACTCTTCCACCATTGGAGCACATATGGGAATAAATAAAACCATACATCGAATTCGTAAAGAGTATCACTGGGAAAATATGAACAGTGAGATCGCTAATTTCGTGAAAAGGTGTAAGTTGTGTGCACTCAGCAAACCAGCGAGAAACAGCCAAATAAGTCAATTAATCTCAGAGATTCCTGCTACCCCGTTCTCCAAAATCTATTTAAACTTTTCAGGACCCTACCCGCGTTCTAAATCAGGAAATACCATGCTACTAATTTGCGGAGATTCTTTCAGCAAATTTGTCTGGATGTAACCCATGCGGCGAGCATTAGCTTCAACCACAGTAAGTATATTACAGAATAGATTATTTAAAGAATTTGGTACTCCCGTACATCTAGTGTCGGATAACGGACCCCAGTTTAAGTCAAAGGAATTCAGGAACATGTGTTTCAAATTAGGAATAGACCACATTACCACTACAGAGTATCGTCCGCAAGGTAATATAGCTGAAAGGTATTTGCGAAACCTAAAATCTGCTTTAATAGCCTACCATGCAAACGACCATACGTCTTGGGACCAGAACCTATCCTGGATACAATTCGCCTTTAATTCAGCCTATCATGAAGGACATAAGTCTACCCCATTCGAATTATTGTTCAAATACAAACCTAACCACCCATTATCCACTAAGTGGAAAATACATGAGTTGCTACCCCTTGAAATTAGGGATAAAAATATAAAGAAAATCTGGAATGAAGCTCGCGCTAATTTACGAGCAAACTTAGCGAAATCAAGGAAATATCACGAGCGAAATAATAATAACAATGAAGTAAAGTACCTAATCGGTGACTTAGTAATGTATAAAACACACCCTACGAGTAGTGCTATCGATAAGACAACCTCCAAGCTATCATACCGATGGTGCGGTCCTTATCAAATTCACAAATACTTAACTCCAGTAACTGTAGCTCTGTACGAACCCTCTACTCAAAAATATGTACGAAGAACACATATTTCGCAGATAAAACGTTATCACAAAGAAGGAAATGGTAGAGTGCAAGCAAAATAAATGTAGTAAAAAGGTATATGTTTTGTACTCAACTGCTAAAGAGTACTTGAGTAACAATTGGCTACCTAATCGTATAAATAGGTACGAGGCCTGATCAACCTTGAATCCTATTCATCGAAAGTAGAGCAAAGTGAGAAGTCAGCTGACATCGAATATAAGTAATAAATTACTTAAGGAGTAATTCTATAACAAGAGTAACTCACAAACTAAAGAAAAATCCGGTAGTAGTCGTAAGTAGTAGATTTA
Organism: Magicicada septendecula; assembly: GCA_034769895.1. NCBI lineage: Eukaryota > Metazoa > Arthropoda > Insecta > Hemiptera > Cicadidae > Magicicada > Magicicada septendecula. Next base: position 207,846,173 of record CM068372.1, read on the forward strand.
AGAAGAATTTAGTACGTTTAAGATATATTTTATAATGTGTGAATATTATGTAGTATAAGAATTAGTCTGTAAGGTATTGTATATATATATATATATATATATATATATATATATATGTTGATAGTAAGAATAAGCAAGTCGAGAGTGACTTATGCAGCTCATAATTTTGTACAGAGAAAAGAGTGAGAGAAATTTCACACGGTAATCCCCAAGCATACTCCCGGTACATTGCTGACCAAATAAGCCGGAGTCTGTTTTTAAGCGGCGGAGTATGTGACGATTTCATTAATTAAAAATAAAATAATTAATAAATAGGTAATGTAAAAGCTGAGAAATTTTAAATTTTAATAAAATCGCACATTTAAACTAAATTTTATCGCGATCATAAAATTATAATAATATTTAATAAAGAGTTTTAATAATAAAATAAAAAGGAATACGAGTGTACAGATAGGGAAAACCTTGTTAATTAACCCTGCATAGACATGCGCTAACCGGAATTAACTTGAATACCGACCCCTAAACAAACTAATAATACTTGTAAATTTGATATTAATTAAATTAATAAACAGGACCAGAGTAGTGTACTTTAATAAAGTCTGTAATTAAGAATAGCTTTGGATAATTAAAAGGTCAAACTTTAACCCTTTAAATAGAAGATAAATGTGGAACTATTTTATTGCGACGTGTAAACTCCGCGCGATTAACTGACCCTTCCTAACATAGTAAGAGAGACTTGAGATGCGTCGTTCGGCCAGTAAGCAGCTCAGAACGGAGCGCTACAACAAAATATGTTTTATTATTTTGTTATTAAGTTAAATAACCGTGTGAAGAGTTATGTAACGAGTATGTAGTGTGTATCAGTAAAGAAGAATGTAGAAGATTAAGTGCGAAAGGTGACATCTCACATCTAGAAAGAGAGTTAAAGTTATTTTAGGGTTGTAAATGTAAAGTGAAATACAACCGTTCTATTACCAAATGTAAAATGTGAAGACGAAGACCTCAACTGTATTTGTCAAACCACCAAGGAACAGGACGACTTCATGACATTGTAACTCTCTCTATCATTAGTTGACTCCAAGGACCTTCACCTCACCAGGAAGACGACCACGATGACAACCCTCTACCTAGAGTGTGCGGAAGAATCACGCGTGGACGACATGGACTAAAACACTTAACTAAGAGGTAACACGGAAGCTGGTCTTCCGTGGATATGTATTTTGTTTTAAATAGAAGTAATTGTAAACTAAAAGACTTTAAAATGACAATCTCTAAAGTTTAAGAATAAATGTTGTAACAAGTAATTTCAGTAACCATAAGTTGTAAAATAACTCGTGTGATGTAGCGTTGGAACATCGCACTACTAAATGAAACCATTCCTCAAATGGTATAAAGAGTAATAAAGTAATTCAGTAATGGAGTAGAGTAAACTTGAAATTCCTAAGTAATATATAGAAACTCGGATCCGAGATAAAATGCGCTAACTGTATTGTAAACCTTAATGTAGAAAACCCCTTACGATTTCAATGTAAGTTAAAATTTGATATGTTATGTATAATCTAACAGTCATAAATAAAGAGATGTCATCTTTAGTACATGCTAAACTGAGTGCATAAATCAGCAGTCTCCCCTCCCCAGTTTCCTTTTATATCAATTGTTTTGGTGATTTTTAATTTTCAGCTTGTTACAACGAAGGCAGCCTGTATAATTGGCCAGAGTCAATTAATATGGGTTCCCGATGTTATAACGTTAGTAAAGATGTTATAAAATGCGCCACTCTGCTTTGTAAAAAAACAAGTAAATAATTTTATTATTAACATGCGCCACCTTGTTTTGTTTAATAAGTAATTGTGTAATATTGTGATACCCTGTTGATCTATTCACTCGTGTACTTTAATATGTGTCTAAAATTTTAAATAAAATAAAAATGATAATTATTATTATAGTGGTATAGTAAATAGGTAACTTTAATTGTGAATTAGATATAGGAATTTACACAATGTTAACTTAGCGCCACAGGTATACGAAACAACATCAGGTACGTGCTTGTCAAAATTTCATTCATCAACGTGTCGGTTTGTAAACAAAATCTGACCGGTTAAATTCTTCTCCACGCCTGTGTAAAACTGTCATAGTTACCTCCCGCAAAGTTGAGTTAGACAATACGCAACCCTCTTCGATTGTTCTACTGTTATAAGAAGCGTGTATCATCCTGTGTTTAGTAACTGAGAATTCCCCCTTCGTTGAATGTATATTGACGCCTGTGTGAGATTTCTCTTTCTCTGAAATTTATCTCTCTCACTACCAATGTAAATTTTAAATGTGAACTTTAATCGTTTATGTGTGAAAACAAGAAAGAGTAGTATAGAATTTAGTGCGAATAGTAGAATAAGTATTTATAGCCACTCACATTTCAAAAATGGCTGTATTTAACCCCGATCTATTATTAAAAGATGAACTGTGCTACGAAGCTATTTTACGCGGTTTATCTCACGCGAACATAACAGTGGCTGAATTGCGCAAGACATTACGCGAAAGCAGATCAGATATACCCTCGCAGTTAGATAGATTACGTGAACTCGATTATGACAGCGAACGAGAAACCTGTTATGCGAAGTATAGGGAACTGACGTTATTATCTCAAAACATTCACGACGAAAAATCACCTACTGTAATATTGCGCGTCACGCAACGAATAGAACATTTAACCCGCCGGTTGAACAATTTATTGAACTGGCCCGACGTCACCGTAACCCCTCCCGATGTGCAGAAATTTGCGGATGAGGCATTACGCCAATTACCCATAATTATCAACGAATTGCGACGAAAGTCAGACTCATCTAGAATGGAAGAAATTGAGCACTCCTTACAAAAATTATATATTTCCCCGGTTCAGTCCCCTACTTTAGAAAACCCTTCCTCCACCTCGAACCACGAATCACCCATCGTATCGAAGATACAACCGACTCATGAACAGCTACCTAGTAGAGAATTACATACCCTCACGATATCAGAACCCCCACAGCCTAGTGGTCACCATACTCGCACCAGTAGATATGCGATTACGACATCTAACGCAGCAACGAATCCTTCGAAATGTATACCAAATGTAAATTTTAATGTAGACCTCTACGGAAAGATCACACACCTAGTAGAAAAAATTATTACAGAAATTCCCTACACCGATGGCTTAAGTATTACGAAACTGTTAAATTTCATCAGATATCTCCTGCAAATAAAAGATCTACAGCAACTGAACGATTGGCAAATCCTGCAAGTAATCCTACCCAAATGTAAACCACCATTACGAGATCGTTTACTGGAATCATTAAACTCGACTCTTCCAGTAGAAGAACTTCATACTACCATAATAAAACATTTTATCCCCACGGGAATTTACGAGGAGATTAAAAGAAATACCGTACTTCGAGTACAAGGAGCCCATGAAAGACTGGCCCACTATATTGCAGACATCAGAGAATCTTCACGATTACTGCAAGTCGACTGGAGTGAGAAACAATTGGTCGATACTATTCTAGTAGGCTTATCTCCTGAAGAACGCTCCCGATTAGCACTAATAAATAGGCCCCACACTTTCGCTGATCTAGAACAATGTAGTATTCACTCTTCAAATGTATGGTACGCAGATCAGAACAGACATGCATCGCTATCCACAACACAACATAGAAAGGAAACGCAAGCCCTAGTCACAGATGCAAGAAATCAACGAGAAAGACGACCATTTCGGCGACCAACCAATTTTCATGACCATGGTAAGTCCAAGGAGCCTCAACCTCGACAGGAAACCAGTGAGACCCCACGTAAAGGAAATGTATGCTATAACTGCGGTAAACCTGGACACATCAGTAGAAACTGTAAACGGAAACAGTACAATCAGAAAACCCATTATCCAAAAAACATGTAAGGCAGGGAGATCCGAAATCCTGTGTCTTCCGCAGCTCCGTTAAAACAGGTAAACCCCTGAGAGACAACAAATTAAAACAAAATAATAATAACAAAAGAAAATTAGACCCCTATGTTAGAAAATTTATTGATAAATGTAACGCTATTAATAAATGTGATTTCAGTAAGTGTCAATTACCGTATATACAAGTTGACCTCGGTGTTACATCCACCCTCGGATTAATTGATTCCGGATCAACGCGAAGTTTAATTAGTCAAGAGCTAAGCAATAAATTATTTAAACACAACTTAGTTAAACGCCGTCAATCAGTGAATATTAGATGCGCTACAGCTAATAAACAAAATTTAATGATAAAACTTATCATCACGTTTAAAGTTAAAATTAAGAATCTAACGTGGTATTTTCCAATGTTGGTATGCGACAAGTTAGGACCCGAGTTAATATTGGGAGCTGATTTTATCAGTAAAACAGGAATAATTCTAGATATTCATGATAAGAAATTTTATTTTGGATTCGATCTTTCACAAAAATATGATTTGGATGATAATGCAAATAACAGAAAAAGTACTGGAACTACTTCTACACATCTAGAAAATCATGAATCTGAATTAGGTCATCTGGAAAGTAAAGATAGACGGAACACGCAGACATTAATAGAACAGTTCCCCAACGTCCTCACCCCAAAGTTAGGACTGACGGACCTGATAGAGTACAAAATCAATTTGAGCGACAATAAAGTAATACGTGTAATACGTAATACAAGTTATCACCTCCAAAAATGGAAGTAATGAGGAACCAAATTAACAAATTGTTAGAACAAGGAGTCATCGAACCCTCTACTTCATCTTATTCATCACCCGCGTTTTTAGTACCCAAAAGTAACGACAAACATAGACTAGTTGTGGACTACAGGCAACTAAATAAACGGATAGAATTTGAATCTATGCCGCTTCCCGACATCCACAGTGCTTTTCATTATTTTACGAAAGCAATTATTTTTACCATCATGGATCTAAACCAGGCATTTCACCAGATACCCCTCTCGGAAGAATCAAAACGTCTAACCGCATTTGCCGTCCCTTTCAACCTGTACCAATTTACGAGGGTACCCTTTGGTATATCCCAAGGTAGTTCTGTATGTAGCAGATTATTAGAAAAATTATTTCATGATATAAAATTTAAATATGTGTATCACTACTTAGATGACATCGTTATCTACAGCGAATCAATTGACCAACATCTTAAACGTCTACGTGAAGTACTATCCCGATTAGAGAAAGCTGGATTAACCGTAAACCCCAGTAAAGTAAATTTTGCTGTCACACAATTCTCATTTTTAGGTCACATCGTAAAAGCCAACGGAAAGGTAAGCATAGACCCCGAGCGAACCCGTGCTATCAGAGAATTTTTACCACCCCGGGATGCGAAAGGAATAGCCCGATTTTTGGGAATGATAAATTATTTCCACAAATATATCCCACATCTAGCCGAAATTGCAGCACCTCTGAATGCTTTAAGAAAGAAGGGAGTTAAATTTGAGTGGAATGTGCAACACCAAACTGCATTTGAGAAACTAAAAGAAAGCATCATATCACCCCCAGTACTACAATTAGCCGATTTTACAAAACCGTTTGTAGTGCAGACAGACAGTTCAAGTGTAGCCCTAGGTGCAGTAATATATCAGGAAGTAGATAACTCTAGACTACCTATTAGTTACGCTTCACGCACCCTGACAGACCAAGAAAAAAATACTCCGCATACGAATTAGAATGTTTAGCTATCGTTTTCGCTTTTGAGAAGTTCAAACCCTTTTTAGAACATAAAGAGTTTCTGTTAGAAACAGATAATCAAGCATTATCTTGGCTACTAAATCACCCAAAACAGTTAGGTCGTATTGGAAGATGGGTATTAAGATTAAATTGTTTTAAATTTAAAGTACAACATATTAGAGGCACCCAAAACGTAGTTGCCGATACACTGTCACGTATGTTCCAGCCGAGTAGTAAAACATACGAAAACAAGGAGAGTAGAGAAACGTCGATTATCAATACTTTAATTACCGAATTTCCTCTTGCATTTACGAACTTAGCCCAGTATCAACAACAAGACCCCCGTTTAAGACCAATTATAGAAAACTTGACAAAGGAAATAAGTCAGGAAAATACACAGTAAGTAAGAGAGTGTTATGTTATAGAATAGCGAACGGAAAATATTTACGAATAATCGCCCCTGATATTATTAAACCTATGCTGATGGAATACTATCACTCTTCCACCATTGGAGCACATATGGGAATAAATAAAACCATACATCGAATTCGTAAAGAATATCCCTGGGAAAATATGAACAGTGAGATCGCTAATTTCGTGAAAAGGTGTAAGTTGTGTGCACTCAGCAAACCAGCGAGAAACAGCCAAATAAGTCAATTAATCTCAGAGATTCCTGCTACCCCGTTCTCCAAAATCTATTTAGACTTTTCAGGACCCTACCCGCGTTCTAAATCAGGAAATACCATGCTACTAATTTGCGGAGATTCTTTCAGCAAATTTGTCTGGATGTAACCCATGCGGCGAGCATTAGCTTCAACCACAGTAAGTATATTACAGAATAGATTATTTAAAGAATTTGGTACTCCCGTACATCTAGTGTCGGATAACGGACCCCAGTTTAAGTCAAAGGAATTCAGGAACATGTGTTTCAAATTAGGAATAGACCACATTACCACTACAGAGTATCGTCCGCAAGGTAATATAGCTGAAAGGTATTTGCGAAACCTAAAATCTGCTTTAATAGCCTACCATGCAAACGACCATACGTCTTGGGACCAGAACCTATCCTGGATACAATTCGCCTTTAATTCAGCCTATCATGAAGGACATAAGTCTACCCCATTCGAATTATTGTTCAAATACAAACCTAACCACCCATTATCCACTAAGTGGAAAATACATGAGTAGCTACTCCTTGAAATTAGGGATAAAAATATAAAGAAAATCTGGAATGAAGCTCGCGCTAATTTACGAGCAAACTTAGCGAAATCAAGGAAATATCACGAGCGAAATAATAATAACAATGAAGTAAAGTACCAAATCGGTGACTTAGTAATGTATAAAACACACCCTACGAGTAGTGCTATCGATAAGACAACCTCCAAGCTATCATACCGATGGTGCGGTCCTTATCAAATTCACAAATACTTAACTCCAGTAACTGTAGCTCTGTACGAACCCTCTACTCAAAAATATGTACGAAGAACACATATTTCGCAGATAAAACGTTATCACAAAGAAGGAAATGGTAGAGTGCAAGCAAAATAAATGTAGTAAAAAGGTATATGTTTTGTACTCAACTGCTAAAGAGTACTTGAGTAACAATTGGCTACCTAATCGTATAAATAGGTACGAGGCCTGATCAACCTTGAATCCTATTCATCGAAAGTAGAGCAAAGTGAGAAGTCAGCTGACATCGAATATAAGTAATAAATTACTTAAGGAGTAATTCTATAACAAGAGTAACTCACAAACTAAAGAAAAATCCGGTAGTAGTCGTAAGTAGTAGATTTAAGAAGAATTTAGTATGTTTAAGATATATTTTATAATGTGTGAATATTATGTAGTATAAGAATTAGTCTGTAAGGTATTGTATATATATATATATATATATGTTGATAGTAAGAATAAGCAAGTCGAGAGTGACTTATGCAGCTCATAATTTTGTACAGAGAAAAGAGTGAGAGAAATTTCACACGGTAATCCCCAAGCATACTCCCGGTACATTGCTGACCAAATAAGCCGGAGTCTGTTTTTAAGCGGCGGAGTATGTGACGATTTCATTAATTAAAAATAAAATAATTAATAAATAGGTAATGTAAAAGCTGAGAAATTTTAAATTTTAATAAAATCGCACATTTAAACTAAATTTTATCGCGATCATAAAATTATAATAATATTTAATAAAGAGTTTTAATAATAAAATAAAAAGGAATACGAGTGTACAGATAGGGAAAACCTTGTTAATTAACCCTGCATAGACATGCGCTAACCGGAATTAACTTGAATACCGACCCCTAAACAAACTAATAATACTTGTAAATTTGATATTAATTAAATTAATAAACAGGACCAGAGTAGTGTACTTTAATAAAGTCTGTAATTAAGAATAGCTTTGGATAATTAAAAGGTCAAACTTTAACCCTTTAAATAGAAGATAAATGTGGAACTATTTTATTGCGACGTGTAAACTCCGCGCGATTAACTGACCCTTCCTAACATAGTAAGAGAGACTTGAGATGCGTCGTTCGGCCAGTAAGCAGCTCAGAACGGAGCGCTACAACAAAATATGTTTTATTATTTTGTTATTAAGTTAAATAACCGTGTGAAGAGTTATGTAACGAGTATGTAGTGTGTATCAGTAAAGAAGAATGTAGAAGATTAAGTGCGAAAGGTGACATCTCACATCTAGAAAGAGAGTTAAAGTTATTTTAGGGTTGTAAATGTAAAGTGAAATACAACCGTTCTATTACCAAATGTAAAATGTGAAGACGAAGACCTCAACTGTATTTGTCAAACCACCAAGGAACAGGACGACTTCATGACATTGTAACTCTCTCTATCATTAGTTGACTCCAAGGACCTTCACCTCACCAGGAAGACGACCACGATGATAACCCTCTACCTAGAGTGTGCGGAAGAATCACGCGTGGACGACATGGACTAAAACACTTAACTAAGAGGTAACACGGAAGCTGGTCTTCCGTGGATATGTATTTTGTTTTAAATAGAAGTAATTGTAAACTAAAAGACTTTAAAATGACAATCTCTAAAGTTTAAGAATAAATGTTGTAACAAGTAATTTCAGTAACCATAAGTTGTAAAATAACTCGTGTGATGTAGCGTTGGAACATCGCACTACTAAATGAAACCATTCCTCAAATGGTATAAAGAGTAATAAAGTAATTCAGTAATGGAGTAGAGTAAACTTGAAATTCCTAAGTAATATATAGAAACTCGGATCCGAGATAAAATGCGCCAACTGTATTGTAAATCTTAATGTAGAAAACCCCTTACGATTTCAATGTAAGTTAAAATTTGATATGTTATGTATAATCTAACAGTCATAAATAAAGAGATATCATCTTTAGTACATGCTAAACTGAGTGCATAAATCAGCAGTCTCCCCTCCCCAGTTTCCTTTTATATCAATTGTTTCGGTGATTTGATTAATTTTCAGCTTGTTACAACGAAGGCAGCCTGTATAATTGGCCAGAGTCAATTAATATGTGTTCCCGATGTTATAACGTTAGTAAAGATGTTATAAAATGCGCCACTCTGCTTTGTAAAAAAAAAACAAGTAAATAATTTTATTATTAACATGCGCCACCTTGTTTTGTTTAATAAGTAATTGTGTAATATTGTGACACCCTGTTGATCTATTCACTCGTGTACTTTAATATGTGTCTAAAATTTTAAATAAAATAAAAATGATAATTATTATTATAGTGGTATAGTAAATAGGTAACTTTAATTGTGAATTAGATATAGGAATTTACACAATGTTAACTTAGCGCCACAGGTATACGAAACAACATCAGGTACGTGCTTGTCAAAATTTCATTCATCAACGTGTCGGTTTGTAAACAAAATCTGACCGGTTAAATTCTTCTCCACGCCTGTGTAAAACTGTCATAGTTACCTCCCGCAAAGTTGAGTTAGACAATACGCAACCCTCTTCGATTGTTCTACTGTTATAAGAAGCGTGTATCATCCTGTGTTTAGTAACTGAGAATTCCCCCTTCGTTGAATGTATATTGACGCCTGTGTGAGATTTCTCTTTCTCTGAAATTTATCTCTCTCACTACCAATGTAAATTTTAAATGTGAACTTTAATCGTTTATGTGTGAAAACAAGAAAGAGTAGTATAGAATTTAGTGCGAATAGTAGAATAAGTATTTATAGCCACTCACATTTCAAAAATGGCTGTATTTAACCCCGATCTATTATTAAAAGATGAACTGTGCTACGAAGCTATTTTACGCGGTTTATCTCACGCGAACATACCAGTGGCTGAATTGCGCAAGACATTACGCGAAAGCAGATCAGATATACCCTCGCAGTTAGATAGATTACGTGAACTCGATTATGACAGCGAACGAGAAACCTGTTATGCGAAGTATAGGGAACTGACGTTATTATCTCAAAACATTCACGACGAAAAATCACCTACTGTAATATTGCGCGTCACGCAACGAATAGAACATTTAACCCGCCGGTTGAACAATTTATTGAACTGGCCCGACGTCACCGTAACCCCTCCCGATGTGCAGAAATTTGCGGATGAGGCATTACGCCAATTACCCATAATTATCAACGAATTGCGACGAAAGTCAGACTCATCTAGAATGGAAGAAATTGAGCACTCCTTACAAAAATTATATATTTCCCCGGTTCAGTCCCCTACTTTAGAAAACCCTTCCTCCACCTCGAACCACGAATCACCCATCGTATCGAAGATACAACCGACTCATGAACAGCTACCTAGTAGAGAATTACATACCCTCACGATATCAGAACCCCCACAGCCTAGTGGTCACCATACTCGCACCAGTAGATATGCGATTACGACATCTAACGCAGCAACGAATCCTTCGAAATGTATACCAAATGTAAATTTTAATGTAGACCTCTACGGAAAGATCACACACCCAGTAGAAAAAATTATTACAGAAATTCCCTACACCGATGGCTTAAGTATTACGAAACTGTTAAATTTCATCAGATATCTCCTGCAAATAAAAGATCTACAGCAACTGAACGATTGGCAAATCCTGCAAGTAATCCTACCCAAATGTAAACCACCATTACGAGATCGTTTACTGGAATCATTAAACTCGACTCTTCCAGTAGAAGAACTTCATACTACCATAATAAAACATTTTATCCCCACGGGAATTTACGAGGAGATTAAAAGAAATACCGTACTTCGAGTACAAGGAGCCCATGAAAGACTGGCCCACTATATTGCAGACATCAGAGAATCTTCACGATTACTGCAAGTCGACTGGAGTGAGAAACAATTGGTCGATACTATTCTAGTAGGCTTATCTCCTGAAGAACGCTCCCGATTAGCACTAATAAATAGGCCCCACACTTTCGCTGATCTAGATCAATGTAGTATTCACTCTTCAAATGTATGGTACGCAGATCAGAACAGACATGCATCGCTATCCACAACACAACATAGAAAGGAAACGCAAGCCCTAGTCACAGATGCAAGAAATCAACGAGAAAGACGACCATTTCGGCGACCAACCAATTTTCATGACCATGGTAAGTCCAAGGAGCCTCAACCTCGACAGGAAACCAGTGAGACCCCACGTAAAGGAAATGTATGCTATAACTGCGGTAAACCTGGACACATCAGTAGAAACTGTAAACGGAAACAGTACAATCAGAAAACCCATTATCCAAAAAACATGTAAGGCAGGGAGATCCGAAATCCTGTGTCTTCCGCAGCTCCGTTAAAACAGGTAAACCCCTGAGAGACAACAAATTAAAACAAAATAATAATAACAAAAGAAAATTAGACCCCTATGTTAGAAAATTTATTGATAAATGTAACGCTATTAATAAATGTGATTTCAGTAAGTGTCAATTACCGTATATACAAGTTGACCTCGGTGTTACATCCACCCTCGGATTAATTGATTCCGGATCAACGCGAAGTTTAATTAGTCAAGAGCTAAGCAATAAATTATTTAAACACAACTTAGTTAAACGCCGTCAATCAGTGAATATTAGATGCGCTACAGCTAATAAACAAAATTTAATGATAAAACTTATCATCACGTTTAAAGTTAAAATTAAGAATCTAACGTGGTATTTTCCAATGTTGGTATGCGACAAGTTAGGACCCGAGTTAATATTGGGAGCTGATTTTATCAGTAAAACAGGAATAATTCTAGATATTCATGATAAGAAATTTTATTTTGGATTCGATCTTTCACAAAAATATGATTTGGATGATAATGCAAATAACAGAAAAAGTACTGGAACTACTTCTACACATCTAGAAAATCATGAATCTGAATTAGGTCATCTGGAAAGTAAAGATAGACGGAACACGCAGACATTAATAGAACAGTTCCCCAACGTCCTCACCCCAAAGTTAGGACTGACGGACCTGATAGAGTACAAAATCTATTTGAGCGACAATAAAGTAATACGTGTAATACGTAATACAAGTTATCACCTCCAAAAATGGAAGTAATGAGGAACCAAATTAACAAATTGTTAGAACAAGGAGTCATCGAACCCTCTACTTCATCTTATTCATCACCCGCGTTTTTAGTACCCAAAAGTAACGACAAACATAGACTAGTTGTGGACTACAGGCAACTAAATAAACGGATAGAATTTGAATCTATGCCGCTTCCCGACATCCACAGTGCTTTTCATTATTTTACGAAAGCAATTATTTTTACCATCATGGATCTAAACCAGGCATTTCACCAGATACCCCTCTCGGAAGAATCAAAACGTCTAACCGCATTTGCCGTCCCTTTCAACCTGTACCAATTTACGAGGGTACCCTTTGGTATATCCCAAGGTAGTTCTGTATGTAGCAGATTATTAGAAAAATTATTTCATGATATAAAATTTAAATATGTGTATCACTACTTAGATGACATCGTTATCTACAGCGAATCAATTGACCAACATCTTAAACGTCTACGTGAAGTACTATCCCGATTAGAGAAAGCTGGATTAACCGTAAACCCCAGTAAAGTAAATTTTGCTGTCACACAATTCTCATTTTTAGGTCACATCGTAAAAGCCAACGGAAAGGTAAGCATAGACCCCGAGCGAACCCGTGCTATCAGAGAATTTTTACCACCCCGGGATGCGAAAGGAATAGCCCGATTTTTGGGAATGATAAATTATTTCCACAAATATATCCCACATCTAGCCGAAATTGCAGCACCTCTGAATGCTTTAAGAAAGAAGGGAGTTAAATTTGAGTGGAATGTGCAACACCAAACTGCATTTGAGAAACTAAAAGAAAGCATCATATCACCCCCAGTACTACAATTAGCCGATTTTACAAAACCGTTTGTAGTGCAGACAGACAGTTCAAGTGTAGCCCTAGGTGCAGTAATATATCAGGAAGTAGATAACTCTAGACTACCTATTAGTTACGCTTCACGCACCCTGACAGACCAAGAAAAAAATACTCCGCATACGAATTAGAATGTTTAGCTATCGTTTTCGCTTTTGAGAAGTTCAAACCCTTTTTAGAACATAAAGAGTTTCTGTTAGAAACAGATAATCAAGCATTATCTTGGCTACTAAATCACCCAAAACAGTTAGGTCGTATTGGAAGATGGGTATTAAGATTAAATTGTTTTAAATTTAAAGTACAACATATTAGAGGCACCCAAAACGTAGTTGCCGATACACTGTCACGTATGTTCCAGCCGAGTAGTAAAACATACGAAAACAAGGAGAGTAGAGAAACGTCGATTATCAATACTTTAATTACCGAATTTCCTCTTGCATTTACGGACTTAGCCCAGTATCAACAACAAGACCCCCGTTTAAGACCAATTATAGAAAACTTGACAAAGGAAATAAGTCAGGAAAATACACAGTAAGTAAGAGAGTGTTATGTTATAGAATAGCGAACGGAAAATATTTACGAATAATCGCCCCTGATATTATTAAACCTATGCTGATGGAATACTATCACTCTTCCACCATTGGAGCACATATGGGAATAAATAAAACCATACATCGAATTCGTAAAGAATATCACTGGGAAAATATGAACAGTGAGATCGCTAATTTCGTGAAAAGGTGTAAGTTGTGTGCACTCAGCAAACCAGCGAGAAACAGCCAAATAAGTCAATTAATCTGAGAGATTCCTGCTACCCCGTTCTCCAAAATCTATTTAGACTTTTCAGGACCCTACCCGCGTTCTAAATCAGGAAATACCATGCTACTAATTTGCGGAGATTCTTTCAGCAAATTTGTCTGGATGTAACCCATGCGGCGAGCATTAGCTTCAACCACAGTAAGTATATTACAGAATAGATTATTTAAAGAATTTGGTATTCCCGTACATCTAGTGTCGGATAACGGACCCCAGTTTAAGTCAAAGGAATTCAGGAACATGTGTTTCAAATTAGGAATAGACCACATTACCACTACAGAGTATCGTCCGCAAGGTAATATAGCTGAAAGGTATTTGCGAAACCTAAAATCTGCTTTAATAGCCTACCATGCAAACGACCATACGTCTTGGGACCAGAACCTATCCTGGATACAATTCGCCTTTAATTCAGCCTATCATGAAGGACATAAGTCTACCCCATTCGAATTATTGTTCAAATACAAACCTACCCACCTATTATCCACTAAGTGGAAAATACATGAGTTGCTACCCCTTGAAATTAGGGATAAAAATATAAAGAAAATCTGGAATGAAGCTCGCGCTAATTTACGAGCAAACTTAGCGAAATCAAGGAAATATCACGAGCGAAATAATAATAACAATGAAGTAAAGTACCAAATCGGTGACTTAGTAATGTATAAAACACACCCTACGAGTAGTGCTATCGATAAGACAACCTCCAAGCTATCATACCGATGGTGCGGTCCTTATCAAATTCACAAATACTTAACTCCAGTAACTGTAGCTCTGTACGAACCCTCTACTCAAAAATATGTACGAAGAACACATATTTCGCAGATAAAACGTTATCACAAAGAAGGAAATGGTAGAGTGCAAGCAAAATAAATGTAGTAAAAAGGTATATGTTTTGTACTCAACTGCTAAAGAGTACTTGAGTAACAATTGGCTACCTAATCGTATAAATAGGTACGAGGCCTGATCAACCTTGAATCCTATTCATCGAAAGTAGAGCAAAGTGAGAAGTCAGCTGACATCGAATATAAGTAATAAATTACTTAAGGAGTAATTCTATAACAAGAGTAACTCACAAACTAAAGAAAAATCCGGTAGTAGTCGTAAGTAGTAGATTTAAGAAGAATTTAGTATGTTTAAGATATATTTTATAATGTGTGAATATTATGTAGTATAAGAATTAGTCTGTAAGGTATTGTATATATATATATATATGTTGATAGTAAGAATAAGCAAGTCGAGAGTGACTTATGCAGCTCATAATTTTGTACAGAGAAAAGAGTGAGAGAAATTTCACACGGTAATCCCCAAGCATACTCCCGGTACATTGCTGACCAAATAAGCCGGAGTCTGTTTTTAAGCGGCGGAGTATGTGACGATTTCATTAATTAAAAATAAAATAATTAATAAATAGGTAATGTAAAAGCTGAGAAATTTTAAATTTTAATAAAATCGCACATTTAAACTAAATTTTATCGCGATCATAAAATTATAATAATATTTAATAAAGAGTTTTAATAATAAAATAAAAAGGAATACGAGTGTACAGATAGGGAAAACCTTGTTAATTAACCCTGCATAGACATGCGCTAACCGGAATTAACTTGAATACCGACCCCTAAACAAACTAATAATACTTGTAAATTTGATATTAATTAAATTAATAAACAGGACCAGAGTAGTGTACTTTAATAAAGTCTGTAATTAAGAATAGCTTTGGATAATTAAAAGGTCAAACTTTAACCCTTTAAATAGAAGATAAATGTGGAACTATTTTATTGCGACGTGTAAACTCCGCGCGATTAACTGACCTTTCCTAACATAGTAAGAGAGACTTGAGATGCGTCGTTCGGCCAGTAAGCAGCTCAGAACGGAGCGCTACAACAAAATATGTTTTATTATTTTGTTATTAAGTTAAATAACCGTGTGAAGAGTTATGTAACGAGTATGTAGTGTGTATCAGTAAAGAAGAATGTAGAAGATTAAGTGCGAAAGGTGACATCTCACATCTAGAAAGAGAGTTAAAGTTATTTTAGGGTTGTAAATGTAAAGTAAAATACAACCGTTCTATTACCAAATGTAAAATGTGAAGACGAAGACCTCAACTGTATTTGTCAAACCACCAAGGAACAGGACGACTTCATGACATTGTAACTCTCTCTATCATTAGTTGACTCCAAGGACCTTCACCTCACCAGGAAGACGACCACGATGATAACCCTCTACCTAGAGTGTGCGGAAGAATCACGCGTGGACGACATGGACTAAAACACTTAACTAAGAGGTAACACGGAAGCTGGTCTTCCGTGGATATGTATTTTGTTTTAAATAGAAGTAATTGTAAACTAAAAGACTTTAAAATGACAATCTCTAAAGTTTAAGAATAAATGTTGTAACAAGTAATTTCAGTAACCATAAGTTGTAAAATAACTCGTGTGATGTAGCGTTGGAACATCGCACTACTAAATGAAACCATTCCTCAAATGGTATAAAGAGTAATAAAGTAATTCAGTAATGGAGTAGAGTAAACTTGAAATTCCTAAGTAATATATAGAAACTCGGATCCGAGATAAAATGCGCTAACTGTATTGTAAATCTTAATGTAGAAAACCCCTTACGATTTCAATGTAAGTTAAAATTTGATATGTTATGTATAATCTAACAGTCATAAATAAAGAGATGTCATCTTTAGTACATGCTAAACTGAGTGCATAAATCAGCAGTCTCCCCTCCCCAGTTTCCTTTTATATCAATTGTTTCGGTGATTTGATTAATTTTCAGCTTGTTACAACGAAGGCAGCCTGTATAATTGGCCAGAGTCAATTAATATGTGTTCCCGATGTTATAACGTTAGTAAAGATGTTATAAAATGCGCCACTCTGCTTTGTAAAAAAAAAACAAGTAAATAATTTTATTATTAACATGCGCCACCTTGTTTTGTTTAATAAGTAATTGTGTAATATTGTGACACCCTGTTGATCTATTCACTCGTGTACTTTAATATGTGTCTAAAATTTTAAATAAAATAAAAATGATAATTATTATTATAGTGGTATAGTAAATAGGTAACTTTAATTGTGAATTAGATATAGGAATTTACACAATGTTAACTTAGCGCCACAGGTATACGAAACAACATCAGGTACGTGCTTGTCAAAATGTCATTCATCAACGTGTCGGTTTGTAAACAAAATCTGACCGGTTAAATTCTTCTCCACGCCTGTGTAAAACTGTCATAGTTACCTCCCGCAAAGTTGAGTTAGACAATACGCAACCCTCTTCGATTGTTCTACTGTTATAAGAAGCGTGTATCATCCTGTGTTTAGTAACTGAGAATTCCCCCTTCGTTGAATGTATATTGACGCCTGTGTGAGATTTCTCTTTCTCTGAAATTTATCTCTCTCACTACCAATGTAAATTTTAAATGTGAACTTTAATCGTTTATGTGTGAAAACAAGAAAGAGTAGTATAGAATTTAGTGCGAATAGTAGAATAAGTATTTATAGCCACTCACATTTCAAAAATGGCTGTATTTAACCCCGATCTATTATTAAAAGATGAACTGTGCTACGAAGCTATTTTACGCGGTTTATCTCACGCGAACATACCAGTGGCTGAATTGCGCAAGACATTACGCGAAAGCAGATCAGATATACCCTCGCAGTTAGATAGATTACGTGAACTCGATTATGACAGCGAACGAGAAACCTGTTATGCGAAGTATAGGGAACTGACGTTATTATCTCAAAACATTCACGACGAAAAATCACCTACTGTAATATTGCGCGTCACGCAACGAATAGAACATTTAACCCGCCGGTTGAACAATTTATTGAACTGGCCCGACGTCACCGTAACCCCTCCCGATGTGCAGAAATTTGCGGATGAGGCATTACGCCAATTACCCATAATTATCAACGAATTGCGACGAAAGTCAGACTCATCTAGAATGGAAGAAATTGAGCACTCCTTACAAAAATTATATATTTCCCCGGTTCAGTCCCCTACTTTAGAAAACCCTTCCTCCACCTCGAACCACGAATCACCCATCGTATCGAAGATACAACCGACTCATGAACAGCTACCTAGTAGAGAATTACATACCCTCACGATATCAGAACCCCCACAGCCTAGTGGTCACCATACTCGCACCAGTAGATATGCGATTACGACATCTAACGCAGCAACGAATCCTTCGAAATGTATACCAAATGTAAATTTTAATGTAGACCTCTACGGAAAGATCACACACCCAGTAGAAAAAATTATTACAGAAATTCCCTACACCGATGGCTTAAGTATTACGAAACTGTTAAATTTCATCAGATATCTCCTGCAAATAAAAGATCTACAGCAACTGAACGATTGGCAAATCCTGCAAGTAATCCTACCCAAATGTAAACCACCATTACGAGATCGTTTACTGGAATCATTAAACTCGACTCTTCCAGTAGAAGAACTTCATACTACCATAATAAAACATTTTATCCCCACGGGAATTTACGAGGAGATTAAAAGAAATACCGTACTTCGAGTACAAGGAGCCCATGAAAGACTGGCCCACTATATTGCAGACATCAGAGAATCTTCACGATTACTGCAAGTCGACTGGAGTGAGAAACAATTGGTCGATACTATTCTAGTAGGCTTATCTCCTGAAGAACGCTCCCGATTAGCACTAATAAATAGGCCCCACACTTTCGCTGATCTAGAACAATGTAGTATTCACTCTTCAAATGTATGGTACGCAGATCAGAACAGACATGCATCGCTAACCACAACACAACATAGAAAGGAAACGCAAGCCCTAGTCACAGATGCAAGAAATCAACGAGAAAGACGACCATTTCGGCGACCAACCAATTTTCATGACCATGGTAAGTCCAAGGAGCCTCAACCTCGACAGGAAACCAGTGAGACCCCACGTAAAGGAAATGTATGCTATAACTGCGGTAAACCTGGACACATCAGTAGAAACTGTAAACGGAAACAGTACAATCAGAAAACCCATTATCCAAAAAACATGTAAGGCAGGGAGATCCGAAATCCTGTGTCTTCCGCAGCTCCGTTAAAACAGGTAAACCCCTGAGAGACAACAAATTAAAACAAAATAATAATAACAAAAGAAAATTAGACCCCTATGTTAGAAAATTTATTGATAAATGTAACGCTATTAATAAATGTGATTTCAGTAAGTGTCAATTACCGTATATACAAGTTGACCTCGGTGTTACATCCACCCTCGGATTAATTGATTCCGGATCAACGCGAAGTTTAATTAGTCAAGAGCTAAGCAATAAATTATTTAAACACAACTTAGTTAAACGCCGTCAATCAGTGAATATTAGATGCGCTACAGCTAATAAACAAAATTTAATGATAAAACTTATCATCACGTTTAAAGTTAAAATTAAGAATCTAACGTGGTATTTTCCAATGTTGGTATGCGACAAGTTAGGACCCGAGTTAATATTGGGAGCTGATTTTATCAGTAAAACAGGAATAATTCTAGATATTCATGATAAGAAATTTTATTTTGGATTCGATCTTTCACAAAAATATGATTTGGATGATAATGCAAATAACAGAAAAAGTACTGGAACTACTTCTACACATCTAGAAAATCATGAATCTGAATTAGGTCATCTGGAAAGTAAAGATAGACGGAACACGCAGACATTAATAGAACAGTTCCCCAACGTCCTCACCCCAAAGTTAGGACTGACGGACCTGATAGAGTACAAAATCTATTTGAGCGACAATAAAGTAATACGTGTAATACGTAATACAAGTTATCACCTCCAAAAATGGAAGTAATGAGGAACCAAATTAACAAATTGTTAGAACAAGGAGTCATCGAACCCTCTACTTCATCTTATTCATCACCCGCGTTTTTAGTACCCAAAAGTAACGACAAACATAGACTAGTTGTGGACTACATGCAACTAAATAAACGGATAGAATTTGAATCTATACCGCTTCCCGACATCCACAGTGCTTTTCATTATTTTACGAAAGCAAAAATTTTTACCATCATGGATCTAAACCAGGCATTTCACCAGATACCCCTCTCGGAAGAATCAAAACGTCTAACCGCATTTGCCGTCCCTTTCAACCTGTACCAATTTACGAGGGTACCCTTTGGTATATCCCAAGGTAGTTCTGTATGTAGCAGATTATTAGAAAAATTATTTCATGATATAAAATTTAAATATGTGTATCACTACTTAGATGACATCGTTATCTACGGCGAATCAATTGACCAACATCTTAAACGTCTACGTGAAGTACTATCCCGATTAGAGAAAGCTGGATTAACCGTAAACCCCAGTAAAGTAAATTTTGCTGTCACACAATTCTCATTTTTAGGTCACATCGTAAAAGCCAACGGAAAGGTAAGCATAGACCCCGAGCGAACCCGTGCTATCAGAGAATTTTTACCACCCCGGGATGCGAAAGGAATAGCCCGATTTTTGGGAATGATAAATTATTTCCACAAATATATCCCACATCTAGCCGAAATTGCAGCACCTCTGAATGCTTTAAGAAAGAAGGGAGTTAAATTTGAGTGGAATGTGCAACACCAAACTGCATTTGAGAAACTAAAAGAAAGCATCATATCACCCCCAGTACTACAATTAGCCGATTTTACAAAACCGTTTGTAGTGCAGACAGACAGTTCAAGTGTAGCCCTAGGTGCAGTAATATATCAGGAAGTAGATAACTCTAGACTACCTATTAGTTACGCTTCACGCACCCTGACAGACCAAGAAAAAAATACTCCGCATACGAATTAGAATGTTTAGCTATCGTTTTCGCTTTTGAGAAGTTCAAACCCTTTTTAGAACATAAAGAGTTTCTGTTAGAAACAGATAATCAAGCATTATCTTGGCTACTAAATCACCCAAAACAGTTAGGTCGTATTGGAAGATGGGTATTAAGATTAAATTGTTTTAAATTTAAAGTACAACATATTAGAGGCACCCAAAACGTAGTTGCCGATACACTGTCACGTATGTTCCAGCCGAGTAGTAAAACATACGAAAACAAGGAGAGTAGAGAAACGTCGATTATCAATACTTTAATTACCGAATTTCCTCTTGCATTTACGAACTTAGCCCAGTATCAACAACAAGACCCCCGTTTAAGACCAATTATAGAAAACTTGACAAAGGAAATAAGTCAGGAAAATACACAGTAAGTAAGAGAGTGTTATGTTATAGAATAGCGAACGGAAAATATTTACGAATAATTGCCCCTGATATTATTAAACCTATGCTGATGGAATACTATCACTCTTCCACCATTGGAGCACATATGGGAATAAATAAAACCATACATCGAATTCGTAAAGAATATCCCTGGGAAAATATGAACAGTGAGATCGCTAATTTCGTGAAAAGGTGTAAGTTGTGTGCACTCAGCAAACCAGCGAGAAACAGCCAAATAAGTCAATTAATCTGAGAGATTCCTGCTACCCCGTTCTCCAAAATCTATTTAGACTTTTCAGGACCCTACCCGCGTTCTAAATCAGGAAATACCATGCTACTAATTTGCGTAGATTCTTTCAGCAAATTTGTCTGGATGTAACCCATGCGGCGAGCATTAGCTTCAACCACAGTAAGTATATTACAGAATAGATTATTTAAAGAATTTGGTACTCCCGTACATCTAGTGTCGGATAACGGACCCCAGTTTAAGTCAAAGGAATTCAGGAACATGTGTTTCAAATTAGGAATAGACCACATTACCACTACAGAGTATCGTCCGCAAGGTAATATAGCTGAAAGGTATTTGCGAAACCTAAAATCTGCTTTAATAGCCTACCATGCAAACGACCATACGTCTTGGGACCAGAACCTATCCTGGATACAATTCGCCTTTAATTCAGCCTATCATGAAGGACATAAGTCTACCCCATTCGAATTATTGTTCAAATACAAACCTAACCACCCATTATCCACTAAGTGGAAAATACATGAGTAGCTACTCCTTGAAATTAGGGATAAAAATATAAAGAAAATCTGGAATGAAGCTCGCGCTAATTTACGAGCAAACTTAGCGAAATCAAGGAAATATCACGAGCGAAATAATAATAACAATGAAGTAAAGTACCAAATCGGTGACTTAGTAATGTATAAAACACACCCTACGAGTAGTGCTATCGATAAGACAACCTCCAAGCTATCATACCGATGGTGCGGTCCTTATCAAATTCACAAATACTTAACTCCAGTAACTGTAGCTCTGTACGAACCCTCTACTCAAAAATATGTACGAAGAACACATATTTCGCAGATAAAACGTTATCACAAAGAAGGAAATGGTAGAGTGCAAGCAAAATAAATGTAGTAAAAAGGTATATGTTTTGTACTCAACTGCTAAAGAGTACTTGAGTAACAATTGGCTACCTAATCGTATAAATAGGTACGAGGCCTGATCAACCTTGAATCCTATTCATCGAAAGTAGAGCAAAGTGAGAAGTCAGCTGACATCGAATATAAGTAATAAATTACTTAAGGAGTAATTCTATAACAAGAGTAACTCACAAACTAAAGAAAAATCCGGTAGTAGTCGTAAGTAGTAGATTTAAGAAGAATTTAGTATGTTTAAGATATATTTTATAATGTGTGAATATTATGTAGTATAAGAATTAGTCTGTAAGGTATTGTATATATATATATATATATGTTGATAGTAAGAATAAGCAAGTCGAGAGTGACTTATGCAGCTCATAATTTTGTACAGAGAAAAGAGTGAGAGAAATTTCACACGGTAATCCCCAAGCATACTCCCGGTACATTGCTGACCAAATAAGCCGGAGTCTGTTTTTAAGCGGCGGAGTATGTGACGATTTCATTAATTAAAAATAAAATAATTAATAAATAGGTAATGTAAAAGCTGAGAAATTTTAAATTTTAATAAAATCGCACATTTAAACTAAATTTTATCGCGATCATAAAATTATAATAATATTTAATAAAGAGTTTTAATAATAAAATAAAAAGGAATACGAGTGTACAGATAGGGAAAACCTTGTTAATTAACCCTGCATAGACATGCGCTAACCGGAATTAACTTGAATACCGACCCCTAAACAAACTAATAATACTTGTAAATTTGATATTAATTAAATTAATAAACAGGACCAGAGTAGTGTACTTTAATAAAGTCTGTAATTAAGAATAGCTTTGGATAATTAAAAGGTCAAACTTTAACCCTTTAAATAGAAGATAAATGTGGAACTATTTTATTGCGACGTGTAAACTCCGCGCGATTAACTGACCTTTCCTAACATAGTAAGAGAGACTTGAGATGCGTCGTTCGGCCAGTAAGCAGCTCAGAACGGAGCGCTACAACAAAATATGTTTTATTATTTTGTTATTAAGTTAAATAACCGTGTGAAGAGTTATGTAACGAGTATGTAGTGTGTATCAGTAAAGAAGAATGTAGAAGATTAAGTGCGAAAGGTGACATCTCACATCTAGAAAGAGAGTTAAAGTTATTTTAGGGTTGTAAATGTAAAGTGAAATACAACCGTTCTATTACCAAATGTAAAATGTGAAGACGAAGACCTCAACTGTATTTGTCAAACCACCAAGGAACAGGACGACTTCATGACATTGTAACTCTCTCTATCATTAGTTGACTCCAAGGACCTTCACCTCACCAGGAAGACGACCACGATGATAACCCTCTACCTAGAGTGTGCGGAAGAATCACGCGTGGACGACATGGACTAAAACACTTAACTAAGAGGTAACACGGAAGCTGGTCTTCCGTGGATATGTATTTTGTTTTAAATAGAAGTAATTGTAAACTAAAAGACTTTAAAATGACAATCTCTAAAGTTTAAGAATAAATGTTGTAACAAGTAATTTCAGTAACCATAAGTTGTAAAATAACTCGTGTGATGTAGCGTTGGAACATCGCACTACTAAATGAAACCATTCCTCAAATGGTATAAAGAGTAATAAAGTAATTCAGTAATGGAGTAGAGTAAACTTGAAATTCCTAAGTAATATATAGAAACTCGGATCCGAGATAAAATGCGCTAACTGTATTGTAAATCTTAATGTAGAAAACCCCTTACGATTTCAATGTAAGTTAAAATTTGATATGTTATGTATAATCTAACAGTCATAAATAAAGAGATATCATCTTTAGTACATGCTAAACTGAGTGCATAAATCAGCAGTCTCCCCTCCCCAGTTTCCTTTTATATCAATTGTTTTGGTGATTTGATTAATTTTCAGCTTGTTACAACGAAGGCAGCCTGTATAATTGGCCAGAGTCAATTAATATGTGTTCCCGATGTTATAACGTTATTAAAGATGTTATAAAATGCGCCACTCTGCTTTGTAAAAAAACAAGTAAATAATTTTATTATTAACATGCGCCACCTTGTTTTGTTTAATAAGTAATTGTGTAATATTGTGACACCCTGTTGATCTATTCACTCGTGTACTTTAATATGTGTCTAAAATTTTAAATAAAATAAAAATGATAATTATTATTATAGTGGTATAGTAAATAGGTAACTTTAATTGTGAATTAGATATAGGAATTTACACAATGTTAACTTAGCGCCACAGGTATACGAAACAACATCAGGTACGTGCTTGTCAAAATTTCATTCATCAACGTGTCGGTTTGTAAACAAAATCTGACCGGTTAAATTCTTCTCCACGCCTGTGTAAAACTGTCATAGTTACCTCCCGCAAAGTTGAGTTAGACAATACGCAACCCTCTTCGATTGTTCTACTGTTATAAGAAGCGTGTATCATCCTGTGTTTAGTAACTGAGAATTCCCCCTTCGTTGAATGTATATTGACGCCTGTGTGAGATTTCTCTTTCTCTGAAATTTATCTCTCTCACTACCAATGTAAATTTTAAATGTGAACTTTAATCGTTTATGTGTGAAAACAAGAAAGAGTAGTATAGAATTTAGTGCGAATAGTAGAATAAGTATTTATAGCCACTCACATTTCAAAAATGGCTGTATTTAACCCCGATCTATTATTAAAAGATGAACTGTGCTACGAAGCTATTTTACGCGGTTTATCTCACGCGAACATACCAGTGGCTGAATTGCGCAAGACATTACGCGAAAGCAGATCAGATATACCCTCGCAGTTAGATAGATTACGTGAACTCGATTATGACAGCGAACGAGAAACCTGTTATGCGAAGTATAGGGAACTGACGTTATTATCTCAAAACATTCACGACGAAAAATCACCTACTGTAATATTGCGCGTCACGCAACGAATAGAACATTTAACCCGCCGGTTGAACAATTTATTGAACTGGCCCGACGTCACCGTAACCCCTCCCGATGTGCAGAAATTTGCGGATGAGGCATTACGCCAATTACCCATAATTATCAACGAATTGCGACGAAAGTCAGACTCATCTAGAATGGAAGAAATTGAGCACTCCTTACAAAAATTATATATTTCCCCGGTTCAGTCCCCTACTTTAGAAAACCCTTCCTCCACCTCGAACCACGAATCACCCATCGTATCGAAGATACAACCGACTCATGAACAGCTACCTAGTAGAGAATTACATACCCTCACGATATCAGAACCCCCACAGCCTAGTGGTCACCATACTCGCACCAGTAGATATGCGATTACGACATCTAACGCAGCAACGAATCCTTCGAAATGTATACCAAATGTAAATTTTAATGTAGACCTCTACGGAAAGATCACACACCCAGTAGAAAAAATTATTACAGAAATTCCCTACACCGATGGCTTAAGTATTACGAAACTGTTAAATTTCATCAGATATCTCCTGCAAATAAAAGATCTACAGCAACTGAACGATTGGCAAATCCTGCAAGTAATCCTACCCAAATGTAAACCACCATTACGAGATCGTTTACTGGAATCATTAAACTCGACTCTTCCAGTAGAAGAACTTCATACTACCATAATAAAACATTTTATCCCCACGGGAATTTACGAGGAGATTAAAAGAAATACCGTACTTCGAGTACAAGGAGCCCATGAAAGACTGGCCCACTATATTGCAGACATCAGAGAATCTTCACGATTACTGCAAGTCGACTGGAGTGAGAAACAATTGGTCGATACTATTCTAGTAGGCTTATCTCCTGAAGAACGCTCCCGATTAGCACTAATAAATAGGCCCCACACTTTCGCTGATCTAGAACAATGTAGTATTCACTCTTCAAATGTATGGTACGCAGATCAGAACAGACATGCATCGCTAACCACAACACAACATAGAAAGGAAACGCAAGCCCTAGTCACAGATGCAAGAAATCAACGAGAAAGACGACCATTTCGGCGACCAACCAATTTTCATGACCATGGTAAGTCCAAGGAGCCTCAACCTCGACAGGAAACCAGTGAGACCCACGTAAAGGAAATGTATGCTATAACTGCGGTAAACCTGGACACATCAGTAGAAACTGTAAACGGAAACAGTACAATCAGAAAACCCATTATCCAAAAAACATGTAAGGCAGGGAGATCCGAAATCCTGTGTCTTCCGCAGCTCCGTTAAAACAGGTAAACCCCTGAGAGACAACAAATTAAAACAAAATAATAATAACAAAAGAAAATTAGACCCCTATGTTAGAAAATTTATTGATAAATGTAACGCTATTAATAAATGTGATTTCAGTATGTGTCAATTACCGTATATACAAGTTGACCTCGGTGTTACATCCACCCTCGGATTAATTGATTCCGGATCAACGCGAAGTTTAATTAGTCAAGAGCTAAGCAATAAATTATTTAAACACAACTTAGTTAAACGCCGTCAATCAGTGAATATTAGATGCGCTACAGCTAATAAACAAATTTAATGATAAAACTTATCATCACGTTTAAAGTTAAAATTAAAAATCTAACGTGGTATTTTCCAATGTTGGTATGCGACAAGTTAGGACCCGAGTTAATATTGGGAGCTGATTTTATCAGTAAAACAGGAATAATTCTAGATATTCATGATAAGAAATTTTATTTTGGATTCGATCTTTCACAAAAATATGATTTGGATGATAATGCAAATAACAGAAAAAGTACTGGAACTACTTCTACACATCTAGAAAATCATGAATCTGAATTAGGTCATCTGGAAAGTAAAGATAGACGGAACACGCAGACATTAATAGAACAGTTCCCCAACGTCCTCACCCCAAAGTTAGGACTGACGGACCTGATAGAGTACAAAATCTATTTGAGCGACAATAAAGTAATACGTGTAATACGTAATACAAGTTATCACCTCCAAAAATGGAAGTAATGAGGAACCAAATTAACAAATTGTTAGAACAAGGAGTCATCGAACCCTCTACTTCATCTTATTCATCACCCGCGTTTTTAGTACCCAAAAGTAACGACAAACATAGACTAGTTGTGGACTACAGGCAACTAAATAAACGGATAGAATTTGAATCTATACCGCTTCCCGACATCCACAGTGCTTTTCATTATTTTACGAAAGCAAAAATTTTTACCATCATGGATCTAAACCAGGCATTTCACCAGATACCCCTCTCGGAAGAATCAAAACGTCTAACCGCATTTGCCGTCCCTTTCAACCTGTACCAATTTACGAGGGTACCCTTTGGTATATCCCAAGGTAGTTCTGTATGTAGCAGATTATTAGAAAAATTATTTCATGATATAAAATTTAAATATGTGTATCACTACTTAGATGACATCGTTATCTACGGCGAATCAATTGACCAACATCTTAAACGTCTACGTGAAGTACTATCCCGATTAGAGAAAGCTGGATTAACCGTAAACCCCAGTAAAGTAAATTTTGCTGTCACACAATTCTCATTTTTAGGTCACATCGTAAAAGCCAACGGAAAGGTAAGCATAGACCCCGAGCGAACCCGTGCTATCAGAGAATTTTTACCACCCCGGGATGCGAAAGG
This sequence comes from Magicicada septendecula, assembly GCA_034769895.1. Taxonomy (NCBI): domain Eukaryota; kingdom Metazoa; phylum Arthropoda; class Insecta; order Hemiptera; family Cicadidae; genus Magicicada; species Magicicada septendecula. Next base: position 207,873,949 of record CM068372.1, read on the forward strand.
AATAGCCCGATTTTTGGGAATGATAAATTATTTCCACAAATATATCCCACATCTAGCCGAAATTGCAGCACCTCTGAATGCTTTAAGAAAGAAGGGAGTTAAATTTGAGTGGAATGTGCAACACCAAACTGCATTTGAGAAACTAAAAGAAAGCATCATATCACCCCCAGTACTACAATTAGCCGATTTTACAAAACCGTTTGTAGTGCAGACAGACAGTTCAAGTGTAGCCCTAGGTGCAGTAATATATCAGGAAGTAGATAACTCTAGACTACCTATTAGTTACGCTTCACGCACCCTGACAGACCAAGAAAAAAATACTCCGCATACGAATTAGAATGTTTAGCTATCGTTTTCGCTTTTGAGAAGTTCAAACCCTTTTTAGAACATAAAGAGTTTCTGTTAGAAACAGATAATCAAGCATTATCTTGGCTACTAAATCACCCAAAACAGTTAGGTCGTATTGGAAGATGGGTATTAAGATTAAATTGTTTTAAATTTAAAGTACAACATATTAGAGGCACCCAAAACGTAGTTGCCGATACACTGTCACGTATGTTCCAGCCGAGTAGTAAAACATACGAAAACAAGGAGAGTAGAGAAACGTCGATTATCAATACTTTAATTACCGAATTTCCTCTTGCATTTACGAACTTAGCCCAGTATCAACAACAAGACCCCCGTTTAAGACCAATTATAGAAAACTTGACAAAGGAAATAAGTCAGGAAAATACAAGTAGTAAGAGAGAGTGTTATGTTATAGAATAGCGAACGGAAAATATTTACGAATAATTGCCCCTGATATTATTAAACCTATGCTGATGGAATACTATCACTCTTCCACCATTGGAGCACATATGGGAATAAATAAAACCATACATCGAATTCGTAAAGAATATCCCTGGAAAATATGAACAGTGAGATCGCTAATTTCGTGAAAAGGTGTAAGTTGTGTGCACTCAGCAAACCAGCGAGAAACAGCCAAATAAGTCAATTAATCTGAGAGATTCCTGCTACCATCCGTTCTCCAAAATCTATTTAGACTTTTCAGGACCCTACCCGCGTTCTAAATCAGGAAATACCATGCTACTAATTTGCGTAGATTCTTTCAGCAAATTTGTCTGGATGTAACCCATGCGGCGAGCATTAGCTTCAACCACAGTAAGTATATTACAGAATAGATTATTTAAAGAATTTGGTACTCCCGTACATCTAGTGTCGGATAACGGACCCCAGTTTAAGTCAAAGGAATTCAGGAACATGTGTTTCAAATTAGGAATAGACCACATTACCACTACAGAGTATCGTCCGCAAGGTAATATAGCTGAAAGGTATTTGCGAAACCTAAAATCTGCTTTAATAGCCTACCATGCAAACGACCATACGTCTTGGGACCAGAACCTATCCTGGATACAATTCGCCTTTAATTCAGCCTATCATGAAGGACATAAGTCTACCCCATTCGAATTATTGTTCAAATACAAACCTAACCACCCATTATCCACTAAGTGGAAAATACATGAGTAGCTACTCCTTGAAATTAGGGATAAAAATATAAAGAAAATCTGGAATGAAGCTCGCGCTAATTTACGAGCAAACTTAGCGAAATCAAGGAAATATCACGAGCGAAATAATAATAACAATGAAGTAAAGTACCAAATCGGTGACTTAGTAATGTATAAAACACACCCTACGAGTAGTGCTATCGATAAGACAACCTCCAAGCTATCATACCGATGGTGCGGTCCTTATCAAATTCACAAATACTTAACTCCAGTAACTGTAGCTCTGTACGAACCCTCTACTCAAAAATATGTACGAAGAACACATATTTCGCAGATAAAACGTTATCACAAAGAAGGAAATGGTAGAGTGCAAGCAAAATAAATGTAGTAAAAAGGTATATGTTTTGTACTCAACTGCTAAAGAGTACTTGAGTAACAATTGGCTACCTAATCGTATAAATAGGTACGAGGCCTGATCAACCTTGAATCCTATTCATCGAAAGTAGAGCAAAGTGAGAAGTCAGCTGACATCGAATATAAGTAATAAATTACTTAAGGAGTAATTCTATAACAAGAGTAACTCACAAACTAAAGAAAAATCCGGTAGTAGTCGTAAGTAGTAGATTTAAGAAGAATTTAGTATGTTTAAGATATATTTTATAATGTGTGAATATTATGTAGTATAAGAATTAGTCTGTAAGGTATTGTATATATATATATATATATGTTGATAGTAAGAATAAGCAAGTCGAGAGTGACTTATGCAGCTCATAATTTTGTACAGAGAAAAGAGTGAGAGAAATTTCACACGGTAATCCCCAAGCATACTCCCGGTACATTGCTGACCAAATAAGCCGGAGTCTGTTTTTAAGCGGCGGAGTATGTGACGATTTCATTAATTAAAAATAAAATAATTAATAAATAGGTAATGTAAAAGCTGAGAAATTTTAAATTTTAATAAAATCGCACATTTAAACTAAATTTTATCGCGATCATAAAATTATAATAATATTTAATAAAGAGTTTTAATAATAAAATAAAAAGGAATACGAGTGTACAGATAGGGAAAACCTTGTTAATTAACCCTGCATAGACATGCGCTAACCGGAATTAACTTGAATACCGACCCCTAAACAAACTAATAATACTTGTAAATTTGATATTAATTAAATTAATAAACAGGACCAGAGTAGTGTACTTTAATAAAGTCTGTAATTAAGAATAGCTTAGGATAATTAAAAGGTCAAACTTTAACCCTTTAAATAGAAGATAAATGTGGAACTATTTTATTGCGACGTGTAAACTCCGCGCGATTAACTGACCTTTCCTAACATAGTAAGAGAGACTTGAGATGCGTCGTTCGGCCAGTAAGCAGCTCAGAACGGAGCGCTACAACAAAATATGTTTTATTATTTTGTTATTAAGTTAAATAACCGTGTGAAGAGTTATGTAACGAGTATGTAGTGTGTATCAGTAAAGAAGAATGTAGAAGATTAAGTGCGAAAGGTGACATCTCACATCTAGAAAGAGAGTTAAAGTTATTTTAGGGTTGTAAATGTAAAGTGAAATACAACCGTTCTATTACCAAATGTAAAATGTGAAGACGAAGACCTCAACTGTATTTGTCAAACCACCAAGGAACAGGACGACTTCATGACATTGTAACTCTCTCTATCATTAGTTGACTCCAAGGACCTTCACCTCACCAGGAAGACGACCACGATGATAACCCTCTACCTAGAGTGTGCGGAAGAATCACGCGTGGACGACATGGACTAAAACACTTAACTAAGAGGTAACACGGAAGCTGGTCTTCCGTGGATATGTATTTTGTTTTAAATAGAAGTAATTGTAAACTAAAAGACTTTAAAATGACAATCTCTAAAGTTTAAGAATAAATGTTGTAACAAGTAATTTCAGTAACCATAAGTTGTAAAATAACTCGTGTGATGTAGCGTTGGAACATCGCACTACTAAATGAAACCATTCCTCAAATGGTATAAAGAGTAATAAAGTAATTCAGTAATGGAGTAGAGTAAACTTGAAATTCCTAAGTAATATATAGAAACTCGGATCCGAGATAAAATGCGCTAACTGTATTGTAAATCTTAATGTAGAAAACCCCTTACGATTTCAATGTAAGTTAAAATTTGATATGTTATGTATAATCTAACAGTCATAAATAAAGAGATATCATCTTTAGTACATGCTAAACTGAGTGCATAAATCAGCAGTCTCCCCTCCCCAGTTTCCTTTTATATCAATTGTTTTGGTGATTTGATTAATTTTCAGCTTGTTACAACGAAGGCAGCCTGTATAATTGGCCAGAGTCAATTAATATGTGTTCCCGATGTTATAACGTTATTAAAGATGTTATAAAATGCGCCACTCTGCTTTGTAAAAAAACAAGTAAATAATTTTATTATTAACATGCGCCACCTTGTTTTGTTTAATAAGTAATTGTGTAATATTGTGACACCCTGTTGATCTATTCACTCGTGTACTTTAATATGTGTCTAAAATTTTAAATAAAATAAAAATGATAATTATTATTATAGTGGTATAGTAAATAGGTAACTTTAATTGTGAATTAGATATAGGAATTTACACAATGTTAACTTAGCGCCACAGGTATACGAAACAACATCAGGTACGTGCTTGTCAAAATTTCATTCATCAACGTGTCGGTTTGTAAACAAAATCTGACCGGTTAAATTCTTCTCCACGCCTGTGTAAAACTGTCATAGTTACCTCCCGCAAAGTTGAGTTAGACAATACGCAACCCTCTTCGATTGTTCTACTGTTATAAGAAGCGTGTATCATCCTGTGTTTAGTAACTGAGAATTCCCCCTTCGTTGAATGTATATTGACGCCTGTGTGAGATTTCTCTTTCTCTGAAATTTATCTCTCTCACTACCAATGTAAATTTTAAATGTGAACTTTAATCGTTTATGTGTGAAAACAAGAAAGAGTAGTATAGAATTTAGTGCGAATAGTAGAATAAGTATTTATAGCCACTCACATTTCAAAAATGGCTGTATTTAACCCCGATCTATTATTAAAAGATGAACTGTGCTACGAAGCTATTTTACGCGGTTTATCTCACGCGAACATACCAGTGGCTGAATTGCGCAAGACATTACGCGAAAGCAGATCAGATATACCCTCGCAGTTAGATAGATTACGTGAACTCGATTATGACAGCGAACGAGAAACCTGTTATGCGAAGTATAGGGAACTGACGTTATTATCTCAAAACATTCACGACGAAAAATCACCTACTGTAATATTGCGCGTCACGCAACGAATAGAACATTTAACCCGCCGGTTGAACAATTTATTGAACTGGCCCGACGTCACCGTAACCCCTCCCGATGTGCAGAAATTTGCGGATGAGGCATTACGCCAATTACCCATAATTATCAACGAATTGCGACGAAAGTCAGACTCATCTAGAATGGAAGAAATTGAGCACTCCTTACAAAAATTATATATTTCCCCGGTTCAGTCCCCTACTTTAGAAAACCCTTCCTCCACCTCGAACCACGAATCACCCATCGTATCGAAGATACAACCGACTCATGAACAGCTACCTAGTAGAGAATTACATACCCTCACGATATCAGAACCCCCACAGCCTAGTGGTCACCATACTCGCACCAGTAGATATGCGATTACGACATCTAACGCAGCAACGAATCCTTCGAAATGTATACCAAATGTAAATTTTAATGTAGACCTCTACGGAAAGATCACACACCCAGTAGAAAAAATTATTACAGAAATTCCCTACACCGATGGCTTAAGTATTACGAAACTGTTAAATTTCATCAGATATCTCCTGCAAATAAAAGATCTACAGCAACTGAACGATTGGCAAATCCTGCAAGTAATCCTACCCAAATGTAAACCACCATTACGAGATCGTTTACTGGAATCATTAAACTCGACTCTTCCAGTAGAAGAACTTCATACTACCATAATAAAACATTTTATCCCCACGGGAATTTACGAGGAGATTAAAAGAAATACCGTACTTCGAGTACAAGGAGCCCATGAAAGACTGGCCCACTATATTGCAGACATCAGAGAATCTTCACGATTACTGCAAGTCGACTGGAGTGAGAAACAATTGGTCGATACTATTCTAGTAGGCTTATCTCCTGAAGAACGCTCCCGATTAGCACTAATAAATAGGCCCCACACTTTCGCTGATCTAGAACAATGTAGTATTCACTCTTCAAATGTATGGTACGCAGATCAGAACAGACATGCATCGCTAACCACAACACAACATAGAAAGGAAACGCAAGCCCTAGTCACAGATGCAAGAAATCAACGAGAAAGACGACCATTTCGGCGACCAACCAATTTTCATGACCATGGTAAGTCCAAGGAGCCTCAACCTCGACAGGAAACCAGTGAGACCCCACGTAAAGGAAATGTATGCTATAACTGCGGTAAACCTGGACACATCAGTAGAAACTGTAAACGGAAACAGTACAATCAGAAAACCCATTATCCAAAAAACATGTAAGGCAGGGAGATCCGAAATCCTGTGTCTTCCGCAGCTCCGTTAAAACAGGTAAACCCCTGAGAGACAACAAATTAAAACAAAATAATAATAACAAAAGAAAATTAGACCCCTATGTTAGAAAATTTATTGATAAATGTAACGCTATTAATAAATGTGATTTCAGTATGTGTCAATTACCGTATATACAAGTTGACCTCGGTGTTACATCCACCCTCGGATTAATTGATTCCGGATCAACGCGAAGTTTAATTAGTCAAGAGCTAAGCAATAAATTATTTAAACACAACTTAGTTAAACGCCGTCAATCAGTGAATATTAGATGCGCTACAGCTAATAAACAAATTTAATGATAAAACTTATCATCACGTTTAAAGTTAAAATTAAAAATCTAACGTGGTATTTTCCAATGTTGGTATGCGACAAGTTAGGACCCGAGTTAATATTGGGAGCTGATTTTATCAGTAAAACAGGAATAATTCTAGATATTCATGATAAGAAATTTTATTTTGGATTCGATCTTTCACAAAAATATGATTTGGATGATAATGCAAATAACAGAAAAAGTACTGGAACTACTTCTACACATCTAGAAAATCATGAATCTGAATTAGGTCATCTGGAAAGTAAAGATAGACGGAACACGCAGACATTAATAGAACAGTTCCCCAACGTCCTCACCCCAAAGTTAGGACTGACGGACCTGATAGAGTACAAAATCTATTTGAGCGACAATAAAGTAATACGTGTAATACGTAATACAAGTTATCACCTCCAAAAATGGAAGTAATGAGGAACCAAATTAACAAATTGTTAGAACAAGGAGTCATCGAACCCTCTACTTCATCTTATTCATCACCCGCGTTTTTAGTACCCAAAAGTAACGACAAACATAGACTAGTTGTGGACTACATGCAACTAAATAAACGGATAGAATTTGAATCTATACCGCTTCCCGACATCCACAGTGCTTTTCATTATTTTACGAAAGCAAAAATTTTTACCATCATGGATCTAAACCAGGCATTTCACCAGATACCCCTCTCGGAAGAATCAAAACGTCTAACCGCATTTGCCGTCCCTTTCAACCTGTACCAATTTACGAGGGTACCCTTTGGTATATCCCAAGGTAGTTCTGTATGTAGCAGATTATTAGAAAAATTATTTCATGATATAAAATTTAAATATGTGTATCACTACTTAGATGACATCGTTATCTACGGCGAATCAATTGACCAACATCTTAAACGTCTACGTGAAGTACTATCCCGATTAGAGAAAGCTGGATTAACCGTAAACCCCAGTAAAGTAAATTTTGCTGTCACACAATTCTCATTTTTAGGTCACATCGTAAAAGCCAACGGAAAGGTAAGCATAGACCCCGAGCGAACCCGTGCTATCAGAGAATTTTTACCACCCCGGGATGCGAAAGGAATAGCCCGATTTTTGGGAATGATAAATTATTTCCACAAATATATCCCACATCTAGCCGAAATTGCAGCACCTCTGAATGCTTTAAGAAAGAAGGGAGTTAAATTTGAGTGGAATGTGCAACACCAAACTGCATTTGAGAAACTAAAAGAAAGCATCATATCACCCCCAGTACTACAATTAGCCGATTTTACAAAACCGTTTGTAGTGCAGACAGACAGTTCAAGTGTAGCCCTAGGTGCAGTAATATATCAGGAAGTAGATAACTCTAGACTACCTATTAGTTACGCTTCACGCACCCTGACAGACCAAGAAAAAAATACTCCGCATACGAATTAGAATGTTTAGCTATCGTTTTCGCTTTTGAGAAGTTCAAACCCTTTTTAGAACATAAAGAGTTTCTGTTAGAAACAGATAATCAAGCATTATCTTGGCTACTAAATCACCCAAAACAGTTAGGTCGTATTGGAAGATGGGTATTAAGATTAAATTGTTTTAAATTTAAAGTACAACATATTAGAGGCACCCAAAACGTAGTTGCCGATACACTGTCACGTATGTTCCAGCCGAGTAGTAAAACATACGAAAACAAGGAGAGTAGAGAAACGTCGATTATCAATACTTTAATTACCGAATTTCCTCTTGCATTTACGAACTTAGCCCAGTATCAACAACAAGACCCCCGTTTAAGACCAATTATAGAAAACTTGACAAAGGAAATAAGTCAGGAAAATACACAGTAAGTAAGAGAGTGTTATGTTATAGAATAGCGAACGGAAAATATTTACGAATAATTGCCCCTGATATTATTAAACCTATGCTGATGGAATACTATCACTCTTCCACCATTGGAGCACATATGGGAATAAATAAAACCATACATCGAATTCGTAAAGAATATCCCTGGGAAAATATGAACAGTGAGATCGCTAATTTCGTGAAAAGGTGTAAGTTGTGTGCACTCAGCAAACCAGCGAGAAACAGCCAAATAAGTCAATTAATCTGAGAGATTCCTGCTACCCCGTTCTCCAAAATCTATTTAGACTTTTCAGGACCCTACCCGCGTTCTAAATCAGGAAATACCATGCTACTAATTTGCGTAGATTCTTTCAGCAAATTTGTCTGGATGTAACCCATGCGGCGAGCATTAGCTTCAACCACAGTAAGTATATTACAGAATAGATTATTTAAAGAATTTGGTACTCCCGTACATCTAGTGTCGGATAACGGACCCCAGTTTAAGTCAAAGGAATTCAGGAACATGTGTTTCAAATTAGGAATAGACCACATTACCACTACAGAGTATCGTCCGCAAGGTAATATAGCTGAAAGGTATTTGCGAAACCTAAAATCTGCTTTAATAGCCTACCATGCAAACGACCATACGTCTTGGGACCAGAACCTATCCTGGATACAATTCGCCTTTAATTCAGCCTATCATGAAGGACATAAGTCTACCCCATTCGAATTATTGTTCAAATACAAACCTAACCACCCATTATCCACTAAGTGGAAAATACATGAGTAGCTACTCCTTGAAATTAGGGATAAAAATATAAAGAAAATCTGGAATGAAGCTCGCGCTAATTTACGAGCAAACTTAGCGAAATCAAGGAAATATCACGAGCGAAATAATAATAACAATGAAGTAAAGTACCAAATCGGTGACTTAGTAATGTATAAAACACACCCTACGAGTAGTGCTATCGATAAGACAACCTCCAAGCTATCATACCGATGGTGCGGTCCTTATCAAATTCACAAATACTTAACTCCAGTAACTGTAGCTCTGTACGAACCCTCTACTCAAAAATATGTACGAAGAACACATATTTCGCAGATAAAACGTTATCACAAAGAAGGAAATGGTAGAGTGCAAGCAAAATAAATGTAGTAAAAAGGTATATGTTTTGTACTCAACTGCTAAAGAGTACTTGAGTAACAATTGGCTACCTAATCGTATAAATAGGTACGAGGCCTGATCAACCTTGAATCCTATTCATCGAAAGTAGAGCAAAGTGAGAAGTCAGCTGACATCGAATATAAGTAATAAATTACTTAAGGAGTAATTCTATAACAAGAGTAACTCACAAACTAAAGAAAAATCCGGTAGTAGTCGTAAGTAGTAGATTTAAGAAGAATTTAGTATGTTTAAGATATATTTTATAATGTGTGAATATTATGTAGTATAAGAATTAGTCTGTAAGGTATTGTATATATATATATATATGTTGATAGTAAGAATAAGCAAGTCGAGAGTGACTTATGCAGCTCATAATTTTGTACAGAGAAAAGAGTGAGAGAAATTTCACACGGTAATCCCCAAGCATACTCCCGGTACATTGCTGACCAAATAAGCCGGAGTCTGTTTTTAAGCGGCGGAGTATGTGACGATTTCATTAATTAAAAATAAAATAATTAATAAATAGGTAATGTAAAAGCTGAGAAATTTTAAATTTTAATAAAATCGCACATTTAAACTAAATTTTATCGCGATCATAAAATTATAATAATATTTAATAAAGAGTTTTAATAATAAAATAAAAAGGAATACGAGTGTACAGATAGGGAAAACCTTGTTAATTAACCCTGCATAGACATGCGCTAACCGGAATTAACTTGAATACCGACCCCTAAACAAACTAATAATACTTGTAAATTTGATATTAATTAAATTAATAAACAGGACCAGAGTAGTGTACTTTAATAAAGTCTGTAATTAAGAATAGCTTTGGATAATTAAAAGGTCAAACTTTAACCCTTTAAATAGAAGATAAATGTGGAACTATTTTATTGCGACGTGTAAACTCCGCGCGATTAACTGACCTTTCCTAACATAGTAAGAGAGACTTGAGATGCGTCGTTCGGCCAGTAAGCAGCTCAGAACGGAGCGCTACAACAAAATATGTTTTATTATTTTGTTATTAAGTTAAATAACCGTGTGAAGAGTTATGTAACGAGTATGTAGTGTGTATCAGTAAAGAAGAATGTAGAAGATTAAGTGCGAAAGGTGACATCTCACATCTAGAAAGAGAGTTAAAGTTATTTTAGGGTTGTAAATGTAAAGTGAAATACAACCGTTCTATTACCAAATGTAAAATGTGAAGACGAAGACCTCAACTGTATTTGTCAAACCACCAAGGAACAGGACGACTTCATGACATTGTAACTCTCTCTATCATTAGTTGACTCCAAGGACCTTCACCTCACCAGGAAGACGACCACGATGATAACCCTCTACCTAGAGTGTGCGGAAGAATCACGCGTGGACGACATGGACTAAAACACTTAACTAAGAGGTAACACGGAAGCTGGTCTTCCGTGGATATGTATTTTGTTTTAAATAGAAGTAATTGTAAACTAAAAGACTTTAAAATGACAATCTCTAAAGTTTAAGAATAAATGTTGTAACAAGTAATTTCAGTAACCATAAGTTGTAAAATAACTCGTGTGATGTAGCGTTGGAACATCGCACTACTAAATGAAACCATTCCTCAAATGGTATAAAGAGTAATAAAGTAATTCAGTAATGGAGTAGAGTAAACTTGAAATTCCTAAGTAATATATAGAAACTCGGATCCGAGATAAAATGCGCTAACTGTATTGTAAATCTTAATGTAGAAAACCCCTTACGATTTCAATGTAAGTTAAAATTTGATATGTTATGTATAATCTAACAGTCATAAATAAAGAGATATCATCTTTAGTACATGCTAAACTGAGTGCATAAATCAGCAGTCTCCCCTCCCCAGTTTCCTTTTATATCAATTGTTTTGGTGATTTGATTAATTTTCAGCTTGTTACAACGAAGGCAGCCTGTATAATTGGCCAGAGTCAATTAATATGTGTTCCCGATGTTATAACGTTATTAAAGATGTTATAAAATGCGCCACTCTGCTTTGTAAAAAAACAAGTAAATAATTTTATTATTAACATGCGCCACCTTGTTTTGTTTAATAAGTAATTGTGTAATATTGTGACACCCTGTTGATCTATTCACTCGTGTACTTTAATATGTGTCTAAAATTTTAAATAAAATAAAAATGATAATTATTATTATAGTGGTATAGTAAATAGGTAACTTTAATTGTGAATTAGATATAGGAATTTACACAATGTTAACTTAGCGCCACAGGTATACGAAACAACATCAGGTACGTGCTTGTCAAAATTTCATTCATCAACGTGTCGGTTTGTAAACAAAATCTGACCGGTTAAATTCTTCTCCACGCCTGTGTAAAACTGTCATAGTTACCTCCCGCAAAGTTGAGTTAGACAATACGCAACCCTCTTCGATTGTTCTACTGTTATAAGAAGCGTGTATCATCCTGTGTTTAGTAACTGAGAATTCCCCCTTCGTTGAATGTATATTGACGCCTGTGTGAGATTTCTCTTTCTCTGAAATTTATCTCTCTCACTACCAATGTAAATTTTAAATGTGAACTTTAATCGTTTATGTGTGAAAACAAGAAAGAGTAGTATAGAATTTAGTGCGAATAGTAGAATAAGTATTTATAGCCACTCACATTTCAAAAATGGCTGTATTTAACCCCGATCTATTATTAAAAGATGAACTGTGCTACGAAGCTATTTTACGCGGTTTATCTCACGCGAACATACCAGTGGCTGAATTGCGCAAGACATTACGCGAAAGCAGATCAGATATACCCTCGCAGTTAGATAGATTACGTGAACTCGATTATGACAGCGAACGAGAAACCTGTTATGCGAAGTATAGGGAACTGACGTTATTATCTCAAAACATTCACGACGAAAAATCACCTACTGTAATATTGCGCGTCACGCAACGAATAGAACATTTAACCCGCCGGTTGAACAATTTATTGAACTGGCCCGACGTCACCGTAACCCCTCCCGATGTGCAGAAATTTGCGGATGAGGCATTACGCCAATTACCCATAATTATCAACGAATTGCGACGAAAGTCAGACTCATCTAGAATGGAAGAAATTGAGCACTCCTTACAAAAATTATATATTTCCCCGGTTCAGTCCCCTACTTTAGAAAACCCTTCCTCCACCTCGAACCACGAATCACCCATCGTATCGAAGATACAACCGACTCATGAACAGCTACCTAGTAGAGAATTACATACCCTCACGATATCAGAACCCCCAAAGCCTAGTGGTCACCATACTCGCACCAGTAGATATGCGATTACGACATCTAACGCAGCAACGAATCCTTCGAAATGTATACCAAATGTAAATTTTAATGTAGACCTCTACGGAAAGATCACACACCCAGTAGAAAAAATTATTACAGAAATTCCCTACACCGATGGCTTAAGTATTACGAAACTGTTAAATTTCATCAGATATCTCCTGCAAATAAAAGATCTACAGCAACTGAACGATTGGCAAATCCTGCAAGTAATCCTACCCAAATGTAAACCACCATTACGAGATCGTTTACTGGAATCATTAAACTCGACTCTTCCAGTAGAAGAACTTCATACTACCATAATAAAACATTTTATCCCCACGGGAATTTACGAGGAGATTAAAAGAAATACCGTACTTCGAGTACAAGGAGCCCATGAAAGACTGGCCCACTATATTGCAGACATCAGAGAATCTTCACGATTACTGCAAGTCGACTGGAGTGAGAAACAATTGGTCGATACTATTCTAGTAGGCTTATCTCCTGAAGAACGCTCCCGATTAGCACTAATAAATAGGCCCCACACTTTCGCTGATCTAGAACAATGTAGTATTCACTCTTCAAATGTATGGTACACAGATCAGAACAGACATGCATCGCTATCCACAACACAACATAGAAAGGAAACGCAAGCCCTAGTCACAGATGCAAGAAATCAACGAGAAAGACGACCATTTCGGCGACCAACCAATTTTCATGACCATGGTAAGTCCAAGGAGCCTCAACCTCGACAGGAAACCAGTGAGACCCCACGTAAAGGAAATGTATGCTATAACTGCGGTAAACCTGGACACATCAGTAGAAACTGTAAACGGAAACAGTACAATCAGAAAACCCATTATCCAAAAAACATGTAAGGCAGGGAGATCCGAAATCCTGTGTCTTCCGCAGCTCCGTTAAAACAGGTAAACCCCTGAGAGACAACAAATTAAAACAAAATAATAATAACAAAAGAAAATTAGACCCCTATGTTAGAAAATTTATTGATAAATGTAACGCTATTAATAAATGTGATTTCAGTAAGTGTCAATTACCGTATATACAAGTTGACCTCGGTGTTACATCCACCCTCGGATTAATTGATTCCGGATCAACGCGAAGTTTAATTAGTCAAGAGCTAAGCAATAAATTATTTAAACACAACTTAGTTAAACGCCGTCAATCAGTGAATATTAGATGCGCTACAGCTAATAAACAAAATTTAATGATAAAACTTATCATCACGTTTAAAGTAAAAGTTAAAAATCTAACGTGGTATTTTCCAATGTTGGTATGCGACAAGTTAGGACCCGAGTTAATATTGGGAGCTGATTTTATCAGTAAAACAGGAATAATTCTAGATATTCATGATAAGAAATTTTATTTTGGATTCGATCTTTCACAAAAATATGATTTGGATGATAATGCAAATAACAGAAAAAGTACTGGAACTACTTCTACACATCTAGAAAATCATGAATCTGAATTAGGTCATCTGGAAAGTAAAGATAGACGGAACACGAAGACATTAATAGAACAGTTCCCCAACGTCCTCACCCCAAAGTTAGGACTGACGGACCTGATAGAGTACAAAATCAATTTGAGCGACAATAAAGTAATACGTGTAATACGTAATACAAGTTATCACCTCCAAAAATGGAAGTAATGAGGAACCAAATTAACAAATTGTTAGAACAAGGAGTCATCGAACCCTCTACTTCATCTTATTCATCACCCGCGTTTTTAGTACCCAAAAGTAACGACAAACATAGACTAGTTGTGGACTACAGGCAACTAAATAAACGGATAGAATTTGAATCTATACCGCTTCCCGACATCCACAGTGCTTTTCATTATTTTACGAAAGCAAAAATTTTTACCATCATGGATCTAAACCAGGCATTTCACCAGATACCCCTCTCGGAAGAATCAAAACGTCTAACCGCATTTGCCGTCCCTTTCAACCTGTACCAATTTACGAGGGTACCCTTTGGTATATCCCAAGGTAGTTCTGTATGTAGCAGATTATTAGAAAAATTATTTCATGATATAAAATTTAAATATGTGTATCACTACTTAGATGACATCGTTATCTACAGCGAATCAATTGACCAACATCTTAAACGTCTACGTGAAGTACTATCCCGATTAGAGAAAGCTGGATTAACCGTAACCCCAGTAAAGTAAATTTTGCTGTCACACAATTCTCATTTTTAGGTCACATCGTAAAAGCCAACGGAAAGGTTAGCATAGACCCCGAGCGAACCCGTGCTATCAGAGAATTTTTACCACCCCGGGATGCGAAAGGAATAGCCCGATTTTTGGGAATGATAAATTATTTCCACAAATATATCCCACATCTAGCCGAAATTGCAGCACCTCTGAATGCTTTAAGAAAGAAGGGAGTTAAATTTGAGTGGAATGTGCAACACCAAACTGCATTTGAGAAACTAAAAGAAAGCATCATATCACCCCCAGTACTACAATTAGCCGATTTTACAAAACCGTTTGTAGTGCAGACAGACAGTTCAAGTGTAGCCCTAGGTGCAGTAATATATCAGGAAGTAGATAACTCTAGACTACCTATTAGTTACGCTTCACGCACCCTGACAGACCAAGAAAAAAATACTCCGCATACGAATTAGAATGTTTAGCTATCGTTTTCGCTTTTGAGAAGTTCAAACCCTTTTTAGAACATAAAGAGTTTCTGTTAGAAACAGATAATCAAGCATTATCTTGGCTACTAAATCACCCAAAACAGTTAGGTCGTATTGGAAGATGGGTATTAAGATTAAATTGTTTTAAATTTAAAGTACAACATATTAGAGGCACCCAAAACGTAGTTGCCGATACACTGTCACGTATGTTCCAGCCGAGTAGTAAAACATACGAAAACAAGGAGAGTAGAGAAACGTCGATTATCAATACTTTAATTACCGAATTTCCTCTTGCATTTACGAACTTAGCCCAGTATCAACAACAAGACCCCCGTTTAAGACCAATTATAGAAAACTTGACAAAGGAAATAAGTCAGGAAAATACACAGTAAGTAAGAGAGTGTTATGTTATAGAATAGCGAACGGAAAATATTTACGAATAATCGCCCCTGATATTATTAAACCTATGCTGATGGAATACTATCACTCTTCCACCATTGGAGCACATATGGGAATAAATAAAACCATACATCGAATTCGTAAAGAATATCACTGGGAAAATATGAACAGTGAGATCGCTAATTTCGTGAAAAGGTGTAAGTTGTGTGCACTCAGCAAACCAGCGAGAAACAGCCAAATAAGTCAATTAATCTGAGAGATTCCTGCTACCCCGTTCTCCAAAATCTATTTAGACTTTTCAGGACCCTACCCGCGTTCTAAATCAGGAAATACCATGCTACTAATTTGCGTAGATTCTTTCAGCAAATTTGTCTGGATGTAACCCATGCGGCGAGCATTAGCTTCAACCACAGTAAGTATATTACAGAATAGATTATTTAAAGAATTTGGTACTCCCGTACATCTAGTGTCGGATAACGGACCCCAGTTTAAGTCAAAGGAATTCAGGAACATGTGTTTCAAATTAGGAATAGACCACATTACCACTACAGAGTATCGTCCGCAAGGTAATATAGCTGAAAGGTATTTGCGAAACCTAAAATCTGCTTTAATAGCCTACCATGCAAACGACCATACGTCTTGGGACCAGAACCTATCCTGGATACAATTCGCCTTTAATTCAGCCTATCATGAAGGACATAAGTCTACCCCATTCGAATTATTGTTCAAATACAAACCTAACCACCCATTATCCACTAAGTGGAAAATACATGAGTAGCTACTCCTTGAAATTAGGGATAAAAATATAAAGAAAATCTGGAATGAAGCTCGCGCTAATTTACGAGCAAACTTAGCGAAATCAAGGAAATATCACGAGCGAAATAATAATAACAATGAAGTAAAGTACCAAATCGGTGACTTAGTAATGTATAAAACACACCCTACGAGTAGTGCTATCGATAAGACAACCTCCAAGCTATCATACCGATGGTGCGGTCCTTATCAAATTCACAAATACTTAACTCCAGTAACTGTAGCTCTGTACGAACCCTCTACTCAAAAATATGTACGAAGAACACATATTTCGCAGATAAAACGTTATCACAAAGAAGGAAATGGTAGAGTGCAAGCAAAATAAATGTAGTAAAAAGGTATATGTTTTGTACTCAACTGCTAAAGAGTACTTGAGTAACAATTGGCTACCTAATCGTATAAATAGGTACGAGGCCTGATCAACCTTGAATCCTATTCATCGAAAGTAGAGCAAAGTGAGAAGTCAGCTGACATCGAATATAAGTAATAAATTACTTAAGGAGTAATTCTATAACAAGAGTAACTCACAAACTAAAGAAAAATCCGGTAGTAGTCGTAAGTAGTAGATTTAAGAAGAATTTAGTATGTTTAAGATATATTTTATAATGTGTGAATATTATGTAGTATAAGAATTAGTCTGTAAGGTATTGTATATATATATATATATATGTTGATAGTAAGAATAAGCAAGTCGAGAGTGACTTATGCAGCTCATAATTTTGTACAGAGAAAAGAGTGAGAGAAATTTCACACGGTAATCCCCAAGCATACTCCCGGTACATTGCTGACCAAATAAGCCGGAGTCTGTTTTTAAGCGGCGGAGTATGTGACGATTTCATTAATTAAAAATAAAATAATTAATAAATAGGTAATGTAAAAGCTGAGAAATTTTAAATTTTAATAAAATCGCACATTTAAACTAAATTTTATCGCGATCATAAAATTATAATAATATTTAATAAAGAGTTTTAATAATAAAATAAAAAGGAATACGAGTGTACAGATAGGGAAAACCTTGTTAATTAACCCTGCATAGACATGCGCTAACCGGAATTAACTTGAATACCGACCCCTAAACAAACTAATAATACTTGTAAATTTGATATTAATTAAATTAATAAACAGGACCAGAGTAGTGTACTTTAATAAAGTCTGTAATTAAGAATAGCTTTGGATAATTAAAAGGTCAAACTTTAACCCTTTAAAAAAAGATAAATGTGGAACTATTTTATTGCGACGTGTAAACTCCGCGCGATTAACTGACCTTTCCTAACATAGTAAGAGAGACTTGAGATGCGTCGTTCGGCCAGTAAGCAGCTCAGAACGGAGCGCTACAACAAAATATGTTTTATTATTTTGTTATTATGTTAAATAACCGTGTGAAGAGTTATGTAACGAGTATGTAGTGTGTATCAGTAAAGAAGAATGTAGAAGATTAAGTGCGAAAGGTGACATCTCACATCTAGAAAGAGAGTTAAAGTTATTTTAGGGTTGTAAATGTAAAGTGAAATACAACCGTTCTATTACCAAATGTAAAATGTGAAGACGAAGACCTCAACTGTATTTGTCAAACCACCAAGGAACAGGACGACTTCATGACATTGTAACTCTCTCTATCATTAGTTGACTCCAAGGACCTTCACCTCACCAGGAAGACGACCACGATGATAACCCTCTACCTAGAGTGTGCGGAAGAATCACGCGTGGACGACATGGACTAAAACACTTAACTAAGAGGTAACACGGAAGCTGGTCTTCCGTGGATATGTATTTTGTTTTAAATAGAAGTAATTGTAAACTAAAAGACTTTAAAATGACAATCTCTAAAGTTTAAGAATAAATGTTGTAACAAGTAATTTCAGTAACCATAAGTTGTAAAATAACTCGTGTGATGTAGCGTTGGAACATCGCACTACTAAATGAAACCATTCCTCAAATGGTATAAAGAGTAATAAAGTAATTCAGTAATGGAGTAGAGTAAACTTGAAATTCCTAAGTAATATATAGAAACTCGGATCCGAGATAAAATGCGCTAACTGTATTGTAAATCTTAATGTAGAAAACCCCTTACGATTTCAATGTAAGTTAAAATTTGATATGTTATGTATAATCTAACAGTCATAAATAAAGAGATATCATCTTTAGTACATGCTAAACTGAGTGCATAAATCAGCAGTCTCCCCTCCCCAGTTTCCTTTTATATCAATTGTTTTGGTGATTTGATTAATTTTCAGCTTGTTACAACGAAGGCAGCCTGTATAATTGGCCAGAGTCAATTAATATGGGTTCCCGATGTTATAACGTTAGTAAAGATGTTATAAAATGCGCCACTCTGCTTTGTAAAAAAACAAGTAAATAATTTTATTATTAACATGCGCCACCTTGTTTTGTTTAATAAGTAATTGTGTAATATTGTGACACCCTGTTGATCTATTCACTCGTGTACTTTAATATGTGTCTAAAATTTTAAATAAAATAAAAATGATAATTATTATTATAGTGGTATAGTAAATAGGTAACTTTAATTGTGAATTAGATATAGGAATTTACACAATGTTAACTTAGCGCCACAGGTATACGAAACAACATCAGGTACGTGCTTGTCAAAATTTCATTCATCAACGTGTCGGTTTGTAAACAAAATCTGACCGGTTAAATTCTTCTCCACGCCTGTGTAAAACTGTCATAGTTACCTCCCGCAAAGTTGAGTTAGACAATACGCAACCCTCTTCGATTGTTCTACTGTTATAAGAAGCGTGTATCATCCTGTGTTTAGTAACTGAGAATTCCCCCTTCGTTGAATGTATATTGACGCCTGTGTGAGATTTCTCTTTCTCTGAAATTTATCTCTCTCACTACCAATGTAAATTTTAAATGTGAACTTTAATCGTTTATGTGTGAAAACAAGAAAGAGTAGTATAGAATTTAGTGCGAATAGTAGAATAAGTATTTATAGCCACTCACATTTCAAAAATGGCTGTATTTAACCCCGATCTATTATTAAAAGATGAACTGTGCTACGAAGCTATTTTACGCGGTTTATCTCACGCGAACATACCAGTGGCTGAATTGCGCAAGACATTACGCGAAAGCAGATCAGATATACCCTCGCAGTTAGATAGATTACGTGAACTCGATTATGACAGCGAACGAGAAACCTGTTATGCGAAGTATAGGGAACTGACGTTATTATCTCAAAACATTCACGACGAAAAATCACCTACTGTAATATTGCGCGTCACGCAACGAATAGAACATTTAACCCGCCGGTTGAACAATTTATTGAACTGGCCCGACGTCACCGTAACCCCTCCCGATGTGCAGAAATTTGCGGATGAGGCATTACGCCAATTACCCATAATTATCAACGAATTGCGACGAAAGTCAGACTCATCTAGAATGGAAGAAATTGAGCACTCCTTACAAAAATTATATATTTCCCCGGTTCAGTCCCCTACTTTAGAAAACGCTTCCTCCACCTCGAACCACGAATCACCCATCGTATCGAAGATACAACCGACTCATGAACAGCTACCTAGTAGAGAATTACATACCCTCACGATATCAGAACCCCCACAGCCTAGTGGTCAAAATACTCGCACCAGTAGATATGCGATTACGACATCTAACGCAGCAACGAATCCTTCGAAATGTATACCAAATGTAAATTTTAATGTAGACCTCTACGGAAAGATCACACACCCAGTAGAAAAAATTATTACAGAAATTCCCTACACCGATGGCTTAAGTATTACGAAACTGTTAAATTTCATCAGATATCTCCTGCAAATAAAAGATCTACAGCAACTGAACGATTGGCAAATCCTGCAAGTAATCCTACCCAAATGTAAACCACCATTACGAGATCGTTTACTGGAATCATTAAACTCGACTCTTCCAGTAGAAGAACTTCATACTACCATAATAAAACATTTTATCCCCACGGGAATTTACGAGGAGATTAAAAGAAATACCGTACTTCGAGTACAAGGAGCCCATGAAAGACTGGCCCACTATATTGCAGACATCAGAGAATCTTCACGATTACTGCAAGTCGACTGGAGTGAGAAACAATTGGTCGATACTATTCTAGTAGGCTTATCTCCTGAAGAACGCTCCCGATTAGCACTAATAAATAGGCCCCACACTTTCGCTGATCTAGAACAATGTAGTATTCACTCTTCAAATGTATGGTACGCAGATCAGAACAGACATGCATCGCTATCCACAACACAACATAGAAAGGAAACGCAAGCCCTAGTCACAGATGCAAGAAATCAACGAGAAAGACGACCATTTCGGCGACCAACCAATTTTCATGACCATGGTAAGTCCAAGGAGCCTCAACCTCGACAGGAAACCAGTGAGACCCCACGTAAAGGAAATGTATGCTATAACTGCGGTAAACCTGGACACATCAGTAGAAACTGTAAACGGAAACAGTACAATCAGAAAACCCATTATCCAAAAAACATGTAAGGCAGGGAGATCCGAAATCCTGTGTCTTCCGCAGCTCCGTTAAAACAGGTAAACCCCTGAGAGACAACAAATTAAAACAAAATAATAATAACAAAAGAAAATTAGACCCCTATGTTAGAAAATTTATTGATAAATGTAACGCTATTAATAAATGTGATTTCAGTAAGTGTCAATTACCGTATATACAAGTTGACCTCGGTGTTACATCCACCCTCGGATTAATTGATTCCGGATCAACGCGAAGTTTAATTAGTCAAGAGCTAGCCAATAAATTATTTAAACACAACTTAGTTAAACGCCGTCAATCAGTGAATATTAGATGCGCTACAGCTAATAAACAAAATTTAATGATAAAACTTATCATCACGTTTAAAGTTAAAATTAAAAATCTAACGTGGTATTTTCCAATGTTGGTATGCGACAAGTTAGGACCCGAGTTAATATTGGGAGCTGATTTTATCAGTAAAACAGGAATAATTCTAGATATTCATGATAAGAAATTTTATTTTGGATTCGATCTTTCACAAAAATATGATTTGGATGATAATGCAAATAACAGAAAAAGTACTGGAACTACTTCTACACATCTAGAAAATCATGAATCTGAATTAGGTCATCTGGAAAGTAAAGATAGACGGAACACGCAGACATTAATAGAACAGTTCCCCAACGTCCTCACCCCAAAGTTAGGACTGACGGACCTGATAGAGTACAAAATCAATTTGAGCGACAATAAAGTAATACGTGTAATACGTAATACAAGTTATCACCTCCAAAAATGGAAGTAATGAGGAACCAAATTAACAAATTGTTAGAACAAGGAGTCATCGAACCCTCTACTTCATCTTATTCATCACCCGCGTTTTTAGTACCCAAAAGTAACGACAAACATAGACTAGTTGTGGACTACAGGCAACTAAATAAACGGATAGAATTTGAATCTATACCGCTTCCCGACATCCACAGTGCTTTTCATTATTTTACGAAAGCAAAAATTTTTACCATCATGGATCTAAACCAGGCATTTCACCAGATACCCCTCTCGGAAGAATCAAAACGTCTAACCGCATTTGCCGTCCCTTTCAACCTGTACCAATTTACGAGGGTACCCTTTGGTATATCCCAAGGTAGTTCTGTATGTAGCAGATTATTAGAAAAATTATTTCATGATATAAAATTTAAATATGTGTATCACTACTTAGATGACATCGTTATCTACAGCGAATCAATTGACCAACATCTTAAACGTCTACGTGAAGTACTATCCCGATTAGAGAAAGCTGGATTAACCGTAAACCCCAGTAAAGTAAATTTTGCTGTCACACAATTCTCATTTTTAGGTCACATCGTAAAAGCCAACGGAAAGGTTAGCATAGACCCCGAGCGAACCCGTGCTATCAGAGAATTTTTACCACCCCGGGATGCGAAAGGAATAGCCCGATTTTTGGGAATGATAAATTATTTCCACAAATATATCCCACATCTAGCCGAAATTGCAGCACCTCTGAATGCTTTAAGAAAGAAGGGAGTTAAATTTGAGTGGAATGTGCAACACCAAACTGCATTTGAGAAACTAAAAGAAAGCATCATATCACCCCCAGTACTACAATTAGCCGATTTTACAAAACCGTTTGTAGTGCAGACAGACAGTTCAAGTGTAGCCCTAGGTGCAGTAATATATCAGGAAGTAGATAACTCTAGACTACCTATTAGTTACGCTTCACGCACCCTGACAGACCAAGAAAAAAATACTCCGCATACGAATTAGAATGTTTAGCTATCGTTTTCGCTTTTGAGAAGTTCAAACCCTTTTTAGAACATAAAGAGTTTCTGTTAGAAACAGATAATCAAGCATTATCTTGGCTAGTAAATCACCCAAAACAGTTAGGTCGTATTGGAAGATGGGTATTAAGATTAAATTGTTTTAAATTTAAAGTACAACATATTAGAGGCACCCAAAACGTAGTTGCCGATACACTGTCACGTATGTTCCAGCCGAGTAGTAAAACATACGAAAACAAGGAGAGTAGAGAAACGTCGATTATCAATACTTTAATTACCGAATTTCCTCTTGCATTTACGGACTTAGCCCAGTATCAACAACAAGACCCCCGTTTAAGACCAATTATAGAAAACTTGACAAAGGAAATAAGTCAGGAAAATACACAGTAAGTAAGAGAGTGTTATGTTATAGAATAGCGAACGGAAAATATTTACGAATAATCGCCCCTGATATTATTAAACCTATGCTGATGGAATACTATCACTCTTCCACCATTGGAGCACATATGGGAATAAATAAAACCATACATCGAATTCGTAAAGAATATCACTGGGAAAATATGAACAGTGAGATCGCTAATTTCGTGAAAAGGTGTAAGTTGTGTGCACTCAGCAAACCAGCGAGAAACAGCCAAATAAGTCAATTAATCTGAGAGATTCCTGCTACCCCGTTCTCCAAAATCTATTTAGACTTTTCAGGACCCTACCCGCGTTCTAAATCAGGAAATACCATGCTACTAATTTGCGTAGATTCTTTCAGCAAATTTGTCTGGATGTAACCCATGCGGCGAGCATTAGCTTCAACCACAGTAAGTATATTACAGAATAGATTATTTAAAGAATTTGGTACTCCCGTACATCTAGTGTCGGATAACGGACCCCAGTTTAAGTCAAAGGAATTCAGGAACATGTGTTTCAAATTAGGAATAGACCACATTACCACTACAGAGTATCGTCCGCAAGGTAATATAGCTGAAAGGTATTTGCGAAACCTAAAATCTGCTTTAATAGCCTACCATGCAAACGACCATACGTCTTGGGACCAGAACCTATCCTGGATACAATTCGCCTTTAATTCAGCCTATCATGAAGGACATAAGTCTACCCCATTCGAATTATTGTTCAAATACAAACCTAACCACCCATTATCCACTAAGTGGAAAATACATGAGTAGCTACTCCTTGAAATTAGGGATAAAAATATAAAGAAAATCTGGAATGAAGCTCGCGCTAATTTACGAGCAAACTTAGCGAAATCAAGGAAATATCACGAGCGAAATAATAATAACAATGAAGTAAAGTACCAAATCGGTGACTTAGTAATGTATAAAACACACCCTACGAGTAGTGCTATCGATAAGACAACCTCCAAGCTATCATACCGATGGTGCGGTCCTTATCAAATTCACAAATACTTAACTCCAGTAACTGTAGCTCTGTACGAACCCTCTACTCAAAAATATGTACGAAGAACACATATTTCGCAGATAAAACGTTATCACAAAGAAGGAAATGGTAGAGTGCAAGCAAAATAAATGTAGTAAAAAGGTATATGTTTTGTACTCAACTGCTAAAGAGTACTTGAGTAACAATTGGCTACCTAATCGTATAAATAGGTACGAGGCCTGATCAACCTTGAATCCTATTCATCGAAAGTAGAGCAAAGTGAGAAGTCAGCTGACATCGAATATAAGTAATAAATTACTTAAGGAGTAATTCTATAACAAGAGTAACTCACAAACTAAAGAAAAATCCGGTAGTAGTCGTAAGTAGTAGATTTAAGAAGAATTTAGTATGTTTAAGATATATTTTATAATGTGTGAATATTATGTAGTATAAGAATTAGTCTGTAAGGTATTGTATATATATATATATATATATATATATATTGCAACACATCTTTTTATGATTTCTTTCATTATGGATTATGAGTTTTACATGGACCTGGTTAGGGTATACCATGCCAACACTTACCTGCAGTATATGGTACTTTTCTGCTTTGCCGGCTATTAGGTGTGGGATTTGGGCTTATTAGGTATCAGGTAACGAGTTGGGACGATGTGTTTCCAAAAGAATTATTTTAGGAAGCTGAGTTGTATAAATTGTGAATAAATGAAAACTACCTTTTTAGTCTATCATTCCAATGATTATAATTGTCACCCTCAAGGTGCTTATCTTTAAACAAATCATAATAATAAAAAGAATTTCAAATATTTAACACAATTTACGGCGGGTTCCACCATTTATATTCTTTCTTGAATATTACTTTACCATAGTTTCTCTAGTGATATATTGTTATAATGCTTACGTCTAACAATCACATATTAAAATCATATATCTTAGTACATAATTTATAAGTTCCTGAAAATAAGACATACAATACACAGTATATACACAAAACAAATAACATGGAAATATACACACATATATGGGCAGTTTCACACTGTCTGCCTGTAATTATAATTCATTTATAAAAATCATTTTTGTTATATTGAAATAATTATTTAATAAAATGGAAATACTGAATTGATTTCATTCTATGAAATCCGTAACCCTGTTCTTTATACATGAGAAAATAAAATACGAACTTTTTAAATGAATGTAACAAGGGTTATAGTTATCGTTATCTCTATGGTAATTATTATTATACAGTGCACAATCTCATGAAAACATTTGCTTAGAGTCTTTCTGCACTCTTATTAACATATTATTATAATAATCACACATTATCTAAATGTTCTGTCTTTTTGAATAAATGTCTCTATAGGATATACAGTACAACATTTAAAAGTGTCTTTAGGCTTTAGTCATACCGCCTATATAATTAAATGTTTATCAATTATTTAAAACTGTTCAATTTCGCTTATAACGGCTTTTCATTTACTTGTTGTGTTTTACAACATTATTATGAACCCTGAACCATATCAGGTCACCTGTTTTGATGATTTCATGTTACACAGATGTACACGGGTCTCAGGCGTCGGCGTTGAGTACAGCTATTCCTCTTGAAACCTCCGTCAGCGTCGCTTAGCGGTGTATGAACAGCTAGGCTAGGCGTCGTTCCTTTATCGTCATGGACACAGCGTCTCTGGCCTCGGGTATAGTCTGATGTCCGTAGTACGTAGTTGTAGTAACTCAGGTGTCTGCCGGTCTCATTGAAGCGTCTTCTGCAGCATATCGTTCCGTGTGTACGACTCAACGAATACTTTATGAATGCGCGAGACAGATGCTCGTTTTTGGCTCACTGTTTATAGGGCAAAGCCACGTGTGCAAATGAATTTCTATCGGCGAATATCTCAACAATCCTTTATTTATTTAGGTAACAAAGTTGTTTGTTAGACGTGTCTTGAACACAGTTATTAGTTATGTATACACGCGATCTTTAATTAGCACCGCGAAAGGTGTGAAATAGTAAAACGCTTATAGTTCACGACACTCTCACTATCTCGTTATGTGTTTGGTGTCTAAATAAAGCTACATTTCCGCACTATTCACTGGTCAACCTAGTTCTTCTTAATCTTTTGTCATTTTTTTATTATTTAAGTTTTAAAACACTTCTGACATGTGCCGACAAAATTATACATATTTATGCAGGTGGACTGTTATCTGTACCCTTCTAAATGTACAATTGTAGCAGATAACGCTTATTATGCGTACTCCAGTTAGAACGATAAACATTGATAACAATGTTTCGTTATAACACTCCCCCACTTGCTTTAAAAAAATTGTTTTGTGCTTTACAGAACATTTTTTTTTTTTTTTTTTTTTTTTATCTATGTTTAGTACATACACAGTCAGTTATATTACATGTTTATTAGAAAGAATATAAAATCTTATCTTAAAGTAACAATCACATATGGGTATTATTGGATATAATGACGCAGAGATGACGCATGGTACTTTCCGACGTCCTTTTCTTCACTGGGTCATATACCATGTAGGTGTGTGGTCCTAGACGACTCCTTAGTTCATATGGGCCACAGAATAATCTGAAGAATTTCTTGGAAGTGTTTAATATACTACTTCCCACAGGATTTGTCTTTATCAATACCTTATCACCAATCTGGAATCTTGTCAATCGGTGAGTTCTATTATACCGGTCTCTCCTTTTACCTGCTTGATGATATAACTGTCGTTCAGCTCTGTTTATTTTTATTTGAATTGGCAAATCTACATTATAATTTTCCGGTTTATTAATCATGTTGTGCCAGAATCTTTTAGGTATTTTATTCTCACTTAATTCTAACGGTTTGTATCCTGTAGCTTCACTATAATTGTGATTCATTGCATCTTCGAAAAATTGTAGATAGTCAGGCCATTTACTCTGTTGATTGTAGCAATATAACCTCATGTACTTGCCTAACTCTCCATTTATTCTTTCAGCAAGATTAGTTTGTGGATGCCTTATGGATGTAAGTATAGGTTTTATACCTTGTCTTGTCAATGCGTCCTTCCATAATTTATTACCAAACTGCTTACCTTGATCTGTCAACACTTTATCCATTTTTCCATACTTTGGTATATACTTCTGGGTGATGACGTTCAGAACAGATTTCATGGTGGGTCTTCGTACAGCATATAACTTTACTAGCTTGGTAAACACATCTACCGTCACAATTATATGGCGGTACCCACGACTTGATCGCGGGAGTGGTCCAAGGAAATCAAGTGCAACTATATCCCCCTTCTTCTTAGTTCTGATACTCCCCATTTCAACGCAAGTGTTTAAATTCGGATGTTTGGCTGTTTGACAATCATGGCATTTCCTAACAATTATTTTAATTTTTCTGAACATATTATTACAGGTGAAGGCTTCTTTCATAGTTAAATAGCACTTCAATGGAGATGCATGAGCTAGACTACGATGACATGGCATAATTAATTGCTGTAACATGTCATGAGATAGCACAACTTTCCAATCATAATTAATAAGCTTAAATAAAATTCCATCTTTCACACAATAATTTATAGGTAACGGATTATTTTTTATATTCTGTAATCGCTGATCTTTATCTTGCTCTCTAGCGAGATTACGTAGTAATTCTTGTACTTCTCTCTCGGGTTTGTATGTTATGTTGCTAAGTACCCTGACATCTTGTGGTTTAGCTTCATGTGTTTCTATACAGACTCCAGAATGTAGTCATTGATTTTCAGTCTTCGATGTGGATGGTTTATTACGTTCATCAGTGTTTCTCGGTGTCTCTTTCTGTTTTTTCTCAACGGTAATCGCCTGCGTATTTGCATTCCTATCGGATGTCCATGGTTTCGAAAATCGTTTCGACGAATTCGGCCATCGGTAACCTCCTTTGTAATTACCTCTTTCATTATTTTGCTCCTGCTTCTCATATGTTCGTCCATCTTCATGGCGTCTATCATATGATACATTTTTGTTTTTCGGATATTTTTCATCGTCTGTACGTCTATCTTCTCTGCCTTTATCTTCTTGGCGATATCTTTGCGAATACCACGTACCTCTATCTTGATTTTGGTTCCGGTTATCTCGCTGAACTCCTCTTGGTGGGTCTCGTTCACGGATTACACCCTCCATCTGTGTTAAAAGTATTAATAGATCTTCAATGGTAGCTATACCCTGAACATGTATAGCTAGTTGGATGTTCCTGCTGAAATGATTAGCAAGCTTAATGACTAATTCTTTTTGTGTTAACGCGGGACGTAAATGTTTACTCCTCTCTACTAACATAATGACGTATTCATCTTCAGACAGCTTACCTGGATTATATTTACCAAATTCCAGTGTATTTCGTATTCTCATTTGTATGTATTCATTCCAATACCTCCGTTCGAATGCTAGTTTAAATTCTTCATACGTTTTTAAATCGTCATTCACCATCGTGAACCAACTGGCTGCTGCATCTTTTAAGTAACGGCTTACAAAGTCTATTTTATCTTTGTCACTGAGAATAGATCCAATACTATCTATTTCTTTCTCACATTTGATACGAAATTCAATGGGATTTTCCCCTCTGGATCCTCTAAAATAGTTAATGGGTCTCTCTTCTCTAGGTACGGTCGAGTATACTAACGCTTGTGTTGGTAGTCTTCTCACTTCTCGTGTAAGTCGGTCTACTTCACCTTTTAACTTGACTTCCAGCTGATCTACCCTGTTGTCATGGTGTTGGATAGATTTCTTGATGGTGTCGTCTGCTGCGGCGAGACTTTTTGTTTCTTCTTCAATTTTCATGGTCTTCCTGACATTACTCTGCACCAACTCGCTGATGACTTGTATCTTGGTATCTTGTCGATGCGTAATTTTTTCGAGTTTCTGGTCCAGTGTGTCGGCCATAGATTTAAAATTTTGTTGTAGTCTTTTTCGCTGCTCTTCGAAATTTTCATTCATCACCACCGCTTGTTGTTTTAGAGACTCTTTAACTTTACCTTCTAAGGTCTCCATTCGTTCCATAATTTCTACCTTACTTTCAGCATTATACGCGTATAGTTTCTGAATTTCTGACGTGCTTGCTTCCAATCTTCTCATAGTTTCAGACGTGCTTGCTTCCAATCTTCTCATAGTTTCAGCACCACTAGTTTTTATTTCTTCAAACCTTTTTACGTTTTCAGCGTTGCTGGCTTCTAACTTCTTCATTATGTCGGCTAAACTGACCTCTTGTTTCTGTGCCATGTTTAATTTTAATTTGGTGAACCGATTTTAAAATATTTATTATTAATTTGTATATTATTAATTATTTGGATTATTATTAAATACTGTATTGGTAGTCATTTATTCATCAACATACAACCGTTATCTTGGGCGCCTGTAGTATCAATTTCTGATAACCACAATATTTATCTAAGCTCCCCTTTGTTTACTCTACTGATAACGCTAACTGTACGTTCTTATCAGCTACATTCAACATATAAATGCACGTTTTATAATAATTACACATCAACTCTAAATATTTGTTCTACGTGAATTTATATTTATTTAACTTCTAACTAATTTTTAATTTTTTTCGTATTATGTTTTTTTTTTTTTATTTATTTATTTAATCGTGCCCCACGTTGGAAGCGACATTTTCTTTTGCAACACATCTTTTTATGATTTCTTTCATTATGGATTATGAGTTTTACATGGACCTGGTTAGGGTATACCATGCCAACACTTACCTGCAGTATATGGTACTTTTCTGCTTTGCCGGCTATTAGGTGTGGGATTTGGGCTTATTAGGTATCAGGTAACGAGTTGGGACGATGTGTTTCCAAAAGAATTATTTTAGGAAGCTGAGTTGTATAAATTGTGAATAAATGAAAACTACCTTTTTAGTCTATCATTCCAATGATTATAATTGTCACCCTCAAGGTGCTTATCTTTAAACAAATCATAATAATAAAAAGAATTTCAAATATTTAACACAATTTACGGCGGGTTCCACCATTTATATTCTTTCTTGAATATTACTTTACCATAGTTTCTCTAGTGATATATTGTTATAATGCTTACGTCTAACAATCACATATTAAAATCATATATCTTAGTACATAATTTATAAGTTCCTGAAAATAAGACATACAATACACAGTATATACACAAAACAAATAACATGGAAATATACACACATATATGGGCAGTTTCACACTGTCTGCCTGTAATTATAATTCATTTATAAAAATCATTTTTGTTATATTGAAATAATTATTTAATAAAATGGAAATACTGAATTGATTTCATTCTATGAAATCCGTAACCCTGTTCTTTATACATGAGAAAATAAAATACGAACTTTTTAAATGAATATAACAAGGGTTATAGTTATCGTTATCTCTATGGTAATTATTATTATACAGTGCACAATCTCATGAAAACATTTGCTTAGAGTCTTTCTGCACTCTTATTAACATATTATTATAATAATCACACATTATCTAAATGTTCTGTCTTTTTGAATAAATGTCTCTATAGGATATACAGTACAACATTTAAAAGTGTCTTTAGGCTTTAGTCATACCGCCTATATAATTAAATGTTTATCAATTATTTAAAACTGTTCAATTTCGCTTATAACGGCTTTTCATTTACTTGTTGTGTTTTACAACATTATTATGAACCCTGAACCATATCAGGTCACCTGTTTTGATGATTTCATGTTACACAGATGTACACGGGTCTCAGGCGTCGGCGTTGAGTACAGCTATTCCTCTTGAAACCTCCGTCAGCGTCGCTTAGCGGTGTATGAACAGCTAGGCTAGGCGTCGTTCCTTTATCGTCATGGACACAGCGTCTCTGGCCTCGGGTATAGTCTGATGTCCGTAGTACGTAGTTGTAGTAACTCAGGTGTCTGCCGGTCTCATTGAAGCGTCTTCTGCAGCATATCGTTCCGTGTGTACGACTCAACGAATACTTTATGAATGCGCGAGACAGATGCTCGTTTTTGGCTCACTGTTTATAGGGCAAAGCCACGTGTGCAAATGAATTTCTATCGGCGAATATCTCAACAATCCTTTATTTATTTAGGTAACAAAGTTGTTTGTTAGACGTGTCTTGAACACAGTTATTAGTTATGTATACACGCGATCTTTAATTAGCACCGCGAAAGGTGTGAAATAGTAAAACGCTTATAGTTCACGACACTCTCACTATCTCGTTATGTGTTTGGTGTCTAAATAAAGCTACATTTCCGCACTATTCACTGGTCAACCTAGTTCTTCTTAATCTTTTGTCATTTTTTTATTATTTAAGTTTTAAAACACTTCTGACATGTGCCGACAAAATTATACATATTTATGCAGGTGGACTGTTATCTGTACCCTTCTAAATGTACAATTGTAGCAGATAACGCTTATTATGCGTACTCCAGTTAGAACGATAAACATTGATAACAATGTTTCGTTATAATATATATGTTGATAGTAAGAATAAGCAAGTCGAGAGTGACTTATGCAGCTCATAATTTTGTACAGAGAAAAGAGTGAGAGAAATTTCACACGGTAATCCCCAAGCATACTCCCGGTACATTGCTGACCAAATAAGCCGGAGTCTGTTTTTAAGCGGCGGAGTATGTGACGATTTCATTAATTAAAAATAAAATAATTAATAAATAGGTAATGTAAAAGCTGAGAAATTTTAAATTTTAATAAAATCGCACATTTAAACTAAATTTTATCGCGATCATAAAATTATAATAATATTTAATAAAGAGTTTTAATAATAAAATAAAAAGGAATACGAGTGTACAGATAGGGAAAACCTTGTTAATTAACCCTGCATAGACATGCGCTAACCGGAATTAACTTGAATACCGACCCCTAAACAAACTAATAATACTTGTAAATTTGATATTAATTAAATTAATAAACAGGACCAGAGTAGTGTACTTTAATAAAGTCTGTAATTAAGAATAGCTTTGGATAATTAAAAGGTCAAACTTTAACCCTTTAAATAGAAGATAAATGTGGAACTATTTTATTGCGACGTGTAAACTCCGCGCGATTAACTGACCCTTCCTAACATAGTAAGAGAGACTTGAGATGCGTCGTTCGGCCAGTAAGCAGCTCAGAACGGAGCGCTACAACAAAATATGTTTTATTATTTTGTTATTAAGTTAAATAACCGTGTGAAGAGTTATGTAACGAGTATGTAGTGTGTATCAGTAAAGAAGAATGTAGAAGATTAAGTGCGAAAGGTGACATCTCACATCTAGAAAGAGAGTTAAAGTTATTTTAGGGTTGTAAATGTAAAGTGAAATACAACCGTTCTATTACCAAATGTAAAATGTGAAGACGAAGACCTCAACTGTATTTGTCAAACCACCAAGGAACAGGACGACTTCATGACATTGTAACTCTCTCTATCATTAGTTGACTCCAAGGACCTTCACCTCACCAGGAAGACGACCACGATGATAACCCTCTACCTAGAGTGTGCGGAAGAATCACGCGTGGACGACATGGACTAAAACACTTAACTAAGAGGTAACACGGAAGCTGGTCTTCCGTGGATATGTATTTTGTTTTAAATAGAAGTAATTGTAAACTAAAAGACTTTAAAATGACAATCTCTAAAGTTTAAGAATAAATGTTGTAACAAGTAATTTCAGTAACCATAAGTTGTAAAATAACTCGTGTGATGTAGCGTTGGAACATCGCACTACTAAATGAAACCATTCCTCAAATGGTATAAAGAGTAATAAAGTAATTCAGTAATGGAGTAGAGTAAACTTGAAATTCCTAAGTAATATATAGAAACTCGGATCCGAGATAAAATGCGCTAACTGTATTGTAAATCTTAATGTAGAAAACCCCTTACGATTTCAATGTAAGTTAAAATTTGATATGTTATGTATAATCTAACAGTCATAAATAAAGAGATGTCATCTTTAGTACATGCTAAACTGAGTGCATAAATCAGCAGTCTCCCCTCCCCAGTTTCCTTTTATATCAATTGTTTCGGTGATTTGATTAATTTTCAGCTTGTTACAACGAAGGCAGCCTGTATAATTGGCCAGAGTCAATTAATATATGTTCCCGATGTTATAACGTTAGTAAAGATGTTATAAAATGCGCCACTCTGCTTTGTAAAAAAAAAACAAGTAAATAATTTTATTATTAACATGCGCCACCTTGTTTTGTTTAATAAGTAATTGTGTAATATTGTGACACCCTGTTGATCTATTCACTCGTGTACTTTAATATGTGTCTAAAATTTTAAATAAAATAAAAATGATAATTATTATTATAGTGGTATAGTAAATAGGTAACTTTAATTGTGAATTAGATATAGGAATTTACACAATGTTAACTTAGCGCCACAGGTATACGAAACAACATCAGGTACGTGCTTGTCAAAATTTCATTCATCAACGTGTCGGTTTGTAAACAAAATCTGACCGGTTAAATTCTTCTCCACGCCTGTGTAAAACTGTCATAGTTACCTCCCGCAAAGTTGAGTTAGACAATACGCAACCCTCTTCGATTGTTCTACTGTTATAAGAAGCGTGTATCATCCTGTGTTTAGTAACTGAGAATTCCCCCTTCGTTGAATGTATATTGACGCCTGTGTGAGATTTCTCTTTCTCTGAAATTTATCTCTCTCACTACCAATGTAAATTTTAAATGTGAACTTTCATCGTTTATGTGTGAAAACAAGAAAGAGTAGTATAGAATTTAGTGCGAATAGTAGAATAAGTATTTATAGCCACTCACATTTAAAAAATGGCTGTATTTAACCCCGATCTATTATTAAAAGATGAACTGTGCTACGAAGCTATTTTACGCGGTTTATCTCACGCGAACATAACAGTGGCTGAATTGCGCAAGACATTACGCGAAAGCAGATCAGATATACCCTCGCAGTTAGATAGATTACGTGAACTCGATTATGACAGCGAACGAGAAACCTGTTATGCGAAGTATAGGGAACTGACGTTATTATCTCAAAACATTCACGACGAAAAATCACCTACTGTAATATTGCGCGTCACGCAACGAATAGAACATTTAACCCGCCGGTTGAACAATTTATTGAACTGGCCCGACGTCACCGTAACCCCTCCCGATGTGCAGAAATTTGCGGATGAGGCATTACGCCAATTACCCATAATTATCAACGAATTGCGACGAAAGTCAGACTCATCTAGAATGGAAGAAATTGAGCACTCCTTACAAAAATTATATATTTCCCCGGTTCAGTCCCCTACTTTAGAAAACCCTTCCTCCACCTCGAACCACGAATCACCCATCGTATCGAAGATACAACCGACTCATGAACAGCTACCTAGTAGAGAATTACATACCCTCACGATATCAGAACCCCCACAGCCTAGTGGTCACCATACTCGCACCAGTAGATATGCGATTACGACATCTAACGCAGCAACGAATCCTTCGAAATGTATACCAAATGTAAATTTTAATGTAGACCTCTACGGAAAGATCACACACCCAGTAGAAAAAATTATTACAGAAATTCCCTACACCGATGGCTTAAGTATTACGAAACTGTTAAATTTCATCAGATATCTCCTGCAAATAAAAGATCTACAGCAACTGAACGATTGGCAAATCCTGCAAGTAATCCTACCCAAATGTAAACCACCATTACGAGATCGTTTACTGGAATCATTAAACTCGACTCTTCCAGTAGAAGAACTTCATACTACCATAATAAAACATTTTATCCCCACGGGAATTTACGAGGAGATTAAAAGAAATACCGTACTTCGAGTACAAGGAGCCCATGAAAGACTGGCCCACTATATTGCAGACATCAGAGAATCTTCACGATTACTGCAAGTCGACTGGAGTGAGAAACAATTGGTCGATACTATTCTAGTAGGCTTATCTCCTGAAGAACGCTCCCGATTAGCACTAATAAATAGGCCCCACACTTTCGCTGATCTAGAACAATGTAGTATTCACTCTTCAAATGTATGGTACGCAGATCAGAACAGACATGCATCGCTATCCACAACACAACATAGAAAGGAAACGCAAGCCCTAGTCACAGATGCAAGAAATCAACGAGAAAGACGACTATTTCGGCGACCAACCAATTTTCATGACCATGGTAAGTCCAAGGAGCCTCAACCTCGACAGGAAACCAGTGAGACCCCACGTAAAGGAAATGTATGCTATAACTGCGGTAAACCTGGACACATCAGTAGAAACTGTAAACGGAAACAGTACAATCAGAAAACCCATTATCCAAAAAACATGTAAGGCAGGGAGATCCGAAATCCTGTGTCTTCCGCAGCTCCGTTAAAACAGGTAAACCCCTGAGAGACAACAAATTAAAACAAAATAATAATAACAAAAGAAAATTAGACCCCTATGTTAGAAAATTTATTGATATATGTAACGCTATTAATAAATGTGATTTCAGTAAGTGTCAATTACCGTATATACAAGTTGACCTCGGTGTTACATCCACCCTCGGATTAATTGATTCCGGATCAACGCGAAGTTTAATTAGTCAAGAGCTAGCCAATAAATTATTTAAACACAACTTAGTTAAACGCCGTCAATCAGTGAATATTAGATGCGCTACAGCTAATATACAAAATTTAATGATAAAACTTATCATCACGTTTAAAGTTAAAATTAAAAATCTAACGTGGTATTTTCCAATGTTGGTATGCGACAAGTTAGGACCCGAGTTAATATTGGGAGCTGATTTTATCAGTAAAACAGGAATAATTCTAGATATTCATGATAAGAAATTTTATTTTGGATTCGATCTTTCACAAAAATATGATTTGGATGATAATGCAAATAACAGAAAAAGTACTGGAACTACTTCTACACATCTAGAAAATCATGAATCTGAATTAGGTCATCTGGAAAGTAAAGATAGACGGAACACGCAGACATTAATAGAACAGTTCCCCAACGTCCTCACCCCAAAGTTAGGACTGACGGACCTGATAGAGTACAAAATCAATTTGAGCGACAATAAAGTAATACGTGTAATACGTAATACAAGTTATCACCTCCAAAAATGGAAGTAATGAGGAACCAAATTAACAAATTGTTAGAACAAGGAGTCATCGAACCCTCTACTTCATCTTATTCATCACCCGCGTTTTTAGTACCCAAAAGTAACGACAAACATAGACTAGTTGTGGACTACAGGCAACTAAATAAACGGATAGAATTTGAATCTATACCGCTTCCCGACATCCACAGTGCTTTTCATTATTTTACGAAAGCAAAAATTTTTACCATCATGGATCTAAACCAGGCATTTCACCAGATACCCCTCTCGGAAGAATCAAAACGTCTAACCGCATTTGCCGTCCCTTTCAACCTGTACCAATTTACGAGGGTACCCTTTGGTATATCCCAAGGTAGTTCTGTATGTAGCAGATTATTAGAAAAATTATTTCATGATATAAAATTTAAATATGTGTATCACTACTTAGATGACATCGTTATCTACAGCGAATCAATTGACCAACATCTTAAACGTCTACGTGAAGTACTATCCCGATTAGAGAAAGCTGGATTAACCGTAAACCCCAGTAAAGTAAATTTTGCTGTCACACAATTCTCATTTTTAGGTCACATCGTAAAAGCCAACGGAAAGGTTAGCATAGACCCCGAGCGAACCCGTGCTATCAGAGAATTTTTACCACCCCGGGATGCGAAAGGAATAGCCCGATTTTTGGGAATGATAAATTATTTCCACAAATATATCCCACATCTAGCCGAAATTGCAGCACCTCTGAATGCTTTAAGAAAGAAGGGAGTTAAATTTGAGTGGAATGTGCAACACCAAACTGCATTTGAGAAACTAAAAGAAAGCATCATATCACCCCCAGTACTACAATTAGCCGATTTTACAAAACCGTTTGTAGTGCAGACAGACAGTTCAAGTGTAGCCCTAGGTGCAGTAATATATCAGGAAGTAGATAACTCTAGACTACCTATTAGTTACGCTTCACGCACCCTGACAGACCAAGAAAAAAATACTCCGCATACGAATTAGAATGTTTAGCTATCGTTTTCGCTTTTGAGAAGTTCAAACCCTTTTTAGAACATAAAGAGTTTCTGTTAGAAACAGATAATCAAGCATTATCTTGGCTAGTAAATCACCCAAAACAGTTAGGTCGTATTGGAAGATGGGTATTAAGATTAAATTGTTTTAAATTTAAAGTACAACATATTAGAGGCACCCAAAACGTAGTTGCCGATACACTGTCACGTATGTTCCAGCCGAGTAGTAAAACATACGAAAACAAGGAGAGTAGAGAAACGTCGATTATCAATACTTTAATTACCGAATTTCCTCTTGCATTTACGAACTTAGCCCAGTATCAACAACAAGACCCCCGTTTAAGACCAATTATAGAAAACTTGACAAAGGAAATAAGTCAGGAAAATACACAGTAAGTAAGAGAGTGTTATGTTATAGAATAGCGAACGGAAAATATTTACGAATAATCGCCCCTGATATTATTAAACCTATGCTGATGGAATACTATCACTCTTCCACCATTGGAGCACATATGGGAATAAATAAAACCATACATCGAATTCGTAAAGAATATCACTGGGAAAATATGAACAGTGAGATCGCTAATTTCGTGAAAAGGTGTAAGTTGTGTGCACTCAGCAAACCAGCGAGAAACAGCCAAATAAGTCAATTAATCTGAGAGATTCCTGCTACCCCGTTCTCCAAAATCTATTTAGACTTTTCAGGACCCTACCCGCGTTCTAAATCAGGAAATACCATGCTACTAATTTGCGTAGATTCTTTCAGCAAATTTGTCTGGATGTAACCCATGCGGCGAGCATTAGCTTCAACCACAGTAAGTATATTACAGAATAGATTATTTAAAGAATTTGGTACTCCCGTACATCTAGTGTCGGATAACGGACCCCAGTTTAAGTCAAAGGAATTCAGGAACATGTGTTTCAAATTAGGAATAGACCACATTACCACTACAGAGTATCGTCCGCAAGGTAATATAGCTGAAAGGTATTTGCGAAACCTAAAATCTGCTTTAATAGCCTACCATGCAAACGACCATACGTCTTGGGACCAGAACCTATCCTGGATACAATTCGCCTTTAATTCAGCCTATCATGAAGGACATAAGTCTACCCCATTCGAATTATTGTTCAAATACAAACCTAACCACCCATTATCCACTAAGTGGAAAATACATGAGTTGCTACCCCTTGAAATTAGGGATAAAAATATAAAGAAAATCTGGAATGAAGCTCGCGCTAATTTACGAGCAAACTTAGCGAAATCAAGGAAATATCACGAGCGAAATAATAATAACAATGAAGTAAAGTACCAAATCGGTGACTTAATAATGTATAAAACACACCCTACGAGTAGTGCTATCGATAAGACAACCTCCAAGCTATCATACCGATGGTGCGGTCCTTATCAAATTCACAAATACTTAACTCCAGTAACTGTAGCTCTGTACGAACCCTCTACTCAAAAATATGTACGAAGAACACATATTTCGCAGATAAAACGTTATCACAAAGAAGGAAATGGTAGAGTGCAAGCAAAATAAATGTAGTAAAAAGGTATATGTTTTGTACTCAACTGCTAAAGAGTACTTGAGTAACAATTGGCTACCTAATCGTATAAATAGGTACGAGGCCTGATCAACCTTGAATCCTATTCATCGAAAGTAGAGCAAAGTGAGAAGTCAGCTGACATCGAATATAAGTAATAAATTACTTAAGGAGTAATTCTATAACAAGAGTAACTCACAAACTAAAGAAAAATCCGGTAGTAGTCGTAAGTAGTAGATTTAAGAAGAATTTAGTATGTTTAAGATATATTTTATAATGTGTGAATATTATGTAGTATAAGAATTAGTCTGTAAGGTATTGTATATATATATATATGTTGATAGTAAGAATAAGCAAGTCGAGAGTGACTTATGCAGCTCATAATTTTGTACAGAGAAAAGAGTGAGAGAAATTTCACACGGTAATCCCCAAGCATACTCCCGGTACATTGCTGACCAAATAAGCCGGAGTCTGTTTTTAAGCGGCGGAGTATGTGACGATTTCATTAATTAAAAATAAAATAATTAATAAATAGGTAATGTAAAAGCTGAGAAATTTTAAATTTTAATAAAATCGCACATTTAAACTAAATTTTATCGCGATCATAAAATTATAATAATATTTAATAAAGAGTTTTAATAATAAAATAAAAAGGAATACGAGTGTACAGATAGGGAAAACCTTGTTAATTAACCCTGCATAGACATGCGCTAACCGGAATTAACTTGAATACCGACCCCTAAACAAACTAATAATACTTGTAAATTTGATATTAATTAAATTAATAAACAGGACCAGAGTAGTGTACTTTAATAAAGTCTGTAATTAAGAATAGCTTTGGATAATTAAAAGGTCAAACTTTAACCCTTTAAATAGAAGATAAATGTGGAACTATTTTATTGCGACGTGTAAACTCCGCGCGATTAACTGACCCTTCCTAACATAGTAAGAGAGACTTGAGATGCGTCGTTCGGCCAGTAAGCAGCTCAGAACGGAGCGCTACAACAAAATATGTTTTATTATTTTGTTATTAAGTTAAATAACCGTGTGAAGAGTTATGTAACGAGTATGTAGTGTGTATCAGTAAAGAAGAATGTAGAAGATTAAGTGCGAAAGGTGACATCTCACATCTAGAAAGAGAGTTAAAGTTATTTTAGGGTTGTAAATGTAAAGTGAAATACAACCGTTCTATTACCAAATGTAAAATGTGAAGACGAAGACCTCAACTGTATTTGTCAAACCACCAAGGAACAGGACGACTTCATGACATTGTAACTCTCTCTATCATTAGTTGACTCCAAGGACCTTCACCTCACCAGGAAGACGACCACGATGATAACCCTCTACCTAGAGTGTGCGGAAGAATCACGCGTGGACGACATGGACTAAAACACTTAACTAAGAGGTAACACGGAAGCTGGTCTTCCGTGGATATGTATTTTGTTT
Organism: Magicicada septendecula; assembly: GCA_034769895.1. Taxonomy (NCBI): domain Eukaryota; kingdom Metazoa; phylum Arthropoda; class Insecta; order Hemiptera; family Cicadidae; genus Magicicada; species Magicicada septendecula. The sequence continues at coordinate 207,914,151 of CM068372.1, forward strand.
TAAATAGAAGTAATTGTAAACTAAAAGACTTTAAAATGACAATCTCTAAAGTTTAAGAATAAATGTTGTAACAAGTAATTTCAGTAACCATAAGTTGTAAAATAACTCGTGTGATGTAGCGTTGGAACATCGCACTACTAAATGAAACCATTCCTCAAATGGTATAAAGAGTAATAAAGTAATTCAGTAATGGAGTAGAGTAAACTTGAAATTCCTAAGTAATATATAGAAACTCGGATCCGAGATAAAATGCGCTAACTGTATTGTAAATCTTAATGTAGAAAACCCCTTACGATTTCAATGTAAGTTAAAATTTGATATGTTATGTATAATCTAACAGTCATAAATAAAGAGATGTCATCTTTAGTACATGCTAAACTGAGTGCATAAATCAGCAGTCTCCCCTCCCCAGTTTCCTTTTATATCAATTGTTTCGGTGATTTGATTAATTTTCAGCTTGTTACAACGAAGGCAGCCTGTATAATTGGCCAGAGTCAATTAATATGTGTTCCCGATGTTATAACGTTAGTAAAGATGTTATAAAATGCGCCACTCTGCTTTGTAAAAAAAAAACAAGTAAATAATTTTATTATTAACATGCGCCACCTTGTTTTGTTTAATAAGTAATTGTGTAATATTGTGACACCCTGTTGATCTATTCACTCGTGTACTTTAATATGTGTCTAAAATTTTAAATAAAATAAAAATGATAATTATTATTATAGTGGTATAGTAAATAGGTAACTTTAATTGTGAATTAGATATAGGAATTTACACAATGTTAACTTAGCGCCACAGGTATACGAAACAACATCAGGTACGTGCTTGTCAAAATTTCATTCATCAACGTGTCGGTTTGTAAACAAAATCTGACCGGTTAAATTCTTCTCCACGCCTGTGTAAAACTGTCATAGTTACCTCCCGCAAAGTTGAGTTAGACAATACGCAACCCTCTTCGATTGTTCTACTGTTATAAGAAGCGTGTATCATCCTGTGTTTAGTAACTGAGAATTCCCCCTTCGTTGAATGTATATTGACGCCTGTGTGAGATTTCTCTTTCTCTGAAATTTATCTCTCTCACTACCAATGTAAATTTTAAATGTGAACTTTCATCGTTTATGTGTGAAAACAAGAAAGAGTAGTATAGAATTTAGTGCGAATAGTAGAATAAGTATTTATAGCCACTCACATTTCAAAAATGGCTGTATTTAACCCCGATCTATTATTAAAAGATGAACTGTGCTACGAAGCTATTTTACGCGGTTTATCTCACGCGAACATACCAGTGGCTGAATTGCGCAAGACATTACGCGAAAGCAGATCAGATATACCCTCGCAGTTAGATAGATTACGTGAACTCGATTATGACAGCGAACGAGAAACCTGTTATGCGAAGTATAGGGAACTGACGTTATTATCTCAAAACATTCACGACGAAAAATCACCTACTGTAATATTGCGCGTCACGCAACGAATAGAACATTTAACCCGCCGGTTGAACAATTTATTGAACTGGCCCGACGTCACCGTAACCCCTCCCGATGTGCAGAAATTTGCGGATGAGGCATTACGCCAATTACCCATAATTATCAACGAATTGCGACGAAAGTCAGACTCATCTAGAATGGAAGAAATTGAGCACTCCTTACAAAAATTATATATTTCCCCGGTTCAGTCTCCTACTTTAGAAAACCCTTCCTCCACCTCGAACCACGAATCACCCATCGTATCGAAGATACAACCGACTCATGAACAGCTACCTAGTAGAGAATTACATACCCTCACGATATCAGAACCCCCACAGCCTAGTGGTCACCATACTCGCACCAGTAGATATGCGATTACGACATCTAACGCAGCAACGAATCCTTCGAAATGTATACCAAATGTAAATTTTAATATAGACCTCTACGGAAAGATCACACACCCAGTAGAAAAAATTATTACAGAAATTCCCTACACCGATGGCTTAAGTATTACGAAACTGTTAAATTTCATCAGATATCTCCTGCAAATAAAAGATCTACAGCAACTGAACGATTGGCAAATCCTGCAAGTAATCCTACCCAAATGTAAACCACCATTACGAGATCGTTTACTGGAATCATTAAACTCGACTCTTCCAGTAGAAGAACTTCATACTACCATAATAAAACATTTTATCCCCACGGGAATTTACGAGGAGATTAAAAGAAATACCGTACTTCGAGTACAAGGAGCCCATGAAAGACTGGCCCACTATATTGCAGACATCAGAGAATCTTCACGATTACTGCAAGTCGACTGGAGTGAGAAACAATTGGTCGATACTATTCTAGTAGGCTTATCTCCTGAAGAACGCTCCCGATTAGCACTAATAAATAGGCCCCACACTTTCGCTGATCTAGAACAATGTAGTATTCACTCTTCAAATGTATGGTACGCAGATCAGAACAGACATGCATCGCTATCCACAACACAACATAGAAAGGAAACGCAAGCCCTAGTCACAGATGCAAGAAATCAACGAGAAAGACGACCATTTCGGCGACCAACCAATTTTCATGACCATGGTAAGTCCAAGGAGCCTCAACCTCGACAGGAAACCAGTGAGACCCCACGTAAAGGAAATGTATGCTATAACTGCGGTAAACCTGGACACATCAGTAGAAACTGTAAACGGAAACAGTACAATCAGAAAACCCATTATCCAAAAAACATGTAAGGCAGGGAGATCCGAAATCCTGTGTCTTCCGCAGCTCCGTTAAAACAGGTAAACCCCTGAGAGACAACAAATTAAAACAAAATAATAATAACAAAAGAAAATTAGACCCCTATGTTAGAAAATTTATTGATAAATGTAACGCTATTAATAAATGTGATTTCAGTAAGTGTCAATTACCGTATATACAAGTTGACCTCGGTGTTACATCCACCCTCGGATTAATTGATTCCGGATCAACGCGAAGTTTAATTAGTCAAGAGCTAGCCAATAAATTATTTAAACACAACTTAGTTAAACGCCGTCAATCAGTGAATATTAGATGCGCTACAGCTAATAAACAAAATTTAATGATAAAACTTATCATCACGTTTAAAGTTAAAATTAAAAATCTAACGTGGTATTTTCCAATGTTGGTATGCGACAAGTTAGGACCCGAGTTAATATTGGGAGCTGATTTTATCAGTAAAACAGGAATAATTCTAGATATTCATGATAAGAAATTTTATTTTGGATTCGATCTTTCACAAAAATATGATTTGGATGATAATGCAAATAACAGAAAAAGTACTGGAACTACTTCTACACATCTAGAAAATCATGAATCTGAATTAGGTCATCTGGAAAGTAAAGATAGACGGAACACGCAGACATTAATAGAACAGTTCCCCAACGTCCTCACCCCAAAGTTAGGACTGACGGACCTGATAGAGTACAAAATCAATTTGAGCGACAATAAAGTAATACGTGTAATACGTAATACAAGTTATCACCTCCAAAAATGGAAGTAATGAGGAACCAAATTAACAAATTGTTAGAACAAGGAGTCATCGAACCCTCTACTTCATCTTATTCATCACCCGCGTTTTTAGTACCCAAAAGTAACGACAAACATAGACTAGTTGTGGACTACAGGCAACTAAATAAACGGATAGAATTTGAATCTATACCGCTTCCCGACATCCACAGTGCTTTTCATTATTTTACGAAAGCAAAAATTTTTACCATCATGGATCTAAACCAGGCATTTCACCAGATACCCCTCTCGGAAGAATCAAAACGTCTAACCGCATTTGCCGTCCCTTTCAACCTGTACCAATTTACGAGGGTACCCTTTGGTATATCCCAAGGTAGTTCTGTATGTAGCAGATTATTAGAAAAATTATTTCATGATATAAAATTTAAATATGTGTATCACTACTTAGATGACATCGTTATCTACAGCGAATCAATTGACCAACATCTTAAACGTCTACGTGAAGTACTATCCCGATTAGAGAAAGCTGGATTAACCGTAAACCCCAGTAAAGTAAATTTTGCTGTCACACAATTCTCATTTTTAGGTCACATCGTAAAAGCCAACGGAAAGGTAAGCGTAGACCCCGAGCGAACCCGTGCTATCAGAGAATTTTTACCACCCCGGGATGCGAAAGGAATAGCCCGATTTTTGGGAATGATAAATTATTTCCACAAATATATCCCACATCTAGCCGAAATTGCAGCACCTCTGAATGCTTTAAGAAAGAAGGGAGTTAAATTTGAGTGGAATGTGCAACACCAAACTGCATTTGAGAAACTAAAAGAAAGCATCATATCACCCCCAGTACTACAATTAGCCGATTTTACAAAACCGTTTGTAGTGCAGACAGACAGTTCAAGTGTAGCCCTAGGTGCAGTAATATATCAGGAAGTAGATAACTCTAGACTACCTATTAGTTACGCTTCACGCACCCTGACAGACCAAGAAAAAAATACTCCGCATACGAATTAGAATGTTTAGCTATCGTTTTCGCTTTTGAGAAGTTCAAACCCTTTTTAGAACATAAAGAGTTTCTGTTAGAAACAGATAATCAAGCATTATCTTGGCTAGTAAATCACCCAAAACAGTTAGGTCGTATTGGAAGATGGGTATTAAGATTAAATTGTTTTAAATTTAAAGTACAACATATTAGAGGCACCCAAAACGTAGTTGCCGATACACTGTCACGTATGTTCCAGCCGAGTAGTAAAACATACGAAAACAAGGAGAGTAGAGAAACGTCGATTATCAATACTTTAATTACCGAATTTCCTCTTGCATTTACGAACTTAGCCCAGTATCAACAACAAGACCCCCGTTTAAGACCAATTATAGAAAACTTGACAAAGGAAATAAGTCAGGAAAATACACAGTAAGTAAGAGAGTGTTATGTTATAGAATAGCGAACGGAAAATATTTACGAATAATCGCCCCTGATATTATTAAACCTATGCTGATGGAATACTATCACTCTTCCACCATTGGAGCACATATGGGAATAAATAAAACCATACATCGAATTCGTAAAGAATATCACTGGGAAAATATGAACAGTGAGATCGCTAATTTCGTGAAAAGGTGTAAGTTGTGTGCACTCAGCAAACCAGCGAGAAACAGCCAAATAAGTCAATTAATCTGAGAGATTCCTGCTACCCCGTTCTCCAAAATCTATTTAGACTTTTCAGGACCCTACCCGCGTTCTAAATCAGGAAATACCATGCTACTAATTTGCGTAGATTCTTTCAGCAAATTTGTCTGGATGTAACCCATGCGGCGAGCATTAGCTTCAACCACAGTAAGTATATTACAGAATAGATTATTTAAAGAATTTGGTACTCCCGTACATCTAGTGTCGGATAACGGACCCCAGTTTAAGTCAAAGGAATTCAGGAACATGTGTTTCAAATTAGGAATAGACCACATTACCACTACAGAGTATCGTCCGCAAGGTAATATAGCTGAAAGGTATTTGCGAAACCTAAAATCTGCTTTAATAGCCTACCATGCAAACGACCATACGTCTTGGGACCAGAACCTATCCTGGATACAATTCGCCTTTAATTCAGCCTATCATGAAGGACATAAGTCTACCCCATTCGAATTATTGTTCAAATACAAACCTAACCACCCATTATCCACTAAGTGGAAAATACATGAGTTGCTACCCCTTGAAATTAGGGATAAAAATATAAAGAAAATCTGGAATGAAGCTCGCGCTAATTTACGAGCAAACTTAGCGAAATCAAGGAAATATCACGAGCGAAATAATAATAACAATGAAGTAAAGTACCAAATCGGTGACTTAATAATGTATAAAACACACCCTACGAGTAGTGCTATCGATAAGACAACCTCCAAGCTATCATACCGATGGTGCGGTCCTTATCAAATTCACAAATACTTAACTCCAGTAACTGTAGCTCTGTACGAACCCTCTACTCAAAAATATGTACGAAGAACACATATTTCGCAGATAAAACGTTATCACAAAGAAGGAAATGGTAGAGTGCAAGCAAAATAAATGTAGTAAAAAGGTATATGTTTTGTACTCAACTGCTAAAGAGTACTTGAGTAACAATTGGCTACCTAATCGTATAAATAGGTACGAGGCCTGATCAACCTTGAATCCTATTCATCGAAAGTAGAGCAAAGTGAGAAGTCAGCTGACATCGAATATAAGTAATAAATTACTTAAGGAGTAATTCTATAACAAGAGTAACTCACAAACTAAAGAAAAATCCGGTAGTAGTCGTAAGTAGTAGATTTAAGAAGAATTTAGTATGTTTAAGATATATTTTATAATGTGTGAATATTATGTAGTATAAGAATTAGTCTGTAAGGTATTGTATATATATATATATGTTGATAGTAAGAATAAGCAAGTCGAGAGTGACTTATGCAGCTCATAATTTTGTACAGAGAAAAGAGTGAGAGAAATTTCACACGGTAATCCCCAAGCATACTCCCGGTACATTGCTGACCAAATAAGCCGGAGTCTGTTTTTAAGCGGCGGAGTATGTGACGATTTCATTAATTAAAAATAAAATAATTAATAAATAGGTAATGTAAAAGCTGAGAAATTTTAAATTTTAATAAAATCGCACATTTAAACTAAATTTTATCGCGATCATAAAATTATAATAATATTTAATAAAGAGTTTTAATAATAAAATAAAAAGGAATACGAGTGTACAGATAGGGAAAACCTTGTTAATTAACCCTGCATAGACATGCGCTAACCGGAATTAACTTGAATACCGACCCCTAAACAAACTAATAATACTTGTAAATTTGATATTAATTAAATTAATAAACAGGACCAGAGTAGTGTACTTTAATAAAGTCTGTAATTAAGAATAGCTTTGGATAATTAAAAGGTCAAACTTTAACCCTTTAAATAGAAGATAAATGTGGAACTATTTTATTGCGACGTGTAAACTCCGCGCGATTAACTGACCCTTCCTAACATAGTAAGAGAGACTTGAGATGCGTCGTTCGGCCAGTAAGCAGCTCAGAACGGAGCGCTACAACAAAATATGTTTTATTATTTTGTTATTAAGTTAAATAACCGTGTGAAGAGTTATGTAACGAGTATGTAGTGTGTATCAGTAAAGAAGAATGTAGAAGATTAAGTGCGAAAGGTGACATCTCACATCTAGAAAGAGAGTTAAAGTTATTTTAGGGTTGTAAATGTAAAGTGAAATACAACCGTTCTATTACCAAATGTAAAATGTGAAGACGAAGACCTCAACTGTATTTGTCAAACCACCAAGGAACAGGACGACTTCATGACATTGTAACTCTCTCTATCATTAGTTGACTCCAAGGACCTTCACCTCACCAGGAAGACGACCACGATGATAACCCTCTACCTAGAGTGTGCGGAAGAATCACGCGTGGACGACATGGACTAAAACACTTAACTAAGAGGTAACACGGAAGCTGGTCTTCCGTGGATATGTATTTTGTTTTAAATAGAAGTAATTGTAAACTAAAAGACTTTAAAATGACAATCTCTAAAGTTTAAGAATAAATGTTGTAACAAGTAATTTCAGTAACCATAAGTTGTAAAATAACTCGTGTGATGTAGCGTTGGAACATCGCACTACTAAATGAAACCATTCCTCAAATGGTATAAAGAGTAATAAAGTAATTCAGTAATGGAGTAGAGTAAACTTGAAATTCCTAAGTAATATATAGAAACTCGGATCCGAGATAAAATGCGCTAACTGTATTGTAAATCTTAATGTAGAAAACCCCTTACGATTTCAATGTAAGTTAAAATTTGATATGTTATGTATAATCTAACAGTCATAAATAAAGAGATGTCATCTTTAGTACATGCTAAACTGAGTGCATAAATCAGCAGTCTCCCCTCCCCAGTTTCCTTTTATATCAATTGTTTCGGTGATTTGATTAATTTTCAGCTTGTTACAACGAAGGCAGCCTGTATAATTGGCCAGAGTCAATTAATATGTGTTCCCGATGTTATAACGTTAGTAAAGATGTTATAAAATGCGCCACTCTGCTTTGTAAAAAAAAAACAAGTAAATAATTTTATTATTAACATGCGCCACCTTGTTTTGTTTAATAAGTAATTGTGTAATATTGTGACACCCTGTTGATCTATTCACTCGTGTACTTTAATATGTGTCTAAAATTTTAAATAAAATAAAAATGATAATTATTATTATAGTGGTATAGTAAATAGGTAACTTTAATTGTGAATTAGATATAGGAATTTACACAATGTTAACTTAGCGCCACAGGTATACGAAACAACATCAGGTACGTGCTTGTCAAAATTTCATTCATCAACGTGTCGGTTTGTAAACAAAATCTGACCGGTTAAATTCTTCTCCACGCCTGTGTAAAACTGTCATAGTTACCTCCCGCAAAGTTGAGTTAGACAATACGCAACCCTCTTCGATTGTTCTACTGTTATAAGAAGCGTGTATCATCCTGTGTTTAGTAACTGAGAATTCCCCCTTCGTTGAATGTATATTGACGCCTGTGTGAGATTTCTCTTTCTCTGAAATTTATCTCTCTCACTACCAATGTAAATTTTAAATGTGAACTTTCATCGTTTATGTGTGAAAACAAGAAAGAGTAGTATAGAATTTAGTGCGAATAGTAGAATAAGTATTTATAGCCACTCACATTTCAAAAATGGCTGTATTTAACCCCGATCTATTATTAAAAGATGAACTGTGCTACGAAGCTATTTTACGCGGTTTATCTCACGCGAACATAACAGTGGCTGAATTGCGCAAGACATTACGCGAAAGCAGATCAGATATACCCTCGCAGTTAGATAGATTACGTGAACTCGATTATGACAGCGAACGAGAAACCTGTTATGCGAAGTATAGGGAACTGACGTTATTATCTCAAAACATTCACGACGAAAAATCACCTACTGTAATATTGCGCGTCACGCAACGAATAGAACATTTAACCCGCCGGTTGAACAATTTATTGAACTGGCCCGACGTCACCGTAACCCCTCCCGATGTGCAGAAATTTGCGGATGAGGCATTACGCCAATTACCCATAATTATCAACGAATTGCGACGAAAGTCAGACTCATCTAGAATGGAAGAAATTGAGCACTCCTTACAAAAATTATATATTTCCCCGGTTCAGTCTCCTACTTTAGAAAACCCTTCCTCCACCTCGAACCACGAATCACCCATCGTATCGAAGATACAACCGACTCATGAACAGCTACCTAGTAGAGAATTACATACCCTCACGATATCAGAACCCCCACAGCCTAGTGGTCACCATACTCGCACCAGTAGATATGCGATTACGACATCTAACGCAGCAACGAATCCTTCGAAATGTATACCAAATGTAAATTTTAATATAGACCTCTACGGAAAGATCACACACCCAGTAGAAAAAATTATTACAGAAATTCCCTACACCGATGGCTTAAGTATTACGAAACTGTTAAATTTCATCAGATATCTCCTGCAAATAAAAGATCTACAGCAACTGAACGATTGGCAAATCCTGCAAGTAATCCTACCCAAATGTAAACCACCATTACGAGATCGTTTACTGGAATCATTAAACTCGACTCTTCCAGTAGAAGAACTTCATACTACCATAATAAAACATTTTATCCCCACGGGAATTTACGAGGAGATTAAAAGAAATACCGTACTTCGAGTACAAGGAGCCCATGAAAGACTGGCCCACTATATTGCAGACATCAGAGAATCTTCACGATTACTGCAAGTCGACTGGAGTGAGAAACAATTGGTCGATACTATTCTAGTAGGCTTATCTCCTGAAGAACGCTCCCGATTAGCACTAATAAATAGGCCCCACACTTTCGCTGATCTAGAACAATGTAGTATTCACTCTTCAAATGTATGGTACGCAGATCAGAACAGACATGCATCGCTATCCACAACACAACATAGAAAGGAAACGCAAGCCCTAGTCACAGATGCAAGAAATCAACGAGAAAGACGACCATTTCGGCGACCAACCAATTTTCATGACCATGGTAAGTCCAAGGAGCCTCAACCTCGACAGGAAACCAGTGAGACCCCACGTAAAGGAAATGTATGCTATAACTGCGGTAAACCTGGACACATCAGTAGAAACTGTAAACGGAAACAGTACAATCAGAAAACCCATTATCCAAAAAACATGTAAGGCAGGGAGATCCGAAATCCTGTGTCTTCCGCAGCTCCGTTAAAACAGGTAAACCCCTGAGAGACAACAAATTAAAACAAAATAATAATAACAAAAGAAAATTAGACCCCTATGTTAGAAAATTTATTGATAAATGTAACGCTATTAATAAATGTGATTTCAGTAAGTGTCAATTACCGTATATACAAGTTGACCTCGGTGTTACATCCACCCTCGGATTAATTGATTCCGGATCAACGCGAAGTTTAATTAGTCAAGAGCTAGCCAATAAATTATTTAAACACAACTTAGTTAAACGCCGTCAATCAGTGAATATTAGATGCGCTACAGCTAATAAACAAAATTTAATGATAAAACTTATCATCACGTTTAAAGTTAAAATTAAAAATCTAACGTGGTATTTTCCAATGTTGGTATGCGACAAGTTAGGACCCGAGTTAATATTGGGAGCTGATTTTATCAGTAAAACAGGAATAATTCTAGATATTCATGATAAGAAATTTTATTTTGGATTCGATCTTTCACAAAAATATGATTTGGATGATAATGCAAATAACAGAAAAAGTACTGGAACTACTTCTACACATCTAGAAAATCATGAATCTGAATTAGGTCATCTGGAAAGTAAAGATAGACGGAACACGCAGACATTAATAGAACAGTTCCCCAACGTCCTCACCCCAAAGTTAGGACTGACGGACCTGATAGAGTACAAAATCAATTTGAGCGACAATAAAGTAATACGTGTAATACGTAATACAAGTTATCACCTCCAAAAATGGAAGTAATGAGGAACCAAATTAACAAATTGTTAGAACAAGGAGTCATCGAACCCTCTACTTCATCTTATTCATCACCCGCGTTTTTAGTACCCAAAAGTAACGACAAACATAGACTAGTTGTGGACTACAGGCAACTAAATAAACGGATAGAATTTGAATCTATACCGCTTCCCGACATCCACAGTGCTTTTCATTATTTTACGAAAGCAAAAATTTTTACCATCATGGATCTAAACCAGGCATTTCACCAGATACCCCTCTCGGAAGAATCAAAACGTCTAACCGCATTTGCCGTCCCTTTCAACCTGTACCAATTTACGAGGGTACCCTTTGGTATATCCCAAGGTAGTTCTGTATGTAGCAGATTATTAGAAAAATTATTTCATGATATAAAATTTAAATATGTGTATCACTACTTAGATGACATCGTTATCTACAGCGAATCAATTGACCAACATCTTAAACGTCTACGTGAAGTACTATCCCGATTAGAGAAAGCTGGATTAACCGTAAACCCCAGTAAAGTAAATTTTGCTGTCACACAATTCTCATTTTTAGGTCACATCGTAAAAGCCAACGGAAAGGTAAGCGTAGACCCCGAGCGAACCCGTGCTATCAGAGAATTTTTACCACCCCGGGATGCGAAAGGAATAGCCCGATTTTTGGGAATGATAAATTATTTCCACAAATATATCCCACATCTAGCCGAAATTGCAGCACCTCTGAATGCTTTAAGAAAGAAGGGAGTTAAATTTGAGTGGAATGTGCAACACCAAACTGCATTTGAGAAACTAAAAGAAAGCATCATATCACCCCCAGTACTACAATTAGCCGATTTTACAAAACCGTTTGTAGTGCAGACAGACAGTTCAAGTGTAGCCCTAGGTGCAGTAATATATCAGGAAGTAGATAACTCTAGACTACCTATTAGTTACGCTTCACGCACCCTGACAGACCAAGAAAAAAATACTCCGCATACGAATTAGAATGTTTAGCTATCGTTTTCGCTTTTGAGAAGTTCAAACCCTTTTTAGAACATAAAGAGTTTCTGTTAGAAACAGATAATCAAGCATTATCTTGGCTAGTAAATCACCCAAAACAGTTAGGTCGTATTGGAAGATGGGTATTAAGATTAAATTGTTTTAAATTTAAAGTACAACATATTAGAGGCACCCAAAACGTAGTTGCCGATACACTGTCACGTATGTTCCAGCCGAGTAGTAAAACATACGAAAACAAGGAGAGTAGAGAAACGTCGATTATCAATACTTTAATTACCGAATTTCCTCTTGCATTTACGGACTTAGCCCAGTATCAACAACAAGACCCCCGTTTAAGACCAATTATAGAAAACTTGACAAAGGAAATAAGTCAGGAAAAACCACAGTAAGTAAGAGAGTGTTATGTTATAGAATAGCGAACGGAAAATATTTACGAATAATCGCCCCTGATATTATTAAACCTATGCTGATGGAATACTATCACTCTTCCACCATTGGAGCACATATGGGAATAAATAAAACCATACATCGAATTCGTAAAGAATATCACTGGGAAAATATGAACAGTGAGATCGCTAATTTCGTGAAAAGGTGTAAGTTGTGTGCACTCAGCAAACCAGCGAGAAACAGCCAAATAAGTCAATTAATCTGAGAGATTCCTGCTACCCCGTTCTCCAAAATCTATTTAGACTTTTCAGGACCCTACCCGCGTTCTAAATCAGGAAATACCATGCTACTTATTTGCGTAGATTCTTTCAGCAAATTTGTCTGGATGTAACCCATGCGGCGAGCATTAGCTTCAACCACAGTAAGTATATTACAGAATAGATTATTTAAAGAATTTGGTACTCCCGTACATCTAGTGTCGGATAACGGACCCCAGTTTAAGTCAAAGGAATTCAGGAACATGTGTTTCAAATTAGGAATAGACCACATTACCACTACAGAGTATCGTCCGCAAGGTAATATAGCTGAAAGGTATTTGCGAAACCTAAAATCTGCTTTAATAGCCTACCATGCAAACGACCATACGTCTTGGGACCAGAACCTATCCTGGATACAATTCGCCTTTAATTCAGCCTATCATGAAGGACATAAGTCTACCCCATTCGAATTATTGTTCAAATACAAACCTAACCACCCATTATCCACTAAGTGGAAAATACATGAGTTGCTACCCCTTGAAATTAGGGATAAAAATATAAAGAAAATCTGGAATGAAGCTCGCGCTAATTTACGAGCAAACTTAGCGAAATCAAGGAAATATCACGAGCGAAATAATAATAACAATGAAGTAAAGTACCTAATCGGTGACTTAGTAATGTATAAAACACACCCTACGAGTAGTGCTATCGATAAGACAACCTCCAAGCTATCATACCGATGGTGCGGTCCTTATCAAATTCACAAATACTTAACTCCAGTAACTGTAGCTCTGTACGAACCCTCTACTCAAAAATATGTACGAAGAACACATATTTCGCAGATAAAACATTATCACAAAGAAGGAAATGGTAGAGTGCAAGCAAAATAAATGTAGTAAAAAGGTATATGTTTTGTACTCAACTGCTAAAGAGTACTTGAGTAACAATTGGCTACCTAATCGTATAAATAGGTACGAGGCCTGATCAACCTTGAATCCTATTCATCGAAAGTAGAGCAAAGTGAGAAGTCAGCTGACATCGAATATAAGTAATAAATTACTTAAGGAGTAATTCTATAACAAGAGTAACTCACAAACTAAAGAAAAATCCGGTAGTAGTCGTAAGTAGTAGATTTAAGAAGAATTTAGTATGTTTAAGATATATTTTATAATGTGTGAATATTATGTAGTATAAGAATTAGTCTGTAAGGTATTGTATATATATATATATATATATATATATATATGTTGATAGTAAGAATAAGCAAGTCGAGAGTGACTTATGCAGCTCATAATTTTGTACAGAGAAAAGAGTGAGAGAAATTTCACACGGTAATCCCCAAGCATACTCCCGGTACATTGCTGACCAAATAAGCCGGAGTCTGTTTTTAAGCGGCGGAGTATGTGACGATTTCATTAATTAAAAATAAAATAATTAATAAATAGGTAATGTAAAAGCTGAGAAATTTTAAATTTTAATAAAATCGCACATTTAAACTAAATTTTATCGCGATCATAAAATTATAATAATATTTAATAAAGAGTTTTAATAATAAAATAAAAAGGAATACGAGTGTACAGATAGGGAAAACCTTGTTAATTAACCCTGCATAGACATGCGCTAACCGGAATTAACTTGAATACCGACCCCTAAACAAACTAATAATACTTGTAAATTTGATATTAATTAAATTAATAAACAGGACCAGAGTAGTGTACTTTAATAAAGTCTGTAATTAAGAATAGCTTTGGATAATTAAAAGGTCAAACTTTAACCCTTTAAATAGAAGATAAATGTGGAACTATTTTATTGCGACGTGTAAACTCCGCGCGATTAACTGACCCTTCCTAACATAGTAAGAGAGACTTGAGATGCGTCGTTCGGCCAGTAAGCAGCTCAGAACGGAGCGCTACAACAAAATATGTTTCATTATTTTGTTATTAAGTTAAATAACCGTGTGAAGAGTTATGTAACGAGTATGTAGTGTGTATCAGTAAAGAAGAATGTAGAAGATTAAGTGCGAAAGGTGACATCTCACATCTAGAAAGAGAGTTAAAGTTATTTTAGGGTTGTAAATGTAAAGTGAAATACAACCGTTCTATTACCAAATGTAAAATGTGAAGACGAAGACCTCAACTGTATTTGTCAAACCACCAAGGAACAGGACGACTTCATGACATTGTAACTCTCTCTATCATTAGTTGACTCTAAGGGCCTTCACCTCACCAGGAAGACGACCACGATGACAACCCTCTACCTAGAGTGTGCGGAAGAATCACGCGTGGACGACATGGACTAAAACACTTAACTAAGAGGTAACACGGAAGCTGGTCTTCCGTGGATATGTATTTTGTTTTAAATAGAAGTAATTGTAAACTAAAAGACTTTAAAATGACAATCTCTAAAGTTTAAGAATAAATGTTGTAACAAGTAATTTCAGTAACCATAAGTTGTAAAATAACTCGTGTGATGTAGCGTTGGAACATCGCACTACTAAATGAAACCATTCCTCAAATGGTATAAAGAGTAATAAAGTAATTCAGTAATGGAGTAGAGTAAACTTGAAATTCCTAAGTAATATATAGAAACTCGGATCCGAGATAAAATGCGCTAACTGTATTGTAAATCTTAATGTAGAAAACCCCTTACGATTTCAATGTAAGTTAAAATTTGATATGTTATGTATAATCTAACAGTCATAAATAAAGAGATGTCATCTTTAGTACATGCTAAACTGAGTGCATAAATCAGCAGTCTCCCCTCCCCAGTTTCCTTTTATATCAATTGTTTTGGTGATTTGATTAATTTTCAGCTTGTTACAACGAAGGCAGCCTGTATAATTGGCCAGAGTCAATTAATATGGGTTCCCGATGTTATAACGTTAGTAAAGATGTTATAAAATGCGCCACTCTGCTTTGTAAAAAAACAAGTAAATAATTTTATTATTAACATGCGCCACCTTGTTTTGTTTAATAAGTAATTGTGTAATATTGTGACACCCTGTTGATCTATTCACTCGTGTACTTTAATATGTGTCTAAAATTTTAAATAAAATAAAAATGATAATTATTATTATAGTGGTATAGTAAATAGGTAACTTTAATTGTGAATTAGATATAGGAATTTACACAATGTTAACTTAGCGCCACAGGTATACGAAACAACATCAGGTACGTGCTTGTCAAAATTTCATTCATCAACGTGTCGGTTTGTAAACAAAATCTGACCGGTTAAATTCTTCTCCACGCCTGTGTAAAACTGTCATAGTTACCTCCCGCAAAGTTGAGTTAGACAATACGCAACCCTCTTCGATTGTTCTACTGTTATAAGAAGCGTGTATCATCCTGTGTTTAGTAACTGAGAATTCCCCCTTCGTTGAATGTATATTGACGCCTGTGTGAGATTTCTCTTTCTCTGAAATTTATCTCTCTCACTACCAATGTAAATTTTGAATGTGAACTTTAATCGTTTATGTGTGAAAACAAGAAAGAGTAGTATAGAATTTAGTGCGAATAGTAGAATAAGTATTTATAGCCACTCACATTTCAAAAATGGCTGTTATTAACCCCGATCTATTATTAAAAGATGAACTGTGCTACGAAGCTATTTTACGCGGTTTATCTCACGCGAACATAACAGTGGCTGAATTGCGCAAGACATTACGCGAAAGCAGATCAGATATACCCTCGCAGTTAGATAGATTACGTGAACTCGATTATGACAGCGAACGAGAAACCTGTTATGCGAAGTATAGGGAACTGACGTTATTATCTCAAAACATTCACGACGAAAAATCACCTACTGTAATATTGCGCGTCACGCAACGAATAGAACATTTAACCCGCCGGTTGAACAATTTATTGAACTGGCCCGACGTCACCGTAACCCCTCCCGATGTGCAGAAATTTGCGGATGAGGCATTACGCCAATTACCCATAATTATCAACGAATTGCGACGAAAGTCAGACTCATCTAGAATGGAAGAAATTGAGCACTCCTTACAAAAATTATATATTTCCCCGGTTCAGTCCCCTACTTTAGAAAACCCTTCCTCCACCTCGAACCACGAATCACCCATCGTATCGAAGATACAACCGACTCATGAACAGCTACCTAGTAGAGAATTACATACCCTCACGATATCAGAACCCCCACAGCCTAGTGGTCACCATACTCGCACCAGTAGATATGCGATTACGACATCTAACGCAGCAACGAATCCTTCGAAATGTATACCAAATGTAAATTTTAATATAGACCTCTACGGAAAGATCACACACCCAGTAGAAAAAATTATTACAGAAATTCCCTACACCGATGGCTTAAGTATTACGAAACTGTTAAATTTCATCAGATATCTCCTGCAAATAAAAGATCTACAGCAACTGAACGATTGGCAAATCCTGCAAGTAATCCTACCCAAATGTAAACCACCATTACGAGATCGTTTACTGGAATCATTAAACTCGACTCTTCCAGTAGAAGAACTTCATACTACCATAATAAAACATTTTATCCCCACGGGAATTTACGAGGAGATTAAAAGAAATACCGTACTTCGAGTACAAGGAGCCCATGAAAGACTGGCCCACTATATTGCAGACATCAGAGAATCTTCACGATTACTGCAAGTCGACTGGAGTGAGAAACAATTGGTCGATACTATTCTAGTAGGCTTATCTCCTGAAGAACGCTCCCGATTAGCACTAATAAATAGGCCCCACACTTTCGCTGATCTAGAACAATGTAGTATTCACTCTTCAAATGTATGGTACGCAGATCAGAACAGACATGCATCGCTATCCACAACACAACATAGAAAGGAAACGCAAGCCCTAGTCACAGATGCAAGAAATCAACGAGAAAGACGACCATTTCGGCGACCAACCAATTTTCATGACCATGGTAAGTCCAAGGAGCCTCAACCTCGACAGGAAACCAGTGAGACCCCACGTAAAGGAAATGTATGCTATAACTGCGGAAAACCTGGACACATCAGTAGAAACTGTAAACGGAAACAGTACAATCAGAAAACCCATTATCCAAAAAACATGTAAGGCAGGGAGATCCGAAATCCTGTGTCTTCCGCAGCTCCGTTAAAACAGGTAAACCCCTGAGAGACAACAAATTAAAACAAAATAATAATAACAAAAGAAAATTAGACCCCTATGTTAGAAAATTTATTGATAAATGTAACGCTATTAATAAATGTGATTTCAGTAAGTGTCAATTACCGTATATACAAGTTGACCTCGGTGTTACATCCACCCTCGGATTAATTGATTCCGGATCAACGCGAAGTTTAATTAGTCAAGAGCTAGCCAATAAATTATTTAAACACAACTTAGTTAAACGCCGTCAATCAGTGAATATTAGATGCGCTACAGCTAATAAACAGAATTTAATGATAAAACTTATCATCACGTTTAAAGTTAAAATTAAAAATCTAACGTGGTATTTTCCAATGTTGGTATGCGACAAGTTACGACCCGAGTTAATATTGGGAGCTGATTTTATCAGTAAAACAGGAATAATTCTAGATATTCATGATAAGAAATTTTATTTTGGATTCGATCTTTCACAAAAATATGATTTGGATGATAATGCAAATAACAGAAAAAGTACTGGAACTACTTCTACACATCTAGAAAATCATGAATCTGAATTAGGTCATCTGGAAAGTAAAGATAGACGGAACACGCAGACATTAATAGAACAGTTCCCCAACGTCCTCACCCCAAAGTTAGGACTGACGGACCTGATAGAGTACAAAATCAATTTGAGCGACAATAAAGTAATACGTGTAATACGTAATACAAGTTATCACCTCCAAAAATGGAAGTAATGAGGAACCAAATTAACAAATTGTTAGAACAAGGAGTCATCGAACTCTCTACTTCATCTTATTCATCACCCGCGTTTTTAGTACCCAAAAGTAACGACAAACATAGACTAGTTGTGGACTACAGGCAACTAAATAAACGGATAGAATTTGAATCTATACCGCTTCCCGACATCCACAGTGCTTTTCATTATTTTACGAAAGCAAAAATTTTTACCATCATGGATCTAAACCAGGCATTTCACCAGATACCCCTCTCGGAAGAATCAAAACGTCTAACCGCATTTGCCGTCCCTTTCAACCTTTACCAATTTACGAGGGTACCCTTTGGTATATCCCAAGGTAGTTCTGTATGTAGCAGATTATTAGAAAAATTATTTCATGATATAAAATTTAAATATGTGTATCACTACTTAGATGACATCGTTATCTACAGCGAATCAATTGACCAACATCTTAAACGTCTACGTGAAGTACTATCCCGATTAGAGAAAGCTGGATTAATCGTAAACCCCAGTAAAGTAAATTTTGCTGTCACACAATTCTCATTTTTAGGTCACATCGTAAAAGCCAACGGAAAGGTAAGCATAGACCCCGAGCGAACCCGTGCTATCAGAGAATTTTTACCACCCCGGGATGCGAAAGGAATAGCCCGATTTTTGGGAATGATAAATTATTTCCACAAATATATCCCACATCTAGCCGAAATTGCAGCACCTCTGAATGCTTTAAGAAAGAAGGGAGTTAAATTTGAGTGGAATGTGCAACACCAAACTGCATTTGAGAAACTAAAAGAAAGCATCATATCACCCCCAGTACTACAATTAGCCGATTTTACAAAACCGTTTGTAGTGCAGACAGACAGTTCAAGTGTAGCCCTAGGTGCACATATCAGGAAGTAGATAACTCTAGACTACCTATTAGTTACGCTTCACGCACCCTGACAGACCAAGAAAAAAATACTCCGCATACGAATTAGAATGTTTAGCTATCGTTTTCGCTTTTGAGAAGTTCAAACCCTTTTTAGAACATAAAGAGTTTCTGTTAGAAACAGATAATCAAGCATTATCTTGGCTACTAAATCACCCAAAACAGTTAGGTCGTATTGGAAGATGGGTATTAAGATTAAATTGTTTTAAATTTAAAGTACAACATATTAGAGGCACCCAAAACGTAGTTGCCGATACACTGTCACGTATGTTCCAGCCGAGTAGTAAAACATACGAAAACAAGGAGAGTAGAGAAACGTCGATTATCAATACTTTAATTACCGAATTTCCTCTTGCATTTACGGACTTAGCCCAGTATCAACAACAAGACCCCCGTTTAAGACCAATTATAGAAAACTTGACAAAGGAAATAAGTCAGGAAAATACACAGTAAGTAAGAGAGTGTTATGTTATAGAATAGCGAACGGAAAATATTTACGAATAATCGCCCCTGATATTATTAAACCTATGCTGATGGAATACTATCACTCTTCCACCATTGGAGCACATATGGGAATAAATAAAACCATACATCGAATTCGTAAAGAATATCACTGGGAAAATATGAACAGTGAGATCGCTAATTTCGTGAAAAGGTGTAAGTTGTGTGCACTCAGCAAACCAGCGAGAAACAGCCAAATAAGTCAATTAATCTGAGAGATTCCTGCTACCCCGTTCTCCAAAATCTATTTAGACTTTTCAGGACCCTACCCGCGTTCTAAATCAGGAAATACCATGCTACTAATTTGCGTAGATTCTTTCAGCAAATTTGTCTGGATGTAACCCATGCGGCGAGCATTAGCTTCAACCACAGTAAGTATATTACAGAATAGATTATTTAAAGAATTTGGTACTCCCGTACATCTAGTGTCGGATAACGGACCCCAGTTTAAGTCAAAGGAATTCAGGAACATGTGTTTCAAATTAGGAATAGACCACATTACCACTACAGAGTATCGTCCGCAAGGTAATATAGCTGAAAGGTATTTGCGAAACCTAAAATCTGCTTTAATAGCCTACCATGCAAACGACCATACGTCTTGGGACCAGAACCTATCCTGGATACAATTCGCCTTTAATTCAGCCTATCATGAAGGACATAAGTCTACCCCATTCGAATTATTGTTCAAATACAAACCTAACCACCCATTATCCACTAAGTGGAAAATACATGAGTTGCTACCCCTTGAAATTAGGGATAAAAATATAAAGAAAATCTGGAATGAAGCTCGCGCTAATTTACGAGCAAACTTAGCGAAATCAAGGAAATATCACGAGCGAAATAATAATAACAATGAAGTAAAGTACCAAATCGGTGACTTAGTAATGTATAAAACACACCCTACGAGTAGTGCTATCGATAAGACAACCTCCAAGCTATCATACCGATGGTGCGGTCCTTATCAAATTCACAAATACTTAACTCCAGTAACTGTAGCTCTGTACGAACCCTCTACTCAAAAATATGTACGAAGAGCACATATTTCGCAGATAAAACGTTATCACAAAGAAGGAAATGGTAGAGTGCAAGCAAAATAAATGTAGTAAAAAGGTATATGTTTTGTACTCAACTGCTAAAGAGTACTTGAGTAACAATTGGCTACCTAATCGTATAAATAGGTACGAGGCCTGATCAACCTTGAATCCTATTCATCGAAAGTAGAGCAAAGTGAGAAGTCAGCTGACATCGAATATAAGTAATAAATTACTTAAGGAGTAATTCTATAACAAGAGTAACTCACAAACTAAAGAAAAATCCGGTAGTAGTCGTAAGTAGTAGATTTAAGAAGAATTTAGTATGTTTAAGATATATTTTATAATGTGTGAATATTATGTAGTATAAGAATTAGTCTGTAAGCTATTGTATATATATATATATATATATGTTGATAGTAAGAATAAGCAAGTCGAGAGTGACTTATGCAGCTCATAATTTTGTACAGAGAAAAGAGTGAGAGAAATTTCACACGGTAATCCCCAAGCATACTCCCGGTACATTGCTGACCAAATAAGCCGGAGTCTGTTTTTAAGCGGCGGAGTATGTGACGATTTCATTAATTAAAAATAAAATAATTAATAAATAGGTAATGTAAAAGCTGAGAAATTTTAAATTTTAATAAAATCGCACATTTAAACTAAATTTTATCGCGATCATAAAATTATAATAATATTTAATAAAGAGTTTTAATAATAAAATAAAAAGGAATACGAGTGTACAGATAGGGAAAACCTTGTTAATTAACCCTGCATAGACATGCGCTAACCGGAATTAACTTGAATACCGACCCCTAAACAAACTAATAATACTTGTAAATTTGATATTAATTAAGTTAATAAACAGGACCAGAGTAGTGTACTTTAATAAAGTCTGTAATTAAGAATAGCTTTGGATAATTAAAAGGTCAAACTTTAACCCTTTAAATAGAAGATAAATGTGGAACTATTTTATTGCGACGTGTAAACTCCGCGCGATTAACTGACCCTTCCTAACATAGTAAGAGAGACTTGAGATGCGTCGTTCGGCCAGTAAGCAGCTCAGAACGGAGCGCTACAACAAAATATGTTTTATTATTTTGTTATTAAGTTAAATAACCGTGTGAAGAGTTATGTAACGAGTATGTAGTGTGTATCAGTAAAGAAGAATGTAGAAGATTAAGTGCGAAAGGTGACATCTCACATCTAGAAAGAGAGTTAAAGTTATTTTAGGGTTGTAAATGTAAAGTGAAATACAACCGTTCTATTACCAAATGTAAAATGTGAAGACGAAGACCTCAACTGTATTTGTCAAACCACCAAGGAACAGGACGACTTCATGACATTGTAACTCTCTCTATCATTAGTTGACTCCAAGGACCTTCACCTCACCAGGAAGACGACCACGATGACAACCCTCTACCTAGAGTGTGCGGAAGAATCACGCGTGGACGACATGGACTAAAACACTTAACTAAGAGGTAACACGGAAGCTGGTCTTCCGTGGATATGTATTTTGTTTTAAATAGAAGTAATTGTAAACTAAAAGACTTTAAAATGACAATCTCTAAAGTTTAAGAATAAATGTTGTAACAAGTAATTTCAGTAACCATAAGTTGTAAAATAACTCGTGTGATGTAGCGTTGGAACATCGCACTACTAAATGAAACCATTCCTCAAATGGTATAAAGAGTAATAAAGTAATTCAGTAATGGAGTAGAGTAAACTTGAAATTCCTAAGTAATATATAGAAACTCGGATCCGAGATAAAATGCGCTAACTGTATTGTAAATCTTAATGTAGAAAACCCCTTACGATTTCAATGTAAGTTAAAATTTGATATGTTATGTATAATCTAACAGTCATAAATAAAGAGATGTCATCTTTAGTACATGCTAAACTGAGTGCATAAATCAGCAGTCTCCCCTCCCCAGTTTCCTTTTATATCAATTGTTTTGGTGATTTGATTAATTTTCAGCTTGTTACAACGAAGGCAGCCTGTATAATTGGCCAGAGTCAATTAATATGGGTTCCCGATGTTATAACGTTAGTAAAGATGTTATAAAATGCGCCACTCTGCTTTGTAAAAAAACAAGTAAATAATTTTATTATTAACATGCGCCACCTTGTTTTGTTTAATAAGTAATTGTGTAATATTGTGACACCCTGTTGATCTATTCACTCGTGTACTTTAATATGTGTCTAAAATTTTAAATAAAATAAAAATGATAATTATTATTATAGTGGTATAGTAAATAGGTAACTTTAATTGTGAATTAGATATAGGAATTTACACAATGTTAACTTAGCGCCACAGGTATACGAAACAACATCAGGTACGTGCTTGTCAAAATTTCATTCATCAACGTGTCGGTTTGTAAACAAAATCTGACCGGTTAAATTCTTCTCCACGCCTGTGTAAAACTGTCATAGTTACCTCCCGCAAAGTTGAGTTAGACAATATGCAACCCTCTTCGATTGTTCTACTGTTATAAGAAGCGTGTATCATCCTGTGTTTAGTAACTGAGAATTCCCCCTTCGTTGAATGTATATTGACGCCTGTGTGAGATTTCTCTTTCTCTGAAATTTATCTCTCTCACTACCAATGTAAATTTTGAATGTGAACTTTAATCGTTTATGTGTGAAAACAAGAAAGAGTAGTATAGAATTTAGTGCGAATAGTAGAATAAGTATTTATAGCCACTCACATTTCAAAAATGGCTGTTATTAACCCCGATCTATTATTAAAAGATGAACTGTGCTACGAAGCTATTTTACGCGGTTTATCTCACGCGAACATAACAGTGGCTGAATTGCGCAAGACATTACGCGAAAGCAGATCAGATATACCCTCGCAGTTAGATAGATTACGTGAACTCGATTATGACAGCGAACGAGAAACCTGTTATGCGAAGTATAGGGAACTGACGTTATTATCTCAAAACATTCACGACGAAAAATCACCTACTGTAATATTGCGCGTCACGCAACGAATAGAACATTTAACCCGCCGGTTGAACAATTTATTGAACTGGCCCGACGTCACCGTAACCCCTCCCGATGTGCAGAAATTTGCGGATGAGGCATTACGCCAATTACCCATAATTATCAACGAATTGCGACGAAAGTCAGACTCATCTAGAATGGAAGAAATTGAGCACTCCTTACAAAAATTATATATTTCCCCGGTTCAGTCCCCTACTTTAGAAAACGCTTCCTCCACCTCGAACCACGAATCACCCATCGTATCGAAGATACAACCGACTCATGAACAGCTACCTAGTAGAGAATTACATACCCTCACGATATCAGAACCCCCACAGCCTAGTGGTCACCATACTCGCACCAGTAGATATGCGATTACGACATCTAACGCAGCAACGAATCCTTCGAAATGTATACCAAATGTAAATTTTAATGTAGACCTCTACGGAAAGATCACACACCCAGTAGAAAAAATTATTACAGAAATTCCCTACACCGATGGCTTAAGTATTACGAAACTGTTAAATTTCATCAGATATCTCCTGCAAATAAAAGATCTACAGCAACTGAACGATTGGCAAATCCTGCAAGTAATCCTACCCAAATGTAAACCACCATTACGAGATCGTTTACTGGAATCATTAAACTCGACTCTTCCAGTAGAAGAACTTCATACTACCATAATAAAACATTTTATCCCCACGGGAATTTACGAGGAGATTAAAAGAAATACCGTACTTCGAGTACAAGGAGCCCATGAAAGACTGGCCCACTATATTGCAGACATCAGAGAATCTTCACGATTACTGCAAGTCGACTGGAGTGAGAAACAATTGGTCGATACTATTCTAGTAGGCTTATCTCCTGAAGAACGCTCCCGATTAGCACTAATAAATAGGCCCCACACTTTCGCTGATCTAGAACAATGTAGTATTCACTCTTCAAATGTATGGTACGCAGATCAGAACAGACATGCATCGCTATCCACAACACAACATAGAAAGGAAACGCAAGCCCTAGTCACAGATGCAAGAAATCAACGAGAAAGACGACCATTTCGGCGACCAACCAATTTTCATGACCATGGTAAGTCCAAGGAGCCTCAACCTCGACAGGAAACCAGTGAGACCCCACGTAAAGGAAATGTATGCTATAACTGCGGTAAACCTGGACACATCAGTAGAAACTGTAAACGGAAACAGTACAATCAGAAAACCCATTATCCAAAAAACATGTAAGGCAGGGAGATCCGAAATCCTGTGTCTTCCGCAGCTCCGTTAAAACAGGTAAACCCCTGAGAGACAACAAATTAAAACAAAATAATAATAACAAAAGAAAATTAGACCCCTATGTTAGAAAATTTATTGATAAATGTAACGCTATTAATAAATGTGATTTCAGTAAGTGTCAATTACCGTATATACAAGTTGACCTCGGTGTTACATCCACCCTCGGATTAATTGATTCCGGATCAACGCGAAGTTTAATTAGTCAAGAGCTAGCCAATAAATTATTTAAACACAACTTAGTTAAACGCCGTCAATCAGTGAATATTAGATGCGCTACAGCTAATAAACAAAATTTAATGATAAAACTTATCATCACGTTTAAAGTTAAAATTAAAAATCTAACGTGGTATTTTCCAATGTTGGTATGCGACAAGTTAGGACCCGAGTTAATATTGGGAGCTGATTTTATCAGTAAAACAGGAATAATTCTAGATATTCATGATAAGAAATTTTATTTTGGATTCGATCTTTCACAAAAATATGATTTGGATGATAATGCAAATAACAGAAAAAGTACTGGAACTACTTCTACACATCTAGAAAATCATGAATCTGAATTAGGTCATCTGGAAAGTAAAGATAGACGGAACACGCAGACATTAATAGAACAGTTCCCCAACGTCCTCACCCCAAAGTTAGGACTGACGGACCTGATAGAGTACAAAATCAATTTGAGCGACAATAAAGTAATACGTGTAATACGTAATACAAGTTATCACCTCCAAAAATGGAAGTAATGAGGAACCAAATTAACAAATTGTTAGAACAAGGAGTCATCGAACCCTCTACTTCATCTTATTCATCACCCGCGTTTTTAGTACCCAAAAGTAACGACAAACATAGACTAGTTGTGGACTACAGGCAACTAAATAAACGGATAGAATTTGAATCTATACCGCTTCCCGACATCCACAGTGCTTTTCATTATTTTACGAAAGCAAAAATTTTTACCATCATGGATCTAAACCAGGCATTTCACCAGATACCCCTCTCGGAAGAATCAAAACGTCTAACCGCATTTGCCGTCCCTTTCAACCTGTACCAATTTACGAGGGTACCCTTTGGTATATCCCAAGGTAGTTCTGTATGTAGCAGATTATTAGAAAAATTATTTCATGATATAAAATTTAAATATGTGTATCACTACTTAGATGACATCGTTATCTACAGCGAATCAATTGACCAACATCTTAAACGTCTACGTGAAGTACTATCCCGATTAGAGAAAGCTGGATTAACCGTAAACCCCAGTAAAGTAAATTTTGCTGTCACACAATTCTCATTTTTAGGTCACATCGTAAAAGCCAACGGAAAGGTAAGCATAGACCCCGAGCGAACCCGTGCTATCAGAGAATTTTTACCACCCCGGGATGCGAAAGGAATAGCCCGATTTTTGGGAATGATAAATTATTTCCACAAATATATCCCACATCTAGCCGAAATTGCAGCACCTCTGAATGCTTTAAGAAAGAAGGGAGTTAAATTTGAGTGGAATGTGCAACACCAAACTGCATTTGAGAAACTAAAAGAAAGCATCATATCACCCCCAGTACTACAATTAGCCGATTTTACAAAACCGTTTGTAGTGCAGACAGACAGTTCAAGTGTAGCCCTAGGTGCAGTAATATATCAGGAAGTAGATAACTCTAGACTACCTATTAGTTACGCTTCACGCACCCTGACAGACCAAGAAAAAAATACTCCGCATACGAATTAGAATGTTTAGCTATCGTTTTCGCTTTTGAGAAGTTCAAACCCTTTTTAGAACATAAAGAGTTTCTGTTAGAAACAGATAATCAAGCATTATCTTGGCTACTAAATCACCCAAAACAGTTAGGTCGTATTGGAAGATGGGTATTAAGATTAAATTGTTTTAAATTTAAAGTACAACATATTAGAGGCACCCAAAACGTAGTTGCCGATACACTGTCACGTATGTTCCAGCCGAGTAGTAAAACATACGAAAACAAGGAGAGTAGAGAAACGTCGATTATCAATACTTTAATTACCGAATTTCCTCTTGCATTTACGAACTTAGCCCAGTATCAACAACAAGACCCCCGTTTAAGACCAATTATAGAAAACTTGACAAAGGAAATAAGTCAGGAAAATACACAGTAAGTAAGAGAGTGTTATGTTATAGAATAGCGAACGGAAAATATTTACGAATAATCGCCCCTGATATTATTAAACCTATGCTGATGGAATACTATCACTCTTCCACCATTGGAGCACATATGGGAATAAATAAAACCATACATCGAATTCGTAAAGAATATCACTGGGAAAATATGAACAGTGAGATCGCTAATTTCGTGAAAAGGTGTAAGTTGTGTGCACTCAGCAAACCAGCGAGAAACAGCCAAATAAGTCAATTAATCTGAGAGATTCCTGCTACCCCGTTCTCCAAAATCTATTTAGACTTTTCAGGACCCTACCCGCGTTCTAAATCAGGAAATACCATGCTACTAATTTGCGTAGATTCTTTCAGCAAATTTGTCTGGATGTAACCCATGCGGCGAGCATTAGCTTCAACCACAGTAAGTATATTACAGAATAGATTATTTAAAGAATTTGGTACTCCCGTACATCTAGTGTCGGATAACGGACCCCAGTTTAAGTCAAAGGAATTCAGGAACATGTGTTTCAAATTAGGAATAGACCACATTACCACTACAGAGTATCGTCCGCAAGGTAATATAGCTGAAAGGTATTTGCGAAACCTAAAATCTGCTTTAATAGCCTACCATGCAAACGACCATACGTCTTGGGACCAGAACCTATCCTGGATACAATTCGCCTTTAATTCAGCCTATCATGAAGGACATAAGTCTACCCCATTCGAATTATTGTTCAAATACAAACCTAACCACCCATTATCCACTAAGTGGAAAATACATGAGTTGCTACCCCTTGAAATTAGGGATAAAAATATAAAGAAAATCTGGAATGAAGCTCGCGCTAATTTACGAGCAAACTTAGCGAAATCAAGGAAATATCACGAGCGAAATAATAATAACAATGAAGTAAAGTACCAAATCGGTGACTTAATAATGTATAAAACACACCCTACGAGTAGTGCTATCGATAAGACAACCTCCAAGCTATCATACCGATGGTGCGGTCCTTATCAAATTCACAAATACTTAACTCCAGTAACTGTAGCTCTGTACGAACCCTCTACTCAAAAATATGTACGAAGAACACATATTTCGCAGATAAAACGTTATCACAAAGAAGGAAATGGTAGAGTGCAAGCAAAATAAATGTAGTAAAAAGGTATATGTTTTGTACTCAACTGCTAAAGAGTACTTGAGTAACAATTGGCTACCTAATCGTATAAATAGGTACGAGGCCTGATCAACCTTGAATCCTATTCATCGAAAGTAGAGCAAAGTGAGAAGTCAGCTGACATCGAATATAAGTAATAAATTACTTAAGGAGTAATTCTATAACAAGAGTAACTCACAAACTAAAGAAAAATCCGGTAGTAGTCGTAAGTAGTAGATTTAAGAAGAATTTAGTATGTTTAAGATATATTTTATAATGTGTGAATATTATGTAGTATAAGAATTAGTCTGTAAGGTATTGTATATATATATATATATATGTTGATAGTAAGAATAAGCAAGTCGAGAGTGACTTATGCAGCTCATAATTTTGTACAGAGAAAAGAGTGAGAGAAATTTCACACGGTAATCCCCAAGCATACTCCCGGTACATTGCTGACCAAATAAGCCGGAGTCTGTTTTTAAGCGGCGGAGTATGTGACGATTTCATTAATTAAAAATAAAATAATTAATAAATAGGTAATGTAAAAGCTGAGAAATTTTAAATTTTAATAAAATCGCACATTTAAACTAAATTTTATCGCGATCATAAAATTATAATAATATTTAATAAAGAGTTTTAATAATAAAATAAAAAGGAATACGAGTGTACAGATAGGGAAAACCTTGTTAATTAACCCTGCATAGACATGCGCTAACCGGAATTAACTTGAATACCGACCCCTAAACAAACTAATAATACTTGTAAATTTGATATTAATTAAATTAATAAACAGGACCAGAGTAGTGTACTTTAATAAAGTCTGTAATTAAGAATAGCTTTGGATAATTAAAAGGTCAAACTTTAACCCTTTAAATAGAAGATAAATGTGGAACTATTTTATTGCGACGTGTAAACTCCGCGCGATTAACTGACCCTTCCTAACATAGTAAGAGAGACTTGAGATGCGTCGTTCGGCCAGTAAGCAGCTCAGAACGGAGCGCTACAACAAAATATGTTTTATTATTTTGTTATTAAGTTAAATAACCGTGTGAAGAGTTATGTAACGAGTATGTAGTGTGTATCAGTAAAGAAGAATGTAGAAGATTAAGTGCGAAAGGTGACATCTCACATCTAGAAAGAGAGTTAAAGTTATTTTAGGGTTGTAAATGTAAAGTGAAATACAACCGTTCTATTACCAAATGTAAAATGTGAAGACGAAGACCTCAACTGTATTTGTCAAACCACCAAGGAACAGGACGACTTCATGACATTGTAACTCTCTCTATCATTAGTTGACTCCAAGGACCTTCACCTCACCAGGAAGACGACCACGATGACAACCCTCTACCTAGAGTGTGCGGAAGAATCACGCGTGGACGACATGGACTAAAACACTTAACTAAGAGGTAACACGGAAGCTGGTCTTCCGTGGATATGTATTTTGTTTTAAATAGAAGTAATTGTAAACTAAAAGACTTTAAAATGACAATCTCTAAAGTTTAAGAATAAATGTTGTAACAAGTAATTTCAGTAACCATAAGTTGTAAAATAACTCGTGTGATGTAGCGTTGGAACATCGCACTACTAAATGAAACCATTCCTCAAATGGTATAAAGAGTAATAAAGTAATTCAGTAATGGAGTAGAGTAAACTTGAAATTCCTAAGTAATATATAGAAACTCGGATCCGAGATAAAATGCGCTAACTGTATTGTAAATCTTAATGTAGAAAACCCCTTACGATTTCAATGTAAGTTAAAATTTGATATGTTATGTATAATCTAACAGTCATAAATAAAGAGATGTCATCTTTAGTACATGCTAAACTGAGTGCATAAATCAGCAGTCTCCCCTCCCCAGTTTCCTTTTATATCAATTGTTTTGGTGATTTGATTAATTTTCAGCTTGTTACAACGAAGGCAGCCTGTATAATTGGCCAGAGTCAATTAATATGGGTTCCCGATGTTATAACGTTAGTAAAGATGTTATAAAATGCGCCACTCTGCTTTGTAAAAAAAACAAGTAAATAATTTTATTATTAACATGCGCCACCTTGTTTTGTTTAATAAGTAATTGTGTAATATTGTGACACCCTGTTGATCTATTCACTCGTGTACTTTAATATGTGTCTAAAATTTTAAATAAAATAAAAATGATAATTATTATTATAGTGGTATAGTAAATAGGTAACTTTAATTGTGAATTAGATATAGGAATTTACACAATGTTAACTTAGCGCCACAGGTATACGAAACAACATCAGGTACGTGCTTGTCAAAATTTCATTCATCAACGTGTCGGTTTGTAAACAAAATCTGACCGGTTAAATTCTTCTCCACGCCTGTGTAAAACTGTCATAGTTACCTCCCGCAAAGTTGAGTTAGACAATACGCAACCCTCTTCGATTGTTCTACTGTTATAAGAAGCGTGTATCATCCTGTGTTTAGTAACTGAGAATTCCCCCTTCGTTGAATGTATATTGACGCCTGTGTGAGATTTCTCTTTCTCTGAAATTTATCTCTCTCACTACCAATGTAAATTTTAAATGTGAACTTTCATCGTTTATGTGTGAAAACAAGAAAGAGTAGTATAGAATTTAGTGCGAATAGTAGAATAAGTATTTATAGCCACTCACATTTCAAAAATGGCTGTATTTAACCCCGATCTATTATTAAAAGATGAACTGTGCTACGAAGCTATTTTACGCGGTTTATCTCACGCGAACATAACAGTGGCTGAATTGCGCAAGACATTACGCGAAAGCAGATCAGATATACCCTCGCAGTTAGATAGATTACGTGAACTCGATTATGACAGCGAACGAGAAACCTGTTATGCGAAGTATAGGGAACTGACGTTATTATCTCAAAACATTCACGACGAAAAATCACCTACTGTAATATTGCGCGTCACGCAACGAATAGAACATTTAACCCGCCGGTTGAACAATTTATTGAACTGGCCCGACGTCACCGTAACCCCTCCCGATGTGCAGAAATTTGCGGATGAGGCATTACGCCAATTACCCATAATTATCAACGAATTGCGACGAAAGTCAGACTCATCTAGAATGTGACGATTTAAATAAAAGAATTAATCTAGAAAATAAAAAATTTTTAAAAATTTAAAGTTGCGAGGTCTTAAGCTATTTAAATCTCACTGTTTTAATATAAGATACCTGTATGTACTCAGTTATAAGTTATAACTTAATCAGTTATAATTAATTAGTTATAAGATACTCAAATAAAAAGATAAATTGTAAAGCGTTATTAATGTCGTATTTAACCCTTTGCTTGTAAGCAGGCGCTTTCCTGTTGATTCCAGACTCGACATGCTTTCAGAGTCTTGTGTGAGTAAGAATAAGATAAAAAACTAATGTTAATAATAATAAAATCTGAAGACATAAATAGTCGCTAAAACAACTGATTTAAATTATGTGTATTTGTTTAGGGATACTTTAAATAAATAAAAAAGTTAACTTAAATATAGTTAGGAACTATATTCTCGCGCGGAAGTTGTCCCACTAACTTTTGTCCAGTACCTGGCGAAGGGAGCGTAAATTCTCTCTCTTGCAAGGGCGACTCCGTACAGTGTAGACGTAAGAGCTATGCTCTTCAAATATGTGTATCATATTTGGTTTCATCTTCAGAAAGTGTACCAGATGTAGTTTGTTTAAAGCATCTGGATGTATTAATTAATGTAGTCATGAGAATAGACAATAAGTTTAAAGTTATGTAAAACAAAAAGTATTGAAACTTAACAAAAAGTGTAACACAAGATGACTACGTACTTCAACGTATAAAAACTATTCCAAAGTAATACCCGGAGATGTGAACTAGCAGAAGCCACAAACTCTACTGCACGTGACAGAATATGCAGATCAGGACATCCGAGAATCTACATGATCATCGTAGATAACTACATGACCTAGTGTTCTCCCTGCTAATTTTGGAGCCCTTTACAGAGGATAGCCAGACCGAGATGACGACGTAGCTGTTCCTGTTTCCCAAGACTGATACTCCAGGAGGAGTCTTCTGCATACCAATTAAAAGGTGACTCGATAGCCTGTCTATCGAGGGTTACTAATATTTGTTACACAACACATCTTGAAAGAGACTTTTCAGAAATGATTAACTTTGTAAAGACTTATAAATTAAATCTAATGTTTATAAGATTATATCTTATTAATTAATATTTCATGTAACTATTCTAACTTCATACGTTGTAACAGTTTATATGTTAATGTAGAGTAATATAACTCAAGCAATAATACCATTCTTAAATGTTGAATTAAAAGAAAGTCTTGCAAGCTAATATCATGAAAAGAGTATAATTAAAAGTTTTAATACAGAAAGTTCACCCGGATCCGAGGTATAACTACATATAGAATCTAGTTTGATGCCAAAGTTTAAAGAAACCTTTCGATAATTTAATAATTGAGTTAGTAATGTCATGGCATCAGTCAATATATGGTTTTCTTAAATGTTGAATAAAGAGAAGTCTTCTTGTTACACACATATGAGTAGTGCGTAAATCAATTGTATACCTTGCCATTGTTTCCTTACACAAAGTAAACAATTACACAGCTAGTAAGTAATATGTTATTTTAATTATTTGTGATCAATTCTGTTACAACGTAGGCAGCCCTTCTAATTAACGGAGTTTAATTACGAAGGGTTCCCTGGATTTGTAACGCGGCGAAAAGCTAGTTACAAAAGTGCGCCACTCTGCTGAATTGTAAAAAAATAAAAGGGTAATTGTTTACAGAGTGTCACAAAAGTGCATTCACTCTGCTAATTTATGTAAAGGGTTGTTAAGCATCGTGACGTAAACAAAAGTGCGTTACTCTGCTTATATTACTTGTAAAAAAAAAAATTAAAGGAAACAAAGGAAAGAGTTTTAATTGTATATATATGTGTCACAAACAAATTGCATTCACTATTTATGAGTGGATAAACATAAATAGTATGATTAATAACTAAATGTTTAATATTGATATATGCACTCAGTAAGTTACTTTAATAAAGGTAATGTTCAAAACATATTTAATACACTATTAAATAACGTAATATGTATTAATACGTAGATGGTAGTATGTATAAGTAAATTGTCATTAGCGTCATACAATGCAAAATGCTATATGCAGGTTCCTACTGGCACAACCTGAATAATTCGATGTAAGTACTTGCATACATGAATTGTGACCAAGCATAACAATTTTGGTCAACCGAACAATCTGTAACAGGTTTGTTTACGACAAACTACGACCTGTTGTATCCTGAATCATTCTGCACAGTGTATGTCCAACTACATAGCTTACATACACTAGGATGTGTTAAAATAAAAAAAAATTGATTAAAAATAACTTTGTAAATAATAATAAAGTAATTAAGTAGAAGTCGTGATTTAAAACTTGTGAACAAAATAAGTAATTATTTAATTGAGAAAAGTTTATGAATGAACGGAGCCAAAGTGTTGTCTAAGCGGAATAATAATAAATGTGTTGTACAAAAGTGTGCTCCCCTTCTCAAGTTTTACCAAATGTAAAATGTGAAGACGAAGACCTCAACTGTATTTGTCAAACCACCAAGGAACAGGACGACTTCATGACATTGTAACTCTCTCTATCATTAGTTGACTCCAAGGACCTTCACCTCACCAGGAAGACGACCACGGTGACAACCCTCTACCTAGAGTGTACGGAAGAATCACGCGTGGACGACATGGACTAAAACACTTAACTAAGAGGTAGCACGGAAGCTGGTCTTCCGTGGATATGTAGTTTGTTTTAAATAGAAGTAATTGTAAACTAAAAGACTTTAAAATGACAATCTCTAAAGTTTAAGAATAAATGTTGTAACAAGTAATTTCAGTAACCATAAGTTGTAAAATAACTCGTGTGATGTAGCGTTGGAACATCGCACTACTAAATGAAACCATTCCTCAAATGGTATAAAGAGTAATAAAGTAATTCAGTAATGGAGTAGAGTAAACTTGAAATTCCTAAGTAATATATAGAAACTCGGATCCGAGATAAAATGCGCTAACTGTATTGTAAATCTTAATGTAGAAAACCCCTTACGATTTCACTGTAAGTTAAAATTTGATATGTTATGTATAATCTAACAGTCATAAATAAAGAGATGTCATCTTTAGTACATGCTAAACTGAGTGCATAAATCAGCAGTCTCCCCTCCCCAGTTTCCTTTTATATCAATTGTTTTGGTGATTTGATTAATTTTCAGCTTGTTACAACGAAGGCAGCCTGTATAATTGGCCAGAGTCAATTAATATGGGTTCCCGATGTTATAACGTTAGTAAAGATGTTATAAAATGCGCCACTCTGCTTTGTAAAAAAAACAAGTAAATAATTTTATTATTAACATGCGCCACCTTGTTTTGTTTAATAAGTAATTGTGTAATATTGTGACACCCTGTTGATCTATTCACTCGTGTACTTTAATATGTGTCTAAAATTTTAAATAAAATAAAAATGATAATTATTATTATAGTGGTATAGTAAATAGGTAACTTTAATTGTGAATTAGATATAGGAATTTACACAATGTTAACTTAGCGCCACAGGTATACGAAACAACATCAGGTACGTGCTTGTCAAAATTTCATTCATCAACGTGTCGGTTTGTAAACAAAATCTGACCGGTTAAATTCTTCTCCACGCCTGTGTAAAACTGTCATAGTTACCTCCCGCAAAGTTGAGTTAGACAATACGCAACCCTCTTCGATTGTTCTACTGTTATAAGAAGCGTGTATCATCCTGTGTTTAGTAACTGAGAATTCCCCCTTCGTTGAATGTATATTGACGCCTGTGTGAGATTTCTCTTTCTCTGAAATTTATCTCTCTCACTACCAATGTAAATTTTAAATGTGAACTTTCATCGTTTATGTGTGAAAACAAGAAAGAGTAGTATAGAATTTAGTGCGAATAGTAGAATAAGTATTTATAGCCACTCACATTTCAAAAATGGCTGTATTTAACCCCGATCTATTATTAAAAGATGAACTGTGCTACGAAGCTATTTTACGCGGTTTATCTCACGCGAACATAACAGTGGCTGAATTGCGCAAGCCATTACGCGAAAGCAGATCAGATATACCCTCGCAGTTAGATAGATTACGTGAACTCGATTATGACAGCGAACGAGAAACCTGTTATGCGAAGTATAGGGAACTGACGTTATTATCTCAAAACATTCACGACGAAAAATCACCTACTGTAATATTGCGCGTCACGCAACGAATAGAACATTTAACCCGCCGGTTGAACAATTTATTGAACTGGCCCGACGTCACCGTAACCCCTCCCGATGTGCAGAAATTTGCGGATGAGGCATTACGCCAATTACCCATAATTATCAACGAATTGCGACGAAAGTCAGACTCATCTAGAATGTGACGATTTAAATAAAAGAATTAATCTAGAAAATAAAAAATTTTTAAAAATTTAAAGTTGCGAGGTCTTAAGCTATTTAAATCTCACTGTTTTAATATAAGATACCTGTATGTACTCAGTTATAAGTTATAACTTAATCAGTTATAATTAATTAGTTATAAGATACTCAAATAAAAAGATAAATTGTAAAGCGTTATTAATGTCGTATTTAACCCTTTGCTTGTAAGCAGGCGCTTTCCTGTTGATTCCAGACTCGACATGCTTTCAGAGTCTTGTGTGAGTAAGAATAAGATAAAAAACTAATGTTAATAATAATAAAATCTGAAGACATAAATAGTCGCTAAAACAACTGATTTAAATTATGTGTATTTGTTTAGGGATACTTTAAATAAATAAAAAAGTTAACTTAAATATAGTTAGGAACTATATTCTCGCGCGGAAGTTGTCCCACTAACTTTTGTCCAGTACCTGGCGAAGGGAGCGTAAATTCTCTCTCTTGCAAGGGCGACTCCGTACAGTGTAGACGTAAGAGCTATGCTCTTCAAATATGTGTATCATATTTGGTTTCATCTTCAGAAAGTGTACCAGATGTAGTTTGTTTAAAGCATCTGGATGTATTAATTAATGTAGTCATGAGAATAGACAATAAGTTTAAAGTTATGTAAAACAAAAAGTATTGAAACTTAACAAAAAGTGTAACACAAGATGACTACGTACTTCAACGTATAAAAACTATTCCAAAGTAATACCCGGAGATGTGAACTAGCAGAAGCCACAAACTCTACTGCACGTGACAGAATATGCAGATCAGGACATCCGAGAATCTACATGATCATCGTAGATAACTACATGACCTAGTGTTCTCCCTGCTAATTTTGGAGCCCTTTACAGAGGATAGCCAGACCGAGATGACGACGTAGCTGTTCCTGTTTCCCAAGACTGATACTCCAGGAGGAGTCTTCTGCATACCAATTAAAAGGTGACTCGATAGCCTGTCTATCGAGGGTTACTAATATTTGTTACACAACACATCTTGAAAGAGACTTTTCAGAAATGATTAACTTTGTAAAGACTTATAAATTAAATCTAATGTTTATAAGATTATATCTTATTAATTAATATTTCATGTAACTATTCTAACTTCATACGTTGTAACAGTTTATATGTTAATGTAGAGTAATATAACTCAAGCAATAATACCATTCTTAAATGTTGAATTAAAAGAAAGTCTTGCAAGCTAATATCATGAAAAGAGTATAATTAAAAGTTTTAATACAGAAAGTTCACCCGGATCCGAGGTATAACTACATATAGAATCTAGTTTGATGCCAAAGTTTAAAGAAACCTTTCGATAATTTAATAATTGAGTTAGTAATGTCATGGCATCAGTCAGTATATGGTTTTCTTAAATGTTGAATAAAGAGAAGTCTTCTTGTTACACACATATGAGTAGTGCGTAAATCAATTGTATACCTTGCCATTGTTTCCTTACACAAAGTAAACAATTACACAGCTAGTAAGTAATATGTTATTTTAATTATTTGTGATCAATTCTGTTACAACGTAGGCAGCCCTTCTAATTAACGGAGTTTAATTACGAAGGGTTCCCTGGATTTGTAACGCGGCGAAAAGCTAGTTACAAAAGTGCGCCACTCTGCTGAATTGTAAAAAAATAAAAGGGTAATTGTTTACAGAGTGTCACAAAAGTGCATTCACTCTGCTAATTTATGTAAAGGGTTGTTAAGCATCGTGACGTAAACAAAAGTGCGTTACTCTGCTTATATTACTTGTAAAAAAAAAAATTAAAGGAAACAAAGGAAAGAGTTTTAATTGTATATATATGTGTCACAAACAAATTGCATTCACTATTTATGAGTGGATAAACATAAATAGTATGATTAATAACTAAATGTTTAATATTGATATATGCACTCAGTAAGTTACTTTAATAAAGGTAATGTTCAAAACATATTTAATACACTATTAAATAACGTAATATGTATTAATACGTAGATGGTAGTATGTATAAGTAAATTGTCATTAGCGTCATACAATGCAAAATGCTATATGCAGGTTCCTACTGGCACAACCTGAATAATTCGATGTAAGTACTTGCATACATGAATTGTGACCAAGCATAACAATTTTGGTCAACCGAACAATCTGTAACAGGTTTGTTTACGACAAACTACGACCTGTTGTATCCTGAATCATTCTGCACAGTGTATGTCCAACTACATAGCTTACATACACTAGGATGTGTTAAAATAAAAAAAAATTGATTAAAAATAACTTTGTAAATAATAATAAAGTAATTAAGTAGAAGTCGTGATTTAAAACTTGTGAACAAAATAAGTAATTATTTAATTGAGAAAAGTTTATGAATGAACGGAGCCAAAGTGTTGTCTAAGCGGAATAATAATAAATGTGTTGTACAAAAGTGTGCTCCCCTTCTCAAGTTTTACCAAATGTAAAATGTGAAGACGAAGACCTCAACTGTATTTGTCAAACCACCAAGGAACAGGACGACTTCATGACATTGTAACTCT
The DNA here is from genome assembly GCA_034769895.1 of Magicicada septendecula. NCBI lineage: Eukaryota > Metazoa > Arthropoda > Insecta > Hemiptera > Cicadidae > Magicicada > Magicicada septendecula. Next base: position 207,952,566 of record CM068372.1, read on the forward strand.
CTCTATCATTAGTTGACTCCAAGGACCTTCACCTCACCAGGAAGACGACCACGGTGACAACCCTCTACCTAGAGTGTACGGAAGAATCACGCGTGGACGACATGGACTAAAACACTTAACTAAGAGGTAGCACGGAAGCTGGTCTTCCGTGGATATGTAGTTTGTTTTAAATAGAAGTAATTGTAAACTAAAAGACTTTAAAATGACAATCTCTAAAGTTTAAGAATAAATGTTGTAACAAGTAATTTCAGTAACCATAAGTTGTAAAATAACTCGTGTGATGTAGCGTTGGAACATCGCACTACTAAATGAAACCATTCCTCAAATGGTATAAAGAGTAATAAAGTAATTCAGGAATGGAGTAGAGTAAACTTGAAATTCCTAAGTAATATATAGAAACTCGGATCCGAGATAAAATGCGCTAACTGTATTGTAAATCTTAATGTAGAAAACCCCTTACGATTTCACTGTAAGTTAAAATTTGATATGTTATGTATAATCTAACAGTCATAAATAAAGAGATGTCATCTTTAGTACATGCTAAACTGAGTGCATAAATCAGCAGTCTCCCCTCCCCAGTTTCCTTTTATATTAATTGTTTTGGTGATTTGATTAATTTTCAGCTTGTTACAACGAAGGCAGCCTGTATAATTGGCCAGAGTCAATTAATACGGGTTCCCGATGTTATAACGTTAGTAAAGATGTTATAGAATCTGTTTGTTGATGAAGAGAGTGAATTTTATAGGTTGTTGTGCCAGGGAATAGGGAATTTTTTATAATTAAATATAATTAATTCGCTAACGACTCAGGACACAAAGTTTTTTATAGGTAAAAACATAAAAGTTTTAAGCTGAATTATCACAGTTGCACACCACTATATAAAAATTATTCCGATTAGCGCTTTCAAGCTTCACAGCTCATCGTCAGATCGGAAATGAACAAATAACCTGAAAACAAACCCTTCGCTCCCACCCCACCTCACCCTGCTCACACACAACAAGCTATAATTCAAATGTCCCTTCCCCACCCTCTGAGCCCTGTCCCACCATCTGGACAGTTACATATTTTTCTAGCAATTCCTTGTGTTTAAGTGTTTTGTTCATGTGTGTGTGTGTGTGTGTGTGTGTGTGTACATTTCTTTTAAACCTAACCGTCTTTCTCATCCAGACATGTGGGCCAGTCACACACCCTTATTTTAAAAACATCCAATTAGTCCTATGCAATTTAATTCTTAATCTTATCTATTGTATAAATACAAATTCTCTTCTGTTGTAGAATTTAATAAGTTTAAGTTAAATTTTATTTGTTTGTTTACGTTGTAAAATGAAAAGAGTCTGTAGTGAAAATCTGTAGTGAAAAAGACTGACGATGAATTGTTAATTGTTCTCTCACAGGCATCCGTGGATAGTCGTAGATCACCGCAGATTCTGATCCTGCTAAAACAAACACAAGTTATTTACTTACGGTTGATGAAGTTCTAGTCGGTTGACCAATTCGTAAATAATTGAATCGGTAACTCGATCCTCATAGGTTAGTGTTAGACGGTGCCACCTGTGAAAGTATTGCTGAAAATCTAGCTCGAGACTATACTGTCTGTGTAATAAAAAGTCATCAACTCTTTGTTTTTCTGTTATGAATTTTAATTTTATTAACAAATCTTGATAATATTTGCAAATCGTTACTTTAGAATTTAACACAGGCTGTTTGCCTAGTCAGTCATTGACTCTACTTTCTATTTTGCTCTTAATCTCAGGGTATAAAAAATTATTAAATTATGTAACATAAAATTTACAATGTATTTCTTGAACCTTGGTTCATTATGTTTACCATTCTTCAGTGGTTTCCTTTGAGCCTGCAAGATACAAAAACAAGAAAAAATGTCTGTGCTACTGTTTAACATTAGTAGACGGAGTTAATTATTATAAACAATAAGTATATTAAATGGTTTCATAAATCATTACCATGGAATAAATATCATCGACTATGGTCAACCTTACATTTGCTTTACGCATAACGAATTAATCTTTAGAACAAAAATGATCTGGAATGGTTTCAAAATTATTAACCTATAGTCGTAACATTGACTATTATCAACATTGAGTTGCCTCTAGGCATACTGATTCAAATATTTAATAACAAAAGAACATCGAAAGCTTATATTATTATTAACATGGTTATTAAATTGACTATTGTCAATATGAGAACAACTTCAGGCATAAATAAATTATTAACTATTCCAAAATATCAGTGGTTAAATTTTGTACCTATGTAAACTTTGTACTGTAAAATGCCGCATTGCAGGCGTGTGTAGTGACGTCATTTTTCTCTCTGGTATCTGCTGCCGGTTTGACACAGGCTAGCAGCAACCAAATTTAAGTTAGTTACTCGCTAAACTCCGAACGGCAACAAGCCTTCGTTTCGCCAGACTCGGCTACATTATTTTTCAATATTTCATAATTTAGCATGATCATCATGCAATAATTTACTTAGGCGATCTCGGCCTCTACATACTATTATGTACTTCAATATTTTAATTCTATCTTAATTCTCCGGCACTTATGCCGCGCCAGCAATATGTCTTATTCATTTTCAATAAACAATTATCTCTAAAAACATATACAGTCCACTTAATTATTTCATTTCTGACCAGCTAACTCCAACTAGCGTTCTAAGATCAACTCAAGATTCATCGAGAGCTTCTAAGACATTTTGGTCCTCCGCGACCGGATTTTGGTCATACGGGCCGCATTTTGGTCCACAACGATTTCAGAAATATTTCATTTAATGGGCCCAAACAACCTGTGGTTCAAGCCCGAATATTTTCAAACCTCGGATTGCTGGCCACTGCATACCTTCATTCTTCTCAAAACGAACTTCATACTCAACATTGCAAGATACTGCAGAGCTGCAGCTCTGAGACAACAAGACACGGCAGGACAGCATCATTTGTTCTACAGCAACGAAATTCCAGAACCTTAAAAAACTACGGAGAGCTACAACTTCAAGCGTCACCTGACCAGCAGAAACAAGAGGTGCGCCAACTTCTAAGGATTGCCGAACAGGATTGAACAACGGGATCGAAGCCAACTTGAGCACGCCGGGATTCAACATCCACGTGACTATAAACTTTCATTTTTTATAATTTTTCATGTATAATTGATGGTTACAGCAAACTAAGTAATATTTTTGCACAGATTTAATAGCATTTAATATAACCTCATTAATGATTTTTACATAAACAGATATTATTGTCAAGTGGCGATAAACTTGTATTTTTGTCTAGATTTTCGTATGTACATATGAACATAAATTTTCATTTACGCAGCTGTACAATAACGTATTAAGAAACTTAAGTGATGTGATAAGACTATATGTATATGGTCATTTTGAATAATTCATATTTTCAATAACTTTCATAACTATTCTTTAAAAAAAAAAGAAAATAAGTACCTATTATAGTAAGTAATATATTAAGGTGTATACCGATCACTGGCTCCCGCATCATATCAGATTTTAGCAAATTATTCAAAATTACAACAATTGTTCACCTGCTCTATATTAAACTATCGTTTTCAAATAACATTTTACATTTAGGTCATGGCTGATGTGAAGGCGTTAATTAAAAAACGGGGCACAATTAAGGCGTCTATATCCCGTGTGAATACTTTCGCTGACAATTTCGATCCGGATACAAGCGATCATCATGCCTTAAAAATTAAGCTCCGACATTTGATGGAACTGTCTGCGAAATAAGACGAAATTCTGACTCAAATTGAGACTGACGATTCCGATTTCGCATCAGTCAGTGACAGAGTTCAAACAGAGGATGATCTCTGTAATATTGAGTGCAAGTTACACCATTTATTAGAGCAAGTAGAGGAGGTGAACAAGAAGCCATTGATTCAAGCTGAAGTTACGTCAATTAAAACCCCCCCTATACAGTTAGAGCCAATTAAATTACCCTGCTTCTCAGGCAACATTATTGATTGGCAACACTATTATAATATGTTTGTGGAATTAGTACACGTCAGAACTGACCCGACGGACATTCAGAAATTACACTATTTGCACTCTTCATTAAGGGACGAGGCGTTAAATGTAATAAAATCTCTTCCAATCACCCATGAAAATTATGCGGTAGCCATTGATCTATTAAGAGCCAGGTACGACAGCAAATTAATTGTCTCAGCCTGGACGATAATGTTGGTATTTAATGTGGGAATTGTATAAATGAAAGGTTGGCTAATCTGATCATGGTCCAACTATGCTTGCTGCGGCAAACATGACGTTACAGTGCTCCGAGCGTCCGAACGCAGCAGACGTGACTTACGCTTGTTGCTTCGGCTGTCATCTTAACTCTTTAATGTCGCGACTTATTATGTAGGCCTTAGGCTCTAAATCATTTCATTCATCTATCTTCAAGTGTTGCGTAATTGCGCCTCACTTCTATAATGTATAAAATTTTTTGATCTAATGTTGTTTCCCAGACAGCATGATGCATAGAAGGCTTAGCTAACCTTTCAAATCTAAATTAACTTGTAACATTTATTCACAATAAATGTATTAAATTACAGTCCGCTTACTCCTCATTATTTTCTCCATCCTGGCCAATTTAATTCCACTACAATATTAAAATTTCAAACACAACTCTTAACATTTTTTTTGGTCACTCCGCGCCTGGATTCATCATTTTAACCTTCTTTCACAACTTTATACCTTACCGAACGGCTTCTCATCATTTTTTTTTACTCCAATTTCTGGCCATCACGGGCGATTCAGTATGTTCACTGATCCGACCGTGTCGGGATTTATTCAACATTTCTTTCGTCGTTGTGATTGAGCTCCATAGACAGCACCAGTACATAAAAATCCACGTGTTAACGCCTACACGCCAGGTCTTGAGCAGTTTCAAGTTGAGAGCAGTCATCCATCCAGTCCGTGCGTGTCTACCATCTGCTCCACGGCCTCAACGCTGCAAGACATCTCACAAAAGGTACGACATCAACGCCATCAGTAAAAGGTGCGTAAAATGACGGAAGAAGGCTTAAGAGTGTTGGTTAAAAAGAGAGGCGGCTTAAAGTCTGCCATAGTGAGAATCAATTCCGCAGTAGTTAATTTTGATAAAAATAGTAATACCAAACATTTTCTAACTGTGAGACTAGAAAGTTTAAAGAGTTTATCAATAAAATATGATGAGGTTCAGTCTGAGATCGAATTAATTTCTAAAGACATAAATGCTGCCCAAGAGGACAGAGTCGAGGTTGAAGAGCTTTTATATTCAACCGAGGCTAACATCTTACAACTAATAGACACTTTCAACATCCAGACTGAATCTCAAACATTAAGCAGTAACATTCAATTAAAACCTATAAGTCTGCCCTGCTTCACAGGTAACATTCTCGAATGGCAGCACTTTTACTCGATATTTTTAGACTTGGTACATGCTAGATCTGACAACTTCAGTGCAAAAATTACATTACTTATATTCATCTCTCAAAAATGATCCACTAGATTCAATCAAGGCTTTGCCTGTTTGTAACGAAAATTATTCAATAGCGTTAAGTTTGCTGTTCGCTAGATATGACAATAAATTCATATTAGCTAAATATTACATTCAAAATTTATTAGAAGTGAAGTCTACAATCAAGGACTCTGTACAGAGCTTAGCAGAATTTATAAATACAATAACGTCTTCTGTCAATTCTCTGACAGCCATGCAATTGTCAGTGGATTCATTTGAACTCATTGTTATACAGCTATTGTCAACAAAACTTGATCATTCCACATTTAAATTATGGAAAGAATCTATAGATTCTGAGAATCTTCCTAATTTTCAGAGTTTTATACAGTTTCTAAATGCCCGTAGACAATTATTAGAAAACACGTTATCGATAGAAGCTGGACAGCAGCTTAACAAACCAATTCTAAAATTTAATAATAAGTCTGAAAAACCTAAGTTACGAAACTCTGCTGGCAGCACTGCATTTAAAAGTTATCATTCTATTTCAAATAATTATTCATGCCCATGCTGCAAGGCAAGTCACCCAATTTATATGTGTGACAAATTTCGCGATTTGAGCGTATCGGAACGAGGGCAATTTATATTAAAGCATAAATGCTGCACTAATTGTTTGAGACCAGATCATTTTTCACCTAATTGCAAGGTCAAACAGTCATGTAAGCTCTGTTCCAGACGACACCATACATTGCTTCATATAAATAATGGGTTAAAACAGAGTTCTGCCAGCACTAGTAATTACTGTTCATTTAAACTGCAATCAGCAAACAATGTTATCTTATCTACAGCCGTCGTATTCGTCATCGACCGCGCTGGTAACAAGCAACTTGCGCGCATATTGTTAGATGCAGGATCTCAAGTTAATTTTTATACTGCATCATTTGCAAAAAAAAAATGCAACTTAACTTAACTAAATCTAATATACCAATCTCAGGTATTAATAATGCAACATGTTGCGCTACTAATTTGGTATCAGTTCGTAATGTTTCTCGTTATCAAAGGTTTACTTTTAATGCTCAATGCGCAGTCTTATCTACGTTGACCCACAAACTTCCAGCACAATCTTTTGACGTAAAACATTTTAATATCCCAGATAATATTTTCCTTGCTGACCCACATTTTAATGTATCAGCTGACATAGACATACTGTTGGGAGCGCAGTTTTATTTAGACTTGATTCAAGCTAACAAATATATTCGTGGTCCTAACTTTCCTGTTATACAAGAAACTAAGTTAGGCTATATTCTAGCAGGCAATTTGCCTAAGCATTGTCATTCAAAGGGTCCTGCTGTTTCGTTCTTGGCAAGAAACAATGATGATCAAATTCTAGCGTCTCTTGAGAAGTTTTGGGAGACTGAAACCGTCCTTGATAATGCACCCATTATTAACGATTCAGTTTGCGAAGAACATTTTGTTAAGTCTACTCATCGTAATAATGAAGGTAGATTTGTCGTCTCACTGCCATTCGTGTCTGATAATGCCCAGCTGGGTGAGTTCTATGCTACCGCTGAAGCGAGATTTTTAAGTTCAGAACGCAGGTTCAAGCGTGATTCTGAGCTTGCGCGTGAATATGCAAATTTTATTCAGGAATATAGGGATCTTGGCCACATGGCGCTGGTTGACGATTGTTCTGTTGATTCCAAGGTTTCAAATACCTACTATTTGCCTCATCATGCCGTTTTTAAACATTCTAGTTCCACGACGAAACTTCGCGTCGTTTTTTATGGTTCGGCTAAAACTACCAATGGTCTATCTCTCAATGATATTTTGTTAGTGGGCCCAAGTGTCCAACAAGATCTTTTCTCCATTCTTTTGCGATTTCGTATACACAATTATGTTCTAATCGCTGACATCGAGAAGATGTATCGGCAAATTCTAATGTCTGATAACGATTGTCATTACCAACGTATCCTGTGGCGTGATTCTTCGCTTGAACAATTTAAACATTTCGTGCTGCGAACTGTAACATACGGTACTGCTAGCGCTTCATTCTTGGCAACTCGCTGCCTTATTCAGATTGGTAAGGATAATGAAGCTTCCTTTCCTGACGCTGCTTCAGCTATAATTAATGATTTTTATGTCGATGATTTGTTGACCGGTGCAGACACCATTTCTAATCTGATCAAGTAAAAATCTGACTTAAGTACGTTGTTGAGTCAATATGTCTTTACTCTACATAAATGGGCATCAAATGAACCAAATGTGGTCACTGAGCATAGTAATTTATCACTTCCATTAAACAAGCAAGGCAATGTGCGTACGTTGGGCATTCTTTGGAACAACTCTGCAGATTCATTCTTGTTTGACATCAAGTCATTTCCAGTTGAGTCAAGTATTTCTAAGAGGAGAATCCTGTCAATTATAGCGGGTATCTACGACCCATTGTGACTCATTGGTCCAATTGTTTTCCTTTATAAACAGTTCATGCAGCAACTGTGGTTGTGCAATCTTGGTTGGGATGAGCCAATCCCTGAGCAATTATATTCGTATTGGCGTTCATTATGCGATAAGTTGTATTTAATTGGTGAAATTATTGTTCCACGCTCTATACGCAGCAAGTCTGAGACCAAGCTAGTTGAATTACATGGTTTCGCGGATGCCTCTGAAAAGGGTTATGGATTTTGCATTTACATTAGAGTTATTTATCAAGATTTAATGGCCTCTTGTCACCTTTTGTGTTCTAAATCTCGTGTGGCTCCACTACGACAGGTGTCATTACCCCGCAATGAGCTCTGTGCTTGTTTGTTGTTATCGCGACTTCTATTCAAGGTCACCCCTGCTCACCATTCCTTTGTCAATAGCGTACACCTATAATCCGACTCCATGGTATCTCTCTATTGGATTCATGCTCAGTCTTCTAGGTGGAAGACTTACGTCGCTAATCGTGTTGCTGAGATTCAACGTCTCACTGAAACCCACACATGGCATTATATTGATTCGCAACATAATCCTGCTGACATTATTTCTAGAGGATGTCACCCTGACGTTTTGCGCGATTGTTCGCTTTGGTGGCATGGTCCTACTTGTCTGTCTCAATCTTCTGAACCCAATGTTTTTTCACCTTCTAATGTGCCGCTTCCTGAATGCTCCGTTGAGGAGAAACAAACCCCCAAGCTTTCTCTAATTTCTACCTTACCCATTGATCTCTCTAAGGACTTTTCCTCGTTGCACCGACTGACCCGCGTGTACACTTATTGCTTTCGATTTATCAAAAATGCTAGACCCTCAAAGGCAGAGAAAATTTCGGGTGTTCTTACCTCTACCGAAATTCATTCTACTCTTAACTTTTTCATAAAGCAATCCCAGTCGATCCATTTCGCTACTGAGCTCAATTGCCTTCGAAATGGGGCTTCTGTCTCTATTAGGAGTAAACTGTCTTCTCTGGACCCATTTCTTGATGAGTTTGGCATCATACGTGTCGGCGGACGTCTACATCAGTCGCAACTACCCTATGATAATAAGCATCCTACTGTCTTGCATCCTTCGGCTCACATCACTCCCCTCATAATCGAGAGTGAGCATATTCGACTTCTCCACGCTGGTGCTCAACTTGTCCATCATTCACTTCGTCAACTCTGGTGTATCATAAACGCCAAGATAGTGATTCGTTCCATCATTCGTAGATGCGTCAAATGTCTCAGATTTAATACCAAATATCAAGCTCAAAGGCTTGGTGTTTTGCCATCTCCCAGGGTTACTCCTTCCAGGCCGTTTTTATTCTGTGCAGTGGATTATGGTGGTCCCTTCATGATCCGTCATGGCGGGCAGAGATCTAGGACTCTGTCCAAGTCATATGTGTCTCTATTCATTTGCTTAGCCACTAGGGCCATTCATTTGGAATTGGTTTCCGACCTCACGGCCAATGCATTTATAGCTGCCTTTACGTCGCTTCATGGCCCGTAGGGGCATACCTAGCCAGTTATATTCTGACAATGGCACGAACTTTAGGAAGGCCCGCAACGTCTTGCATGATCTTTACAATCTCTGGCATAACAAGGATGCCGCCTTAACAATTCAATCATTTGCAACTTCTCATGGTATTAAGTGGTCATTCATTCCTCTATCGTCACCTCATTTTGGTGGTCTATGGGAGAGCGGTATAAAAAGTTTGAAGTATCATTTGCGCCGCGTTGTCGTCAAGTCCATACTCACGTTCGAGGAGTTTACTACGGTTTTGTCAAAGGTAGAGGCCTGTCTAAACTCACGTCCATTATTTGCCGTTTCATCGGATGTAGGCCTAAACGATCCAGTGCCACTTACCCATGGCCATTTTTTAATCTGTGCACCATTAACGGCAATACCTGATACTGACTTGTCACACGTTCCCATCTCTCGTCTCGGCCGTTGACAACTTCTCCAGAAGTTTGTCCAAGCTATTTGGAAAGCATGGTCGCGCGACTACCTACACCAATTGCAACAGCGTCACAAATGGAAGTTCGCTAAAGAAAACGTTTCCATTGGTGACCTGGTCCTGCTAATCGAGGATAACTTGCCTCCATTGGCATGGAAATTTGGGGTAATCACAGCCACATTTCCCGGACCAGGCGATTTAATTAGGGTAGTTGACGTTCGTACGCCTGTTGGCACCTTTCGCAGACCAATTCACAAGTTATGTTTGTTGCCAGCGCGGGACGAGGCCTAGACACGATGTCAATGTAACTACTTAGCACAACGTTATGTTTTACTTGGCCACGAGCTTTTCATTACTTAATTGTTTGATAGTTTGGCCGACTTCAATTATGGTGATATGTGCTGTCACAAACATTTTTTAACATGTTATATGTTGATATTGCATTATAGTGTATCTCATATATCAAATTCGCATGTATTTTGTAATTGTACAAACATGCACTATGTTATTATATTTATACTTATTATATTGTCATTGTGGTATACTTTACTTATTCTTGTATTTACATGTATTGATAATTTTGTAAGACATATACTATGTCCTTTGTATATTCATATTTGCTACTGGTAGTGGTTTATGTGTCATGTCTATTGGTGGTATTGGTTCTTATGTTATAGATTTTGTTATATAATATTCACATGGATTTGGAACTATACAAACCATGTGTGCATATTTGCTGCATATTTTTTATTGATATTTGTGCATTGCTATTTCACTATTCTATGAAGTTTCATGTGTTACTTGTAATTGCTCAACACATGCATTACATTTTTGTATGAACACATTTACTGTATTTGTCACTTATACTATTATATTGTATTTTATGCCTTGTATTCATGTATTTTGTAATTATGCAACACACATAATTCTATTGTATTTTATCATGTATTTTGTATCTATGTAACACATATTATTGTACCCGCATCTATTGTCTATGATTATGCACCACGCATATATTTTTACACATATTTTTTGTATTTGTATTTTACGATCATGTATCGCACATATATTATTATTCATGTATTTGTGATTATGACATACATGTTATTACGTTTATATACTTGTAACTATTCAACAATGTATAATCTATTTTCGCATGTCAATTTATTTGTGCATTCTTGAAATTGTTTGGCATAGCATGCACCATTTAATTATTATACTACAGCGTTATGCTCAATCTATGTTTTTATATGCATTTAACTTTTTTTAATAATCTTGTCTATTCATTTTATATTCAATACTATTATGTATAAATCAGCTGGCCTTGACTGGCTTGGACTGTTAATCATGACTTGCATAAATATTTGCAATTTGTATCTGACCCATCAAGGGATGAGTCACAGATTATTCATTATCAAGCATTATCAGATTATTCATTATTCGTGTTTTGTATTGTATACATCTCTGCTAATTCATGCACATTTATACTCATGTATAAATCAGTTTGCAAGCCAAATGTGGCCTGTCTAACCGTATCATTATCATTAAGGTTTTATCTCTGAGCAGTTTAATGTTATAATCTTGTTATCTAACATTTCAATGTCGATGATCAAAACAAACTACTGATGGTTGATATCTATTAGTAAGAACGTACATGTGTGCGTTTTCTTTATAATATAAATTGTTAAAAATGTATTACAAAAAAATCGTTCGATTTTTGCGGGCAGTTATGGACGATAATGTTGGTATTTAATGTGGGAATTGTATAAATGAAAGGTTGGCTAATCTGATCATGGTCCAACTACACTTGCTACGGCAAACATGACGTTACAGTGCTCCGAGAGTCCGAACGCAGCAGACGTGACTTACGCTTGTTGCTTCGGCTGTCATCTTAATTCTTTAATGTCGCGACTTATTATGTAGGCCTTAGGCCCTAAATCATTTCATTCATCTATCTTCAAGTGTTGCGTAATTGCGCCTCACTTCTATAATGTATAACATTTTTTGATCTAATGTGGTTTCCCAGACAGCATGATGCATAGAAGGCTTAGCTAACCTTTCATATCTAAATTAACTTGTAACATGTATTCACAATAAATGTATTAAATTACAGTCCGCTTACTCATCATTATTTTCTCCATCCTGGCCAATTTAATTCCACTACAATATTAAAATTTCAAACACAATTCTTAACACAGCCTATCACATAGGGAATGTCATGGGCGTGAAGTCCATTCAACAAGAGTCCAGGGTTAGCATTTCCAAATTCATTGACGAGATCACCGCGAATATAAATGCCTTAAATTCATTAAATTTACCGGTAAATACATTTTAAATCATTTTCGTTCAATACTTAACGCAAAAACTCGATAACCATATATGTCGGCTCTGGAAAGAAAGCTTTCCGATGAGCGATTTCCTAATTTCAGTAATTTTATTAAATTTTAAAATAACAGAAGGCAGTTATTGCAAAACATCGACGACGCGACCAGCTCAGTAAGCAAGATACACGTTAGCGATAAGACTCCCTATCACAAAGCTATTAAACCGGTTGATATTACGAGGTCGACATTCCATTCTCATATCAGCAGCAACATCTGTCAGCTGTGCAGAGGTAAACACCGCCTATCTGAATGCCCACAATTCGTGGCTATATCTCCCCTGGAACGAAAAAATATTTTAATTAAAAATAAACTCTGCTTAAATTGCATACGTCCAGGCCATGATCTCGCACACTGTCCCTCCAAATTTACTTGCCGGACATGTGCTAAACGCCACCACACAATAATCCACATATCAGGCAATAACGCTTCTTGCAGGAACAATCAGTTTTCACTAAAACTGCAAACAAACAAATCTATATTATTATCCACCGCTGTCTGCATGACAACTGACCATGCAGGTAGGAAGCACCCAGTAAGGATTTTATTGGATTCAGGATCGCAAGCCAACTTCTGCACCATGAATTACGCACGTCGCATGGGTCTAAAACTAATTAAATCTCAATTGCCCATCACCGGTATAAATAATTCATTATCTCAAGCTGACTTCAGTACCAGGGTAAGGTTGCATTCACGGTATAAGAAATTTAGTTTGAACGTACATTGCGCTGTGCTTCCCAGTATCACGAATAATCTCCCTGCTGAATCATTTGATATCTCATTCCTAAATTTACCAAAAGGCATATTCCTAGCCGACCCACAACTGAACTTCTCTTCGCAAATCGACCTATTGCTTGGTGCTCAGTATTACTTACAATTAATTGAACCTGTCAAATTTATCCGTAGCCCACATTTTCCCATAATACAGGAGACAAAATTGGGATTCATTCTCGCGGGTAACTTGCCATTTAATGTCGACATGACAAAACCTGTCTCATCCTTCATAGCATGTGAAGATAATAATGCCATTTCCTCGCAACTAAAGGACTTCTGGAAGTTAGAGGACGTTGCTATTCGTGCTCCCTCCGTTGAGTACTCGGAATGCGAAAGTCATTTTGTATCTAATACTTTCCGTAATAATGACGGCAGATTTGTGGTATCCCTATCTCGCAGGTCATACAATTCTCATTTGGGCGATTCTCTTCACGGACCTATTCGCAGATCACAATCACTGGAACTCAAGTCCAAGCAGAACCCTGACCATGAGTCACCATCGTGGCCCACCAGTGCCTTCTATGCCCATTCTCCCTGCACTTATCCCGATCTTGAGCAGGAACAATGTAAGCAGGTCCAAACCTCATTGATTGTCGCTTCATCTACGTCTAGTTATTTTGAAAACTACTCTTCGCTTTCAAAACTCCTTCGCATATTTTCGTATTGCCGTCGATTCATTCGGAACTCTAGGCTCCCTATAGCGGATAGAGACACTTCCTTTTTAACTTCCCATGAGTTACATGGTACACTTTTGGTTTTTATTCGGCAGTCCCAGCAATCGCACTTTAGCATCGAAATTAAGGAACTGGAGGCACAACGCTGCATCCCTAATAATAGTAAAATTCTTTCACTTAACCCCTTTCTGGACGATGCGGAGATATTGCGCGTGGGCGGACGCCTTCAGCACTCCCAGCTTACCTATGAGAGCAAACACCAAATCATACTCCACCCACACTCTCATCTCAGCAAATTAATTATAGAAGGCGAGCATCTTCGTCTACTACATGCTGGTGTACAATTGACTCAGTACTCTCTACGGCAGAAATATTGGCTAATTAATGATAAATCTTATATACGTTCAGTAATACACAAATGTATTACTTGTTTTCGATTCCGTGCTAGGGGCGCAAGCCAATTATTAGGACAATTACCCCCTTCCCAGGTTATGCCTGCTAAGCCATTTTCTCAATCTGCAGTCGACTATGCCGGTCCCGTACTTATACGTCATGGCGGGCAGCGTTCAAAGGCCACGTCGAAGGCTTATATTGCTCTATTTATATGCATGGTCACTAAAGCTATTCACCTGGAACTAGTCTCAGATCTTACCTCAGACGCCTTTATAGCGGCCTTAAAACAGTTTATAGCGTGTAGAGGTATCCCTGATCAGATATTCTCCGACAATGGAACAAACTTTCGTCATGCTAGTAGCACACTTCACGAATTATACAAACTTTTTCAATCTAATGGTTTTGAACAGACCACCCAGGATTTTACCAGTGCCCAAGGCATCAAATAGTCCTTTATTCCCCCCTCAGCTCCGCATTTCGGCGGCCTGTGGGAAAGTGGAGTCAAGAGCGTCAAGTTTCATTTGCGGCGCATTGTCGGCAGAATCATTCTTAAGTTTGAGGCGTATTACACTATCCTAACTCAAATAGAGACCTGCCTTAATTCACGCCCCTTGTTTGCCATCTCCAATGACTCTAGGGACCCTGAACCTTTAACTCCAGCGCACTTCCTGGTTGGTTCTCCGCTCACTGCACTCCCGGACCTGACTATTCCCAAGTCAATATTAGTCGTCTGGGCAGATGGCAGCTGCTCCAAAGATTCACCAAGTCGATATGGAACAGGTGGTCGAAAGATTATTTGCACCAGTTACAACAGCGCAACAAATGGCGCATCCCGTCAAAAATTTGACGCCCGGACAACTCGTCCTTATTCTAGATGACAATTCTCCCCCCACTTTACTGGAAACGCGGGGTAGTCACGAATGTCTATTTGGGTCAGGATTCAATAGAGCGCATCACGGATGTTCGCACCGCAAATGGTATCCTACGTCGACCCATTCATAAATTATGTCCACTTCCAGTGGCCTCAGACTAATTGCATGAGCGTTCACGCGACATGTATCATTGTATCGAACATTTATCATACTTTCTATTTGTTGTTTTTATTATATTATGATTAAGGTTTTATTATTGTATTGCCATATTGAATCAGTTTTGAGGATGTTTTCTTTATATAGATTGTGTTATTACTTGTGTTTTGTTAAAAATTAAATGTATGTATTTACTGGATGCTTAAGCAAGAAAGATCATGTTTAGTTATATAAGAACTTTATTTTTATCATGAGTTTTTATTTTGTACATTTTCTAGCACAGAAATTGTTTTGTTTTGCTTTTGAGTTTTTCTGATAGCTTAATTAATTTTGTTATTTACAGATTTTATGTCAGAGATGATTTACATCGTTATGACTACTACATTATTATTATGTCTATTGTACTATTGTGTATCACTATCATGTTTTTGGGGATTTTTGAATTTTTTTGAGATTATTATTCTAATATTGGTATGTCTTTTAGTATTGTATAATTCTATGGTTACATATTTATGAATTTTTATGGATCATTATCCTATTATTATGTACTGCCAACTATTATGTCTGCCTGATTATTGTATTGTTATGTATCATTATCATGTTATTATGTGTTATGGAATTTTATTATCATTGTTCTATTACTATGTAACGTAAATCATTATGTATTATATATCCTTACATGAATTTGTTATGTTAATCATATTGTTATCTACTATTCATTTTCTGGGTATCATGTAATGTCAATTACCATGTACTATTCACACAATGACTTAAGTTGCAAAATCGCCCCGATTTTGTGCGGGCAGTATGGTTAAACTTTGTACCTATGTAAACTTTGTACTGTAAAATGCCGCATTGCAGACGCGTGTAGTGACATAATTTTTCTCTCTCCTATCTGCTGCCGGTTTGACACAGGCTAGCAGCAGCCAAATTTAAGTTAGTTACTCGCTAAACTCTGAACGGCAACAAGCCTTCGTTTTGCCAGACTCGGCTACATTATTTTTCAATATTTCATAATTTAGCATGATCATCATGCAATAATTTACTTAGGCGATCTTGGCCTCTACATACTATTATGTACTTCAATATTTATTTTAATTCTCCGGCACTTATGCTGCGCTACAACTGCACGTGCCAGCAATTGTCTTATTAATTTTCAATAAACAATTATCTCTAAAAACACATACAATCCACTTAATTATTTCATTTCTGACCAGCTAACTCCAACTAGCGTTCTAAGATCAACTCAAGATTCATTGACAGCTTCTAAGACGCAACAATCAGGTATCAGCTTAATCTAAATTATCAAAAAGTTACATCAGTATTTACATAATAATTCACTTAATGTTTGTCAATTATTATTATATCCATTGTATGTAGTACACTAGTTATTCAAACAATTATGATTTGTTACTTAATCAGTGTTCATCACAATATTAATTGGTTGTTTATGTCTGATACCAATTGAATTCAAAAGTTCATATAAAATCTCTTTTTCGAGATTTTATTATTCATTGTTTAGTTCAACTTGGTTCGATATTTGTAATATCGGTAATAAATTTATTACTTATTTCTATAAAAATAATTATATCAGGTTTATCAATGTTTGTGAATAACTGTTAGTCATTTTGTTTATTCACTATGAACCTCGTTAATATTTTAGGTTGGTTCCATGTTTCAAAAAAATTGACAATCTTAAAATCTCTGTTTATTAATTAATTATCATTAATAATCAATTAACACTATACTTCCTGTTACTACACTTGAATTGCAACTTTATTATCCACTGTGCAATTGCATTTCGCTATAATACAAGCGTTTTATTTAATCACTCGACACTAAACATTTCGGGATTAGGATGCCCCTTCTGTTTACATTTATAACCGCACAGCTGATATCTTGAAAACGACTGTATTCACGCACAGAAATTTGCCGTCGTTTCGCGTCGCTAGTCTGAGGTAGAATAATAAAATTATTTTTCTTCTTCGCTGTTCCTATATCGGGAGCACATACCTCCCGGTCGATTTTGATCGACTCCATTGGTTAAAAAGGTCGACATTCCATCCAGCGAGGTCACCCCCCCCTCGCGAATTAATTAATTTTACAGAAAATTGTTAACGGCTTTGGGTTGGAGAGTATCGTTTGTTGCCTTCTCGTTTTTCCCAAAATAAATATAATTCCTTTAAAATTGGTTTAATGTCCTTGTTATAGGAGTAATGCTTAATGTAATCACATTATGTTATTACAATTAATCTGTTCTTTAAAATGAGTCCTCACAAGACATGTGTGAGTTTAATAATAAGAAAGTTAATTCCTTACTTATGACTATTACATATTTCTTAATGTTTTATATGATTAATTACTAAAATTGACCTAATGATGATTACATTCCATCATATGGTTCCTTTGAAGTTCATATATGATAATATTTAGAATCAGAATGATCACAGTTGCACACCACTATATAAAAATTAACACTATACTTCCTGTTACTACACTTGAATTGCAACTTTATTATCCACTGTGCAATTGCATTTCGCTATAATACAAGCGTTTTATTTAATCGCTTTTGAGGTACGTAAAAATGGACGTACAAGTATAAGGTTATATTGTGATCATGTGTAGTGTGGGTAAATAGAATACCTTGTTATGTGATAAGTATGTGTTAGTATTTTGACAAAAAAGTTATAATTTTACCATTAAAAAATGGAAAATAAGGAAATAAATCTAGAAAACACTTACCAAGTCAATGATAATGAGTAATGTAGAAGTGGAGTCTACTCCAACGACAACTAGGGTAAAAGAGTTGTCGATGGAGGATATATTTAATCTTGTGAAAACGATGTCTGAGAATATGGTAAGAAATAGTGATTTTAATGAAAAGTTGAGAGAGCAAAATAATGAAATAAATGGTAATCTAAATGAGAAGTTGAAAGAGCAAAATAGTAATCTTAATGCTAGGTTTGATGAGGTAAACGCGAAAATGAATGATCAAATTAATGAGATAAGAAATAAAATAAAACAACAAAAGTTTAGTATTAACCAGCATATTCATGAAACTAATACACGTTGTGATAGTATGAAAGAACAGATAATAGAATCAATAAGTAACAATTGTAAGGAGAAGATTAACGAAATGAATAAAAGGTTAGAAAGGAAATTAAATCAGGTAATAAATAAGAAGGTAAGTGAAAGTGTTAGAGATATATATGACAAATAATAATAATGATAAAATAGTGGAAGTGGTAGCATTAGAGAATAAAATATTGAATATTGATGATAATTATGAGATTATAGTGGGGGTAGAAAGTGGTAAAGAGACCGAGCAAGTAAACAAAAATAAAGACGATCAGTTAGCATATAATACGGTAAGTAGGGGTGAGAAAAATGATGATATAATTAAAATTGTGGTGTTAGAGAGTAAGGTTATGAATATTGAGAGTGCTGATGAAATTTTAGTGGGAGTAGAATTTAATAATGGAATGTTAGTGAGTGTTGATGAGTCAAAGAGAGTGTGTAGAGAAAGTGTACAGGTAGAGGGGTGCAGGGGGTAAATTTTCCCCGGGTTTATTGTGAACCAAGGTGTTCACTGTTGTTGTTGAAGGGCGGATGTCCTTTCGAGGAAGACATGGGGTCTTCAAGTTGTCCTTTGAGTTTTAATGAAGTTCCTGGAAGAACCAGGAGGTGTTTTAATGTAATAGTGCCCTCTGCATGGGATGGTAGAAAAAGTGTGAAATGGCAGTATGATGAGAGATATTTTGAGAGAGAGTTGTATGTTGATGGGGAGATAAAGTTATTTGAGATTGGTAGAAAGTATAAAGAATTAGTAGAGAGGTTAGGTGTAGAGAGAGTGGATGATTATGTTGAATTCTATCCTTATGACGTAATTAGAGCAGCAAATGATGATAAGGGTGATGATATTGAGTACTTACCTTGTGATGAAACTGATCTAGCAATCTAGCAGCAGATGATAATATAATTTACCTAAATGTGACAAATTATACTAAGGGCGACTTGATTATACTCGATGGTGACAAGTTATATGATCTAATAATATGGAATACTCCTGTTGATATTGTGGAAAAATATGAGAAATTAAATAGTCATTATATTGATAGAGATAATATAATGTATTTAATAAAAAATGATTTGTGTAGACGTAAGACCAGACTATTATTCGATGATGGTGGTTAAACAGTTGTTGTTCATGAACATTTAATTATGTGAGTAAGAGGTTTCAAAATGGACTGTATTGTGAAATGATTTATGGTAAACAATAATGAATAATAATTTGGATTGTATATATTGTGTAGTGATGTTAACTGTATGTGTGTAGTACATTATGTTGTACCTTGTATTTATGTATATATGTAGTAGGAATTGATTTAATAATAATAAAAATAATATCTCACCAAACTAAGTAAATAACGAGAATAATTGTGTTTATAATGAAATTAACTGATTTGGAATTGTTCGGACTATTGTAATTAAAAAACTGAGTGTTTTTGAAAAAGATTGAATTAAATAATTTGAGAGTAATTAATTAATGTTGTATAAATGAACTTTGATAATAAATTTAAATGATGTTCTGAGATTTACATTCTATAATGAATAGTAAATGATTAAACATAAAATATGTTTAGGTGTTGAGTTATATTGTTATTATGAGGTAAGTTAAGAATTTTCTAATGTAATTTTCAATGATCATATTAATGTAAAATGGTGTAAAAGATGGAGTTTGGGTGATGATTATTTCAATAAAGCATTGAGTCAGTCAGAGTTAATTTTAAAGGGGTGTTAGACAAAATAAGAATTTCTGGAATAAAAGTAATACAGAAACGGGGTAGTAGTAGGGACACAGTAGCAAGAGTGAATGTGTGTAGAGAGAAAGGGGGTGATGAAAGTGGAGAGTAAATAGGTGAGAGCAGGGTACATAAATTTTGTAGTGAGGGTGGAGGTGTAAGGAGTCCTCAACGCAAAGCGTTGTGGCGGGAGGTGAACAGATTTAAAGAGGGTTACGGGTTACCTGGAAGGGCCAGGAACTGATAAGGGAATGAGCTGGTAGTGCGGGAACACACATCCTATGTACAAAGAGGGTATCAGGCATTTTGTTCGAAGAGGAGAATGATTTAAGTGGAGTTAGAGAAATTAGTGGAGATAAATATTATTGAGAGAGCGGTGTCACCCTATGCAAATCTGTTAGTGGTTGTTAGAAGGAAGAAAGGGGGTAAGGTTATATTTTAATGCCCACTCAATAAATCACATCATTATGAATGACTGAGAATCACCCGAACAAATTAAGGACGAAAATGCTTAATAGAAATTCGTAGTTGAAATGTAAAAATAAATGTAACAAGTGAACGATTTAATAGAATTTGAAACTAAAGTAAAGCTGTAAGGTGTGTAGTTTTTGGTCAAACTTGAATGTGAATTGTTTATTTTAATGTAATAATCGCAATGATTATTATGTTGTATATTATTATGTATTATGTTAGTGTGTAGGAATCTTAAACATGTATAATATGTTTTTTAAATAGATTCCCCACTTTCGGGCAGTCCCGGCCTTACCAGCCCAGACCGTGGTTTTGGATGACAATCAGCTGTGGCCAGAATTATTGTAAAACTGACCATAGTTGGTTGTCTATGAAATTGGTACAATTTAGAAATTAACAGGGAGTTTTTTCATCAGGGGAATCCACGTAACTATGGAACAGCGGCTATCATCGAAGGGGGTGATAGTGCAGTGTTAAGGACGTATGAATCATTATACTGTAGTAGGATTACTGGTATCCTCGGACATCAGTAGTGCCGAATTTTTATATAACGCCAAAGCAAGAACTGTGTAAGCAGTGTTTGCACCCTAATAAAATTCAGTTCTTGTGGATGCAAATGGGCGCTACAGTCCAACATCAGTAAACAATAGAGTGTGTGGAAAGGAGCTGGCCATTACAAGCCAGGGGCATACATACAGTATTTATGCACAAGGTATTTGTGGTAAGGTACCTTACACGGTTTACCCGTGAGCCTATTTGCCTAATTGTAACTGAGTTATGGGGGGATATTAGATATTGATTGCGAAGGAGGTTACTAAATTATTAGTAACGAATTAGTGAATATTAAAATTAATTATGTTGATGAAGTAGAAGGTGTAGTTGATCTGATGAGTTAACTAAACTATTTTGTATTGATTTAAGGAGTATTATGATAATTATAAAAGCTTGGACCCGTTGGATGAAAACATTGGAAATTATTTCCATTCCCTTGACACTACTGTAATACACTTTTTTAATAGACCTTACTACTATTTCTCGTTACCACTTTGCATACTACTTGGCCTACGAGCATGTATAAAGTAAGAGTTTATCAAGTTAAATTACTCAATGACAATATTACTATTTATCACATACTAATTCTGAGCGACACGATATCACACTTACTTTTGTGTACCGACTCTTAAGAATTATCCCAGGGCGCCAGTAATAAATAAACACAATTTGATTGTTATTAATTGAGTTTTTTTAATAACGATTTGCATTCACATATTACAAAATTTATAATTCAGTACTTCAATAAATTTACTATAAAATCTGTTAGTGTTTATTTCTAAGCAATGGATTCTTAGACTGATTGAGTCACCAAATATGATTGACATACATTTTGATTTAATAAGCAATATTAAAATTGAGTGTTCATTTTTGTTATTTACGTGTATGTTGAATTACTCTGCAATGCGATGTCCTCAATGCTGTGGGTTCCAGGCTGGTGGTCCGACGCTGTCCGTTGAACAGTTATCCTCGTTAGTTTGCACTATTTTACACTGGTTTCACAAGTATTACACAATTCACTTAATTAACTTATTGATAATTACACATGTGCCGTATACTAATACACTTGTTGAATACACAGTATATCCTTATCAAAGCTAAGTGCGTCCAACACCGGATTGATAACTACTCTCGACCGACTGTCCCGTACAGTGATGTTTGACACATTAAATTTCGCTATGTAATTTGACTTTTAACGATTGATGTTGTACTCAGTAAAACGTGAATATATTACTCACTTTTAATTTATCTACTTTAGTTACTCTAGAATTATTCCTGTCAACGCTTATTAAGCGTTTATGATGCGTAACTTTCACACGGCTTAATATCGCGTTACCGTAACTGATTTCCGTTGCGATTGAAATATACTTATTAAATTTACTGACAATTCCTTAACACGCTAGATACGAGTCTTAGTATTGTAATCTCTCCGTAGACTAACTTAACTTCTTACGCTTCGTTTTTTTTTATACTTTGCTACAAACTACCCTCACCAACTATCGACAAAATACACGCCGATTGGTCTGACATACCGCTAATTTCAAATTTACCCAATCTGTCTAGCGAACACGTCCTGCGTAAAAACTGACGCTTTCCGTTATTCGTCAACTATTTGCGCGTGAAAATGTGGTAGGAAACCAAGCGTCTCTCTCCATCTCGCTCTCTGTCTAACATAACGGTTCCGTTTGTTAGATGCACTTAACTTTTACAATCTTAGGGAAGTTTTCTGACACCCTTGAAAATAATACAGTTTTATGACGGTACGTCCGCTATATTACTTTTCATAGTTTTTAGCCGACTCACGGGCGTCAACGCAAGGTCGTCTGTATAAATAACTACCGCCCCCTTCTAAAACATCTCAATATTTCTTACTTTGAAGTACCACCGCTCTAATCAGTAGTTTCAATTTTATTTTCTCCCCGCTTTCTATGAATTTATATTTCTCCCTGGGTACCACATGACTTTGTCCCCGTAAAATTTTTGAGAATGCAATTTTCCGTTATACTACTTTATTTGACTGGGTAAGGAATCCTTTTATTGATAATGCTTATGACAAAGCACAGTTAATAACTATAAAAGAAAACAACTTGAGTGCTATCTGGAATGACATGTAACTTTAATTATTACTTTTATATATTGTTATAAAACCCTCGGCTCTTACGTTTACGGGATTCTCGTTCTTTCTGCCCCAACGTTGCCGGCGTCAATTTGTTATACAACGGGTATTACTGGGTTAAGCCCTACTGTTGGGTTCGTCAATTTGTTATATAACGACTACTTGCGTCTTATAATGTGTCACACAATGTAAGCCTATTCGTTGCTATGAACGGGTATGTTCCCCTGTCTTTACTCTCTTAGGTCGTTTTAATTTATTTCAATTATTTAAATATCTGAGATATTTGGAGTTGTGGGATATAGTGATTTAATTAACTAATATTAACTTATCTCTCTAAAAAATATCAGTGTTAGTGTACTTGAAACTTAAATAATTAATGTGTTATTCTGTAATTTCGTTCAACCCTATTATACCTTGAAGAGAATTATGTATAATTTTGTATTTTAACGCTCTCTCTTTGGTGTCGGAGAATTCCGCTAGAAGCGCTGTAGTATCGGGGCAACGAAACTTAGAGGTTAATTCATGGTTTATGTTAACCAATTATTCTATACTTAGTCAGTTACTTTTTTATTCCCAACTCATTAAATAATACTCCAAATGACAAGATTTTGCAACTATACAATGGTTCTTTATTTGTTTACTTCTTCAACATTGAATGAGATATGTTCCAACTGGCATACGCAAAGGCTATAGATTGCGTGAATCGATTACTGTATTGATCAGTCCGATACTTTATTTAGATTCGGTTATATAATGTGTTTTAGTTTGTAATTAACTTAATTCAGGGTGTGAAGGTTCTTGTAACTGTGGGGAAGATTAAAAATACATAGATAAGAATGCAAGATTTACAAATTTGAAGTGTTGTGTTGTGACGATTTTAAATGTATCAAAAAATCGCACAGATTAAAATTTTTTAATTTTAATAAGTAAGAGTATCATGCACCCTTACCTATACACAGATTCCTGTATCAACTTGAAGCCTTCCAGTACCAACACGCCAAGAAAAGTATTAAGTAGTGAATAATAATAATAATTACTTAAATAATTAAAAATGCGACTAGAGAAATAAAGAAATCCCTAAGTCATAATAAAATAAACATAAAGTATTTATCTTCTAATTAATGAATAAATAATAATAGGAAAAGTACGAACTATTTTCTTAGTGCGTAAATACGCACTAGCTTACTGAGCCCTCTCCCCTAAACCGTACGCGCATTCGGCCGTAGAACGTCGCAATGAGTAGATGTGAGTTTTGGTGTTGTACACATATACGTATGTGTATGTTCTCTAGAAGTATATCCAGCGTGAAATCTTGTTATTGTGAATAATGTAGTGTCTAGAGTTTGTGAGAAAATATATAAATAAAATAGAAAAAGGTAGCCAACACATCTCTTAAAAACAAAATCAAATGTAAGTGTAACATAGTTAACTACTAGACTGTCGTACTGCAAAGTGAGAACTATAACTGTAATTAAAATAAAGAAAATGTGAACTACAAGAATCTGCACTAAGAAAAGTGAAATTACAACATTTGGAACTTCAAGTAAACAACCTATCTTCGAGAGCTTCAAGTAAAAAAAAAATCAACCCGATGTAGATACACCAAGAACAACGTACTCAACCCGTAGAAGACGACTGGAGATGTCCCAAGAATACAACAACAACCTCAGGTGATATCAAACTACAACTTTTGTAAATTTCCCCTTAATAAGAAGTAACAAAGAACTTTAAAGAACTTTCGCAATGTAATGAACAAATTATCAGATTTGTATATTTTGTAATTTTGTAAGCAGTAATAGTAACCGTAATGTATATATTGATAAATTAATAATTTTGAGAAAATTGAGACCCGGATCCGTGGTATTAAAACTAACAGTTATATGAATAAATTTTTGATATAACAAGAATAATATAATTAAGATCTTTGAAGCAGTAAAAGCACTATTTACTAAAATAACTTTCTTTAAAATCAGGAATAATGTTTGATTAATATTTCAATAGCAATAAAGAGATGTTTTAGCTAATACCTAGTGAGTGAATAAGTTTATGCAAACCTTGTCAGTTTCCTATATCATACTTGTTTTGTAATTTGTTAGTAAGAGTTTTACTAACAACGGCAGCTGGTTTAGTTTACTGGTAAAGAATTAAACTAGTTCCCGATTTTTGTGTTGTCTTGCCAAGGGGCGGCACAAAATTGCGCAACTCTGCTGAATTTAAAATTGTGTAATTTACTTGGTAAAAAAAAAAAAAAATATTGTTTACAGAGTGTCACGTACAGAAAATTGCAACATAATTATGTAATTGTTGTTGTGTAAGTTTATAAGTCGTTAACGATAAAAAGGACAAACATAAATTTATTCACTCAGAAATAAACAAAAAAAAATAAATGAGTAAAATTTTAATTATATAATAATAATATGAGTATCGCGAGTTTGCCGTGTTAAGCAAGTAATAGCTGGTAGGGAATCCATTCAAAACAAGTCAATTCCAAGCCAGTTGGTTCATGTTAAATATGTGTTGAGGAATGTAAACTCTCCCCTTTGTAAAAACCCATCTCATTCATAACCCCTCCTCCCTAAAGCAAACAAAGCCACGTTAGACAAGCTCTTTCCTGTTTTTGTATTGTTCTGAATTACTACCCTATGCAACTAGACGACACCCCAAAACAGCTGATTCTTTGTGCTGTTTGTTAAATCAATGAACTTTCCGTATATGAAATTTCTCTCTACTAAAATAGTATTATCGTTTTGTTTTGATTAATTATATATGTCAATACTGAGAATTTAATTGTTGTGAAATAAGTTATGTTGATTAATTAAGATAAGATTACATCCCAAAGCTTAATATGAAATAAGATATAGATATGTGTGTTTAAATAAATTCAAGTTTATAAGTGTTTGAAATAAAATAAATAATAAGTACTTTAAATAAAAAGGTTTAATAATAGCTTGAATAAAAATAACGTGTAATAAAAGTGTAAAGTGTAGAAGTAAAATGAGTAAAGAGAAAATAATAATAAAGGTATTTGAGTCGTGTAAACGCCCGGTCGTGGCCTGCTTCAAAATAATTCCCCCAGTTTGACAGTAATAGAGACAAACTTGTTCGTGCAGGAAATATTGTAGTAAGCCACGCCTATTGTCTTAAATTGATACCGAAGAAACAATGGTAAATCACCCTAGTGTATGATACAATGTGTCCAGTGTTTGACCCCTCTTAGATTGTAACTGCTAATTGTTTAAATGTAAATAAAGATTCCCGCTTTGTGAAATTCCGCGTATCTCAGTAGAATAAGAAATTAGTGTTAAGATAGGATCTAAGGTTGAGTATGGGATCAACTTTAGATTACTGTAGTAGAATTAAGAGATATAGCGATCAAGACGTAACACAGTCACAATGGCGCCGCACTTAAAGAAAGTTCTTTACAAGGGTTAAAGAAAGTGCAGAAAGCTAACCAATATAGTTAGAGTATGCAAGGTAATCAGTCGGGCCACTATATTGTGAAGTTACGGGAAACTAAGAGTAACAAATAGATTAATAGATAAGTAATATCTATTTATATGTAAATAATAGTAAGGTAGATGTTAAGAAACGAGAGAAAGGGAATTTCACGAAAGATAAAAATATAATTATGTTTATTAGATTTTCTATTATTCCACCCCCCCGTTTTTCATAGTTAAGTGCAGGAGGATGTGACGATTTTAAATGTATCAAAAAATCGCACAGATTAAAATTTTTTAATTTTAATAAGTAAGAGTATCATGCACCCTTACCTATATCCAGATTCCTGTATCAACTTGAAGCCTTCCAGTACCAACACGCCAAGAAAAGTATTAAGTAGTGAATAATAATAATAATTACTTAAATAATTAAAAATTCGACTAGAGAAATAAAGAAATCCCTAAGTCATAATAAAATAAACATAAAGTATTTATCTTCTAATTAATGAATAAATAATAATAGGAAAAGTACGAACTATTTTCTTAGTGCGTAAATACGCACTAGCTTACTGAGCCCTCTCCCCTAAACCGTACGCGGATTCGGCCGTAGAACGTCGCAATGAGTAGATGTGAGTTTTGGTGTTGTACACATATACGTATGTGTATGTTCTCTAGAAGTATATCCAGCGTGAAATCTTGTTATTGTGAATAATGTAGTGTCTAGAGTTTGTGAGAAAATATATAAATAAAATAGAAAAAGGTAGCCAACACATCTCTTAAAAACAAAATCAAATGTAAGTGTAACATAGTTAACTACTAGACTGTAGTACTGCAAAGTGAGAACTATAACTGTAATTAAAATAAAGAAAATGTGAACTACAAGAATCTGCACTAAGAAAAGTGAAATTACAACATTTGGAACTTCAAGTAAACAACCTATCTTCGAGAGCTTCAAGTAAAAAAAAAAATCAACCCGATGTAGATACACCAAGAACAACGTACTCAACCCGTAGAAGACGACTGGAGATGTCCCAAGAATACAACAACAACCTCAGGTGATATCAAACCACAACTTTTGTAAATTTCCCCTTAATAAGAAGTAACAAAGAACTTTAAAGAACTTTCGCAATGTAATGAACAAATTATCAGATTTGTATATTTTGTAATTTTGTAAGCAGTAATAGTAACCGTAATGTATATATTGATAAATTAATAATTTTGAGAAAATTGAGACCCGGATCCGTGGTATTAAAACTAACAGTTATATGAATAAATTTTTGATATAACAAGAATAATATAATTAAGATCTTTGAAGCAGTAAAAGCACTATTTACTAAAATAACTTTCTTTAAAATCAGGAATAATGTTTGATTAATATTTCAATAGCAATAAAGAGATGTTTTAGCTAATACCTAGTGAGTGAATAAGTTTATGCAAACCTTGTCAGTTTCCTATATCATACTTGTTTTGTAATTTGTTAGTAAGAGTTTTACTAACAACGGCAGCTGGTTTAGTTTACTGGTAAAGAATTAAACTAGTTCCCGATTTTTGTGTTGTCTTGCCAAGGGGCGGCACAAAATTGCGCAACTCTGCTGAATTTAAAATTGTGTAATTTACTTGGTAAAAAAAAAAAAAAATATTGTTTACAGAGTGTCACGTACAGAAAATTGCAACATAATTATGTAATTGTTGTTGTGTAAGTTTATAAGTCGTTAACGATAAAAAGGACAAACATAAATTTATTCACTCAGAAATAAACAAAAAAAAATAAATGAGTAAAATTTTAATTATATAATAATAATATGAGTATCGCGAGTTTGCCGTGTTAAGCAAGTAATAGCTGGTAGGGAATCCATTCAAAACAAGTCAATTCCAAGCCAGTTGGTTCATGTTAAATATGTGTTGAGGAATGTAAACTCTCCCCTTTGTAAAAACCCATCTCATTCATAACCCCTCCTCCCTAAAGCAAACAAAGCCACGTTAGACAAGCTCTTTCCTGTTTTTGTATTGTTCTGAATTACTACCCTATGCAACTAGACGACACCCCAAAACAGCTGATTCTTTGTGCTGTTTGTTAAATCAATGAACTTTCCGTATATGAAATTTCTCTCTACTAAAATAGTATTATCGTTTTGTTTTGATTAATTATATATGTCAATACTGAGAATTTAATTGTTGTGAAATAAGTTATGTTGATTAATTAAGATAAGATTACATCCCAAAGCTTAATATGAAATAAGATATAGATATGTGTGTTTAAATAAATTCAAGTTTATAAGTGTTTGAAATAAAATAAATAATAAGTACTTTAAATAAAAAGGTTTAATAATAGCTTGAATAAAAATAACGTGTAATAAAAGTGTAAAGTGTAGAAGTAAAATGAGTAAAGAGAAAATAATAATAAAGGTATTTGAGTCGTGTAAACGCCCGGTCGTGGCCTGCTTCAAAATAATTCCCCCAGTTTGACAGTAATAGAGACAAACTTGTTCGTGCAGGAAATATTGTAGTAAGCCACGCCTATTGTCTTAAATTGATACCGAAGAAACAATGGTAAATCACCCTAGTGTATGATACAATGTGTCCAGTGTTTGACCCCTCTTAGATTGTAACTGCTAATTGTTTAAATGTAAATAAAGATTCCCGCTTTGTGAAATTCCGCGTATCTCAGTAGAATAAGAAATTAGTGTTAAGATAGGATCTAAGGTTGAGTATGGGATCAACTTTAGATTACTGTAGTAGAATTAAGAGATATAGCGATCAAGACGTAACACAGTCACAATGGCGCCGCACTTAAAGAAAGTTCTTTACAAGGGTTAAAGAAAGTGCAGAAAGCTAACCAATATAGTTAGAGTATGCAAGGTAATCAGTCGGGCCACTATATTGTGAAGTTACGGGAAACTAAGAGTAACAAATAGATTAATAGATAAGTAATATCTATTTATATGTAAATAATAGTAAGGTAGATGTTAAGAAACGAGAGAAAGGGAATTTCACGAAAGATAAAAATATAATTATGTTTATTAGATTTTCTATTATTCCACCCCCCCGTTTTTCATAGTTAAGTGCAGGAGGATGTGACGATTTTAAATGTATCAAAAAATCGCACAGATTAAAATTTTTTAATTTTAATAAGTAAGAGTATCATGCACCCTTACCTATATCCAGATTCCTGTATCAACTTGAAGCCTTCCAGTACCAACACGCCAAGAAAAGTATTAAGTAGTGAATAATAATAATAATTACTTAAATAATTAAAAATTCGACTAGAGAAATAAAGAAATCCCTAAGTCATAATAAAATAAACATAAAGTATTTATCTTCTAATTAATGAATAAATAATAATAGGAAAAGTACGAACTATTTTCTTAGTGCGTAAATACGCACTAGCTTACTGAGCCCTCTCCCCTAAACCGTACGCGGATTCGGCCGTAGAACGTCGCAATGAGTAGATGTGAGTTTTGGTGTTGTACACATATACGTATGTGTATGTTCTCTAGAAGTATATCCAGCGTGAAATCTTGTTATTGTGAATAATGTAGTGTCTAGAGTTTGTGAGAAAATATATAAATAAAATAGAAAAAGGTAGCCAACACATCTCTTAAAAACAAAATCAAATGTAAGTGTAACATAGTTAACTACTAGACTGTAGTACTGCAAAGTGAGAACTATAACTGTAATTAAAATAAAGAAAATGTGAACTACAAGAATCTGCACTAAGAAAAGTGAAATTACAACATTTGGAACTTCAAGTAAACAACCTATCTTCGAGAGCTTCAAGTAAAAAAAAAAATCAACCCGATGTAGATACACCAAGAACAACGTACTCAACCCGTAGAAGACGACTGGAGATGTCCCAAGAATACAACAACAACCTCAGGTGATATCAAACCACAACTTTTGTAAATTTCCCCTTAATAAGAAGTAACAAAGAACTTTAAAGAACTTTCGCAATGTAATGAACAAATTATCAGATTTGTATATTTTGTAATTTTGTAAGCAGTAATAGTAACCGTAATGTATATATTGATAAATTAATAATTTTGAGAAAATTGAGACCCGGATCCGTGGTATTAAAACTAACAGTTATATGAATAAATTTTTGATATAACAAGAATAATATAATTAAGATCTTTGAAGCAGTAAAAGCACTATTTACTAAAATAACTTTCTTTAAAATCAGGAATAATGTTTGATTAATATTTCAATAGCAATAAAGAGATGTTTTAGCTAATACCTAGTGAGTGAATAAGTTTATGCAAACCTTGTCAGTTTCCTATATCATACTTGTTTTGTAATTTGTTAGTAAGAGTTTTACTAACAACGGCAGCTGGTTTAGTTTACTGGTAAAGAATTAAACTAGTTCCCGATTTTTGTGTTGTCTTGCCAAGGGGCGGCACAAAATTGCGCAACTCTGCTGAATTTAAAATTGTGTAATTTACTTGGTAAAAAAAAAAAAAAATATTGTTTACAGAGTGTCACGTACAGAAAATTGCAACATAATTATGTAATTGTTGTTGTGTAAGTTTATAAGTCGTTAACGATAAAAAGGACAAACATAAATTTATTCACTCAGAAATAAACAAAAAAAAATAAATGAGTAAAATTTTAATTATATAATAATAATATGAGTATCGCGAGTTTGCCGTGTT
Organism: Magicicada septendecula; assembly: GCA_034769895.1. Classification (NCBI taxonomy): domain Eukaryota; kingdom Metazoa; phylum Arthropoda; class Insecta; order Hemiptera; family Cicadidae; genus Magicicada; species Magicicada septendecula. Next base: position 207,983,712 of record CM068372.1, read on the forward strand.
AAGCAAGTAATAGCTGGTAGGGAATCCATTCAAAACAAGTCAATTCCAAGCCAGTTGGTTCATGTTAAATATGTGTTGAGGAATGTAAACTCTCCCCTTTGTAAAAACCCATCTCATTCATAACCCCTCCTCCCTAAAGCAAACAAAGCCACGTTAGACAAGCTCTTTCCTGTTTTTGTATTGTTCTGAATTACTACCCTATGCAACTAGACGACACCCCAAAACAGCTGATTCTTTGTGCTGTTTGTTAAATCAATGAACTTTCCGTATATGAAATTTCTCTCTACTAAAATAGTATTATCGTTTTGTTTTGATTAATTATATATGTCAATACTGAGAATTTAATTGTTGTGAAATAAGTTATGTTGATTAATTAAGATAAGATTACATCCCAAAGCTTAATATGAAATAAGATATAGATATGTGTGTTTAAATAAATTCAAGTTTATAAGTGTTTGAAATAAAATAAATAATAAGTACTTTAAATAAAAAGGTTTAATAATAGCTTGAATAAAAATAACGTGTAATAAAAGTGTAAAGTGTAGAAGTAAAATGAGTAAAGAGAAAATAATAATAAAGGTATTTGAGTCGTGTAAACGCCCGGTCGTGGCCTGCTTCAAAATAATTCCCCCAGTTTGACAGTAATAGAGACAAACTTGTTCGTGCAGGAAATATTGTAGTAAGCCACGCCTATTGTCTTAAATTGATACCGAAGAAACAATGGTAAATCACCCTAGTGTATGATACAATGTGTCCAGTGTTTGACCCCTCTTAGATTGTAACTGCTAATTGTTTAAATGTAAATAAAGATTCCCGCTTTGTGAAATTCCGCGTATCTCAGTAGAATAAGAAATTAGTGTTAAGATAGGATCTAAGGTTGAGTATGGGATCAACTTTAGATTACTGTAGTAGAATTAAGAGATATAGCGATCAAGACGTAACACAGTCACAATGGCGCCGCACTTAAAGAAAGTTCTTTACAAGGGTTAAAGAAAGTGCAGAAAGCTAACCAATATAGTTAGAGTATGCAAGGTAATCAGTCGGGCCACTATATTGTGAAGTTACGGGAAACTAAGAGTAACAAATAGATTAATAGATAAGTAATATCTATTTATATGTAAATAATAGTAAGGTAGATGTTAAGAAACGAGAGAAAGGGAATTTCACGAAAGATAAAAATATAATTATGTTTATTAGATTTTCTATTATTCCACCCCCCCGTTTTTCATAGTTAAGTGCAGGAGGATGTGACGATTTTAAATGTATCAAAAAATCGCACAGATTAAAATTTTTTAATTTTAATAAGTAAGAGTATCATGCACCCTTACCTATATCCAGATTCCTGTATCAACTTGAAGCCTTCCAGTACCAACACGCCAAGAAAAGTATTAAGTAGTGAATAATAATAATAATTACTTAAATAATTAAAAATTCGACTAGAGAAATAAAGAAATCCCTAAGTCATAATAAAATAAACATAAAGTATTTATCTTCTAATTAATGAATAAATAATAATAGGAAAAGTACGAACTATTTTCTTAGTGCGTAAATACGCACTAGCTTACTGAGCCCTCTCCCCTAAACCGTACGCGGATTCGGCCGTAGAACGTCGCAATGAGTAGATGTGAGTTTTGGTGTTGTACACATATACGTATGTGTATGTTCTCTAGAAGTATATCCAGCGTGAAATCTTGTTATTGTGAATAATGTAGTGTCTAGAGTTTGTGAGAAAATATATAAATAAAATAGAAAAAGGTAGCCAACACATCTCTTAAAAACAAAATCAAATGTAAGTGTAACATAGTTAACTACTAGACTGTAGTACTGCAAAGTGAGAACTATAACTGTAATTAAAATAAAGAAAATGTGAACTACAAGAATCTGCACTAAGAAAAGTGAAATTACAACATTTGGAACTTCAAGTAAACAACCTATCTTCGAGAGCTTCAAGTAAAAAAAAAAATCAACCCGATGTAGATACACCAAGAACAACGTACTCAACCCGTAGAAGACGACTGGAGATGTCCCAAGAATACAACAACAACCTCAGGTGATATCAAACCACAACTTTTGTAAATTTCCCCTTAATAAGAAGTAACAAAGAACTTTAAAGAACTTTCGCAATGTAATGAACAAATTATCAGATTTGTATATTTTGTAATTTTGTAAGCAGTAATAGTAACCGTAATGTATATATTGATAAATTAATAATTTTGAGAAAATTGAGACCCGGATCCGTGGTATTAAAACTAACAGTTATATGAATAAATTTTTGATATAACAAGAATAATATAATTAAGATCTTTGAAGCAGTAAAAGCACTATTTACTAAAATAACTTTCTTTAAAATCAGGAATAATGTTTGATTAATATTTCAATAGCAATAAAGAGATGTTTTAGCTAATACCTAGTGAGTGAATAAGTTTATGCAAACCTTGTCAGTTTCCTATATCATACTTGTTTTGTAATTTGTTAGTAAGAGTTTTACTAACAACGGCAGCTGGTTTAGTTTACTGGTAAAGAATTAAACTAGTTCCCGATTTTTGTGTTGTCTTGCCAAGGGGCGGCACAAAATTGCGCAACTCTGCTGAATTTAAAATTGTGTAATTTACTTGGTAAAAAAAAAAAAAAATATTGTTTACAGAGTGTCACGTACAGAAAATTGCAACATAATTATGTAATTGTTGTTGTGTAAGTTTATAAGTCGTTAACGATAAAAAGGACAAACATAAATTTATTCACTCAGAAATAAACAAAAAAAAATAAATGAGTAAAATTTTAATTATATAATAATAATATGAGTATCGCGAGTTTGCCGTGTTAAGCAAGTAATAGCTGGTAGGGAATCCATTCAAAACAAGTCAATTCCAAGCCAGTTGGTTCATGTTAAATATGTGTTGAGGAATGTAAACTCTCCCCTTTGTAAAAACCCATCTCATTCATAACCCCTCCTCCCTAAAGCAAACAAAGCCACGTTAGACAAGCTCTTTCCTGTTTTTGTATTGTTCTGAATTACTACCCTATGCAACTAGACGACACCCCAAAACAGCTGATTCTTTGTGCTGTTTGTTAAATCAATGAACTTTCCGTATATGAAATTTCTCTCTACTAAAATAGTATTATCGTTTTGTTTTGATTAATTATATATGTCAATACTGAGAATTTAATTGTTGTGAAATAAGTTATGTTGATTAATTAAGATAAGATTACATCCCAAAGCTTAATATGAAATAAGATATAGATATGTGTGTTTAAATAAATTCAAGTTTATAAGTGTTTGAAATAAAATAAATAATAAGTACTTTAAATAAAAAGGTTTAATAATAGCTTGAATAAAAATAACGTGTAATAAAAGTGTAAAGTGTAGAAGTAAAATGAGTAAAGAGAAAATAATAATAAAGGTATTTGAGTCGTGTAAACGCCCGGTCGTGGCCTGCTTCAAAATAATTCCCCCAGTTTGACAGTAATAGAGACAAACTTGTTCGTGCAGGAAATATTGTAGTAAGCCACGCCTATTGTCTTAAATTGATACCGAAGAAACAATGGTAAATCACCCTAGTGTATGATACAATGCGTCCAGTGTTTGACCCCTCTTAGATTGTAACTGCTAATTGTTTAAATGTAAATAAAGATTCCCGCTTTGTGAAATTCCGCGTATCTCAGTAGAATAAGAAATTAGTGTTAAGATAGGATCTAAGGTTGAGTATGGGATCAACTTTAGATTACTGTAGTAGAATTAAGAGATATAGCGATCAAGACGTAACACAGTCACAATGGCGCCGCACTTAAAGAAAGTTCTTTACAAGGGTTAAAGAAAGTGCAGAAAGCTAACCAATATAGTTAGAGTATGCAAGGTAATCAGTCGGGCCACTATATTGTGAAGTTACGGGAAACTAAGAGTAACAAATAGATTAATAGATAAGTAATATCTATTTATATGTAAATAATAGTAAGGTAGATGTTAAGAAACGAGAGAAAGGGAATTTCACGAAAGATAAAAATATAATTATGTTTATTAGATTTTCTATTATTCCACCCCCCCGTTTTTCATAGTTAAGTGCAGGAGGATGTGACGATTTTAAATGTATCAAAAAATCGCACAGATTAAAATTTTTTAATTTTAATAAGTAAGAGTATCATGCACCCTTACCTATATCCAGATTCCTGTATCAACTTGAAGCCTTCCAGTACCAACACGCCAAGAAAAGTATTAAGTAGTGAATAATAATAATAATTACTTAAATAATTAAAAATTCGACTAGAGAAATAAAGAAATCCCTAAGTCATAATAAAATAAACATAAAGTATTTATCTTCTAATTAATGAATAAATAATAATAGGAAAAGTACGAACTATTTTCTTAGTGCGTAAATACGCACTAGCTTACTGAGCCCTCTCCCCTAAACCGTACGCGGATTCGGCCGTAGAACGTCGCAATGAGTAGATGTGAGTTTTGGTGTTGTACACATATACGTATGTGTATGTTCTCTAGAAGTATATCCAGCGTGAAATCTTGTTATTGTGAATAATGTAGTGTCTAGAGTTTGTGAGAAAATATATAAATAAAATAGAAAAAGGTAGCCAACACATCTCTTAAAAACAAAATCAAATGTAAGTGTAACATAGTTAACTACTAGACTGTAGTACTGCAAAGTGAGAACTATAACTGTAATTAAAATAAAGAAAATGTGAACTACAAGAATCTGCACTAAGAAAAGTGAAATTACAACATTTGGAACTTCAAGTAAACAACCTATCTTCGAGAGCTTCAAGTAAAAAAAAAAATCAACCCGATGTAGATACACCAAGAACAACGTACTCAACCCGTAGAAGACGACTGGAGATGTCCCAAGAATACAACAACAACCTCAGGTGATATCAAACCACAACTTTTGTAAATTTCCCCTTAATAAGAAGTAACAAAGAACTTTAAAGAACTTTCGCAATGTAATGAACAAATTATCAGATTTGTATATTTTGTAATTTTGTAAGCAGTAATAGTAACCGTAATGTATATATTGATAAATTAATAATTTTGAGAAAATTGAGACCCGGATCCGTGGTATTAAAACTAACAGTTATATGAATAAATTTTTGATATAACAAGAATAATATAATTAAGATCTTTGAAGCAGTAAAAGCACTATTTACTAAAATAACTTTCTTTAAAATCAGGAATAATGTTTGATTAATATTTCAATAGCAATAAAGAGATGTTTTAGCTAATACCTAGTGAGTGAATAAGTTTATGCAAACCTTGTCAGTTTCCTATATCATACTTGTTTTGTAATTTGTTAGTAAGAGTTTTACTAACAACGGCAGCTGGTTTAGTTTACTGGTAAAGAATTAAACTAGTTCCCGATTTTTGTGTTGTCTTGCCAAGGGGCGGCACAGTGTAGTTAATATGATTTATACAATAAGAATTTACCAGACTAGAACGAAGCGAATCGTGCAGGCGGTTGTTTGATAACTTTACTGTTCTGGATGATTATGCCGTACGATCTTCTTTCTTCGGTTTAATAAAATGGAATTCTTGTCCTGTCCACCTCGGAAATACAGCTCTTTGGATTGATTTACAGCCCGATTGATGCTCCTTCTGCAATTCCTGGATCCAAATACGTTCTTCTCTCTGTTGAAGCAATTAGTGATGTTCCGTGTATTTGAAAGGTTATGAGTCCCAGTGTAGTGTATATTATTAGTTGTGCTACAGTTAACTCTTTATATTGGGTTTAATATATCGTCAATTCCTTTCGGATATGGGACAATTGAAGTCCTTCCTTGTAGAACCCAGTTATTTATTTTTTATTGTGATATCATACTATAGTCTTGTTTGGTTGAACTGTACTGGCAAGAGTCAAGAATATTATCATTGAAATTTTGTATTTTATAAGAGTATCAACTAATTTAGAATATTCCAATTATATTAGACATTTCTTAGGTTTTTTAATCTCATCACATTCAGATCATAAAAGGCAATAATAAAAAATCAACAACTTCTTCATTTCCTGTAGTCCATAGCAACCCATTATTTTTCTTACTTCTCCATGTTTTGTATATAGTGTTTATTTCATATATTTTTTGTCTATTCCTTATTAATTGCTATCATATCGGAATATAACTTTACCGATAGTTGGTTTATTATTTTCTACATATATTCTGCTGGTTTTTTTATATGAGCCTGTTTCTTTTATATTTACTACTTTTTTCGATATCAAACGTTATCAATCGATATCATGGCATTGTGGCATTATCATAATTTGTATAAATTGAGATGGTTTATTATATATCATTACTAATTTAATGTTTTTTCCTAGCTCTTCGAACCGTATTCATTAATTATTATTAACTTATGTACCTAACCTTTATGTTATGAGTGGTTATATAGTGTTATTGGCTGTTAGGCCTTTTATTGTATACGGACCTACCTTTGTTTATAACTGGTGAACAACTATAGCCCTTTTACATAAATTGATACATATAATCAAATCTTAACTATTAACATTTACATAAACAATTATTCTTTTCATATCTAATGACAATTTTATCTTGATCTATGGATCACATATAAGAAAATTGAAATCTATTAACGCTAACTAGCTGCTTCCCACATCATTCTACAACAGTAATTGAATAATACATCTTGTTTCATTACCTTTCATTAACTCAACAAGTAATTGGTATAACATAACATAAACTTTATCATAACATTCGTTGTCACAAAATAATATCATTTGATTCAGAATCCTTACTTGCTATTGCTATAAGGTAAATTATTGTTTCATTTTTGTTTACTTTCATGGTCATTTACTTTGACAATTTCTGTACTATTCTACTTCTTACATTTCTCATCAGTATCATATTGATTTACTTTTCACTGAACATAGATCATTAACTATTGTCTAATTTACAGGTTTGTTTATTCTCGTTATTTCTACCTTGCATCCTTATTTATCTTTATCTATAATTATAAATGTAATTATTAGACTTTTGTTTTATCATGGGGTTAGATATTGACTTGTTTATTATTTTGTTAATATAATATTTATGTAACATGGATGACAGCATTTCTGTTGCGTTACAATGTACACTTTCAATTTACCTTTGTTTGTTTACTAACTCTGACGCCGTCTTGCATTGTTGCCAACAGCGAAAAATGTTTACTTACTAGGTCCAGAGTTCATTTAGACGTATTTAGAGAACAGAATGGTTATTTTGAAATAAATAATGAATGTAGCCCAGTTTTCGTTTAACATTCAATATTTTTTTTAAAATTCTTTTCAATACAAATACACTTTTGTTTCATTTGATAAAAAGGAAAAACTACCTCCTCCCCTTGACTACATTTTGAATCTTATTAACCCATTTTAAGAAAAGCTATATTAAACAGAAACAATTATAAATCTAATTTACGCAAACCAGCGCTTCTTACATAATTGATATAATTTTCACCCCCCCCCACACACACACACCCCAATGCCTTTATGAGATCTCAAATTCCTTTTGTTTTTTTAATTTTGAGTAAAAAATCTATTTACCCCCCTTTTTGTTACATTCTTTAGTGATCCGAACCAGTCCAGCCTCCTTACGTGATTCTGTTCACTCCGCACATTTCTCTTGCTTCACTTTTGTTTATGTCGCTGAATCTGTCACTTCATTTTAATTAATAATATAAATTTTGTGAATTCACATTTTACATTTAGTTGTTACGGTATAGTTACATTTTTGTACAAGCGCCCGTAAATTTTTTCCGGAACTTGTGTTGTGACCGATCGGCACAAAGGTGTAATTTTAACTGGGACGGTTGAAACTGTTAACAAATCTGAGATGGAAGGGGATCACGTGGTCTCATTTCATTGTGTTATTAGTATGTCGTTGCCAGATTCTTAGGCGGAGCTGACTGCGCCTCACATTCCAGAGTGAAATAAACAAGACTTGGCTACTGACGTCACATAGCGTGATGCAAATTGTACATAGTTCAGAGGTCAGATGGCTAAAAATAACTGTCTCCAGCGGATTGATCGCCCGACCTTGACACTAATTCGTGTATATTGTTTCCCCAATAATATTTTCAAATAAACTTTACATTTTACCAAAATATCCCTAGGTGGGTTTATCTGTCCCATTACAGACAGTCGCCTAAAACTGGAATATACAAAACTAGTGCAGGACGTGGAGGAAGAATCAGAAAAGACTAAAAAGAAGAAAAACCCTGATATTGTGGCCATTTGGCTGTCCACTGATGAATACCCAGAGAAAACTAAAAAGTCGATGAAGGCGCTGCTTCCCTTTTCTGCATCGTATTATTAAGAAAGTCATATGGTACAGTGGAAAACAAAATACAAGACACCAATTAAGTCACTAATCATCAGTTTTAATTATCACAAACAGTTTATAATCAACAAGATAGTCTCTTACAACAAATCAAATAAAAATTGTTCACACGCAATAAAAATTCAACTAACAGAGTCCCGCACAATTATAAAATACATAACACTTCGCCACAATACTTCGAACCGCACTGGAATAAATCGCCACTCAAACTAACTTGACTGTCCAGATGTAGGGGCGCAATGCCCCAGTGACAGCAGTGTCCGGGCGAGTCCGATGACTGCCTGATGCTCTTTGAGTGCTTGATGCGAAACTTGTCACAGTTATGGGATGGAGCCTCCGTTTTCATTTATTGCGGAGGTGAAGGATGCGGGCTGTGAGTGGCTGAATCGCGACATGATTTGCTACAGCTGCAGAGGCCAGTCTAATTAGTCTGTCAATACTTGCTTCAAACTCTTGAAGGTTCTCCCCGGAATGCTGTTGCCTTGCTCTCAACTGAGTGCAGTACACATCTCGCAAATGTTTATACTGTAATTCTAGAGATTTTATCAATTTGGCATAGGTGTTCTGTCTATCAGATGGCACTTTCTGTAGTAGCTCTGCCACAGGTCCTTTTAATGCGAGAACGAGTGAAACTGCCTTGTCTTTCTCTGTCCAATTATTTTCGCATGCAGCAGCTTCAAATTGGCGTAGATACATTAACCAGTGACTGCTTCCGTCAAAGGTTGGAGCGTTGACATGAACTGTCCTAACCGCATACAATGTGACTTTCTCTATTGTCTTTTCTGTCCTTATCATTGGTACAGTCTGTTCAGAAATTTGTTTTGGTTGTATCTTCATGAACTGCTCAACTTCACTTTTAATTTGTTCTCTTATGTTTTCCGTTGAGTTTTCTACTTCAGATATTTTATTTGACACGGATTCTTGTGTGACAGATATTTTTTTAGATATCAATTCTTATATGAAAGATATTTTTGTAGACATCGATTCTTCGACACCCAAGACAGATTTTTCTACTTCAGTTATTTTGAATGCCATTGATTCTTGTACCTCCGATATTTTAGTAACTTGCTTATTATATTAAGCTCACCTCGTAGGAGACCCAATTCTGCGGTACTGAGTTCTTGCAATGTTTTTGTATAGCTTCAAAAAGAGCTTCCGTTTTATCTGCTTCCTGCTTACGTTTTTCATCCTGTAGTTTTTCTGCTTCTTTCGCCTCCTGTCTGTGTTTCTCATCCTGTCGTTTTTCTTCTTCTTCCACCTCCTGTCTGTGTTTCTCATCCTGTAGTTTTTCTTTTTCTCCCACCTCCTGTCTGTGTTTCTCATTCTGTCGTTTTTCTGCTTCTCCTCTTTCTTGTCTTTGTTTTTCTTTTTGTCATCTTTCTGCCTCCTGTCTTCATCATTCCTCTGTCTGCAACAGCAGCGCCTGGAAATTTTTCCGTCATCTGACTGCCATCCATTGTTTAACGATTAATTATGAATTACGCTAGTCTTGTACAAAGTACCCACTGTTAACGGTTCTGTTGCACTTCTGACCACTGTTATGACGGTCTACTGATCGCCGTATGGTACAGTGGAAAACTAAATACAAGACACCAATTAAGTCACTAATCACCAGCTTTAATTATCATAATTAAACAGTTTGTAATCAACAAGATAGTCTCTTACAACAAAGCAAATAAAAACGGTTAACACGCAATAATAATGTCAACTAATATAGTCTTGCACAATTATAAAACAATAAAACTTACCACAATACTACGAACTGCACTGGAACAAATGTCCACTTAAATTAAACTAAGCGTCGCCGAGTACTTGTATTTATACCCGCTGAGATTCCAGAATAGTCCATACTACATGTCAAGAACACTACTAGAAAACATCAGAACATAATTGATTGCGGCCTTGCACACAGCGTCCGCGGACTGGTGAAATCTAGATCAGTCTCGGCTACGGACGTGTGACAAGTCTCACGTAATTGTCCTTCATCTCAAAGTAACAGGAATATAGACGCATACACACATTATAGCCGGGCTCCGCTGGAATACCCGAGAAACACGTAGGATGTTCTGAAATGTCATAACCATATAATCAGGAGGTCCCTTCGAGCAGTCACTGAAGCCTTTCTTGCTCTTGAAGGTCCCGCAAGGAGGCTGGGTCTCATAATAAACGAAAGCAAGACAAAACACATGGTCAAAGGACAGGAAGCTAGAGAAGGAGAGCACATCCAAATTGGAATCTATACCTTCAAAAAAGTCCAACAACTTTGTTTATTTAGGATGCCAAGTTAACTCCGACGGGGAAACAACAGAAGAAATAAAGCGAAGAATCACCTCAGCTAATAGGTGCTTCTTTGGTCTCAGACCCCTGTTCCAGAGCAGAACAATTGCCAGGAGCATCAAACTGCTTCTGTATAAAAGACTGATCCGCCCAGTTCTCATCTATGGTTCTGAGACCTGGACCATTTCTAGGAAGTCTGAGTCAAGCCTGCTGGTTCATGAACGCAAAATCCTCCACACTATTTTTGGTCCAATATGTGTCGGAGGTGAATGGAGGAAAAGGAGCAACCAAGAACTGAATCCTCTTTTGAATGATCCAGATATTGTGAAAATTATAGAACTTGGTAGACTCAGGTGGGCTGGACTTGTGATCAGAATGGGGGAGAATTAAATACCCAGAAAGGCACTCACAGAAGAGATCTATGGCACCAGGAGAGTTGGTAGACCGAAACTGTGTTGGGAGGACGGTGTGAACTATGATGCACACCATATCCTTGGGACCCGGAACTGGAGAGCAGTTGCACTTGACCGGCACAACTGGCGGAGGCTTTGACTCAGCAATGGGTTGTCACGCCACTGAAGAAGAAGTCTTTTGACAATTGGCATTGCAGCCTTATGACATTATACACATATCATGTAAGTGGCTAGGCATTGCAATATAGAATGTTCTTCCAGTTTCTTGGTTTGCGATTCATTTTTTGTTTTTCCAGCCAAGTATTCTTCAGGCATCAAAATCATGGAGCTCACTTGCAAACATTATTTCACCATACCACTGCTTCTACTAGAGGTAGAGAAACAATAGACATAGAGAACACTAATCCCACAGCATTTAATTATGAGTTCAATTCATTGCATGTTATTTGACAGCAGTGTTTAGGGTACATGAAGTATTAATTGTTAATTATTATGTGCAGATACTGTAATTGGTGATGTTTATTATTTGTTGCATTATTGTGTGTTTGACAATAGGAAACTATGAAAATTGCTGTATATGAGTGTTTTTGATTGTTGAAGTTGTGAGTAATGATATCTCTTGTTTCAGTTATTTATTCCACTGTTAGAAGATAAAATGATCCATGCAATCATCGTAACAATATGCATTTTTACAAACTTTCTCAACAGTATAAATTTGAAGATAGATGATTTCTGACAATTTGGGGCTGTCTCATTACTGCATTTGGATAAAAATTTACACTTTCGACCTGATGCCCGTAAAATTTATGGCCGCATGATTTTGCTCAAAAACCCGACGCCTGTAAATTGTATGTTTGTCACTTCACACGCGTTTAATGGCATTTGTACGAAACATTTACAGGCTTCTGTTGTTTGTGCTTGTAGACTAGACTTTGTCAACTGAATACACAGATAGCAGCACAAATCAGTTTTATGCTCTGTGATTTTCTGACTATTGTGAAACTTGCAATGTCGGTTTGTGTTACCCTGACTGTTTCATTTTGTACCATACAAAAGCAGATTATTGAAAACAGACTGATTTTACTTCCATGTTCCATAAGGAAATGGAAGTATGGTCATGGCAAAAAAAATCGTGTTCGAGATAACGGCAGATTCTGATTGTACTTACCCTAAAAACATGAAAAAAAGTCATTTTTCGAAAAGCGTCTGTGTAGAATTTTTTCTATGGCAAACGATAACAGCCGCACATTAAAACAGAATCAAATAATTTTTGCATACAGCCCTGAATTGTAGAGGACTCAAGGCCTATTGTTTTTGGTGTAGATCGGTTAAGGGTAAGGGATAGTTTACCTGCAACATTTTACGTTTTAACAAGAGTAAAGTGCTTAATTTTGATAAATAAAGTATCCTGAAAAGAAGGTCATAATAATCCACTGTAGAAAGGTAGATGAAATATCTATAAATGAAAAGGGTAGTTCAAGGGGGAAGGGGGTAATTTTTTTTTATAAATTAAAATGGTAGTTGATGATGGAGGAGGTAAATTTTTATAATTTTTATATGTGTACTATGTTATTGACAACAAAGAAGTAGTTTCTATGGAAAAATTTCATTCACTTTAACAAAATTCTATATTGAAAATATATCATTCCCGGCAGGCAAACACATCTCAATTGTGTAATGTTTACTTTTCCAAAGTTTTAGTATTGTGATTACCGCAATAAAAAGGGCGGCAGGACACACACAATTCGCGTTATTTCTGGCCTCAATCATGTTTATTTCCTTATGTTTGCACGCTTTTTAAATGAAAAGTTCCGAAACCCACACCAACACAACGCATGCAAGCTGAAAAGGTGGACAGCGATTTGCTTCCTGTGGATTCCTGGCCAGTGTAACTGCACGTGTTTACAGAGGAACATTTTATAGACAGACTTTTGGTCTTTAGGGAATGAACCCTTTGCAAGATGCTCAGGGTCTATTACTTAGTAATTAAGTAAGAAAAAATTTGTTATGGTATGAGCCTATCAAACTATATAGAGGTCTGCGAACCTTAAACAGTTGTTGTATGTAATCTTACTACAGACTATAAGTAATATAACAAAAGCAATTAAAATAATATTAAACCCATAATTACCAACAACCTAATGTAAGAAAGGTGAAAATAACAGTTATTAGTGTTAAAAAGCAATGTACAAGTTTTCAGAATATTGTGAAATAAAAGTGTTTAGGAAATATATCTTGTTATAATGTAAACATTGAGTAACACATGTAATTTGTATAAAATAAGTATGTAACTAATCTAGTAAGATTAAGCAATGTGTACAATCCTTACAACTAGTGGAATATATCCCTAGAAATTAATTATGTACATCAGGGACAAGTAAAAATAAGTTTAGAATAAATCATGTTAATTATAAATTGTAAAAACAACCCTGTGACGCATAAAACATGTTGTGAATCCAAGAGCTTTACTGAGTTAATCTATAGAAAAAAAAAGAAAATTGAATTGAATTGTTTGATTTGATTAAAAAATCAGAACACATATAATTCAAAGCTGAACATCTATATTAATAAATCTCTAGGGGGGTCTACGTTTTTTCACGGTAATCTCAGAATCTACTGTACTAATTTCAATGAAACTTTGCACGCTCATAGCAGGTACCCAATGGAAGGGTTTCCACTTTACTTGATAACGATAGGTTAAAAAGAACCAAAGTTATTGCAAATCACTCATTTTTTTTAAGTCCCGTGGCTTTGATCGCGAATATTTGTATATGGTTGTTGTGGTACTGTCGAGTTGGTAAATTGCTAATGGTACATCTATATTAATAATATTCTTATATTGTAAGTTATTAATATCCAAAAAGTGCGAAGCAATAGATCCATCATTCATGTTTCCTCGATACGTAAAATCAAAATGCAGTAACACAATTAGATGAAACGTTTATTCGTATAGAATAATACAAATAGTGTATACATAAGTATATTGATATCAGTTAGTCCATTTGAATATTTACATTTTAGTAGGGATATGGAATTCGTATCAGCATATGGAATTCATATAAACAATACAATAATTCATTGTTTGATTATATTGTAACATTGATTATATAGTACACATTGATTCTGACAAACCATACTCTTCGACATTTGAATATTCAGTAGGCCTATGTGCAGTAGGAATAATTAATTCTCAAGAATTATACTTAACTTACTTCACCTCAGTCATGCGATGAGTGTCAGTGATGTAGTGTCAATGCCTTTTTTCGTTAATTTTACGTCATCGGCAAGTAATATGTATTGTATAAATTATTAATTGCCCCCTAGAGATTTATTAGTATAGATAAAATAAATACATTTCCAATTTTTTTAGCTTTGCAATGCCAAAAAGACGATCATGTTTAGGAAGATCTAGGCCTATTGCTGCTGCGGAAAGACAGAGGCGTCTTAGAGCATCTGAAAATGACGTCGAAATGCAATCAGCTCCTGGAAACTCTTCAGAAAGATCTGGATTAGAAGAAGTCTCACGGGTTGAAAGTCCTACGAATCGTGAAAATAGATTAGCAGCACAAAGACGCAGGCAAGCGACTCTCAGATCACAAGGTCCTACTTTACGATGGAATGCAAAATTAAATAGTGGTTTCAATTATAATCCAGTTATTAACTACGCGAATGAAACAGATATCGGGTTACCAAGTATGGTTTGCCCACATTGCAAAGCTTTAAGTAGAAAAATGAATCACATGGATTATGTTGCTCTGCAGGAAAAGTGTGATTAGATCCCATACTTCCTCCTCCAGAACCATTAAAATCATTATTAAATGGAGAACATCTTTTATCGAAAAAATTTTTGAATGTATTAAGATCGTACAATTCAGCTTTTCAATTTACATCATTCGGAGCCAATGAAATAGTCAAAGGGAGCTTCATGCCTACTTTCAAAATTCAAGGGCAAGCAATTGTAACTATGATTTCTCCTTTAATATAATTATATTTTTATTTGTTGTGACTTACCTTGTAAACTAAATCCACTCTTACTCTGTTACATTTGTGTACACGTGGCGTTGTTGCCAACATAACTTTTTCTTATTAGGGTCCAGGGTCGTATTAAGCGAGCATAGCAAAAACAGTTTGGGCGTTTGAAATAATGAGTTTGAAATAACAGTTTGAAACTCGGAGTATTGCAGTTCCTCGTCAGACGTTCTCCATTTACCAGCAGGTGGTGTTCGCCGAACTTTACTGTTTTATGTCTGTTCTTTTACTGCACAGAAGTTACGTTACATTGTGTACTCTGGTTGTTAACTGCTTATACTTGTTACATTTTTGATTATTTTTTTATACTTTTAAAACACTTTGGCTGGCAATAATTTGCCAGCGAATTTTATAACGTGCTACTGCACTGATGGTAGTTTGTCGACTGAGGCAGACATATTGGTGTAAATTCGCCAGGTGGAAGGGATAATTCGTCATCAACCTATTGTTCTCGGGTGATGACGGCATTGTTTTACATCTCAGTTGTTACGTCTGTCGTATTTTCGATGACGTTTTAGCATGGTTCGATTATTGTTTTGTCTGAATAGGTGTCGTTCAGCACGTACACCAGTGACCTTGGCGTCAATTCGTCATGGCAAACTGCGTAGTATGATATATAATGGAAATTTTAACCTCATGTCGTTTAATACATTAAATCACAATAAAATTATATTTGGATGTACCTACAAATTCCTACACGGACTTATGTACCGTTACACAATGATTCCTCATGGGATCATTACTCCCCACACAAAACAAAGTACCAAAATTTCTACAGGTGTATTTCATAGCTTATTATTTACAGCAAGCTGAAACAAGAATGGATCATATTCGTAACCTGGATACACATTAGTAACAGAACTTCAAAATTTGCTTCACACAATCAACCCATATGTTAGTGAGCTGAAAAGTGCGTTTGAATTTGTAACATCTGCAAATAATAATCAGTACAATATTGTGATTCATGCTGATCAAAAAGAAAATAATGAAGAGCACAGGGCTCGCTACAATGCACCGACAACTAATGATGTGGCAGTAGTTTTAGTTAACCAGGAATGCGATAAACGCGATATAATAATCCGTGCGAGGGATCATACGCTACATCGAATTGCAGAAACACATCGAGCTTATGATGCTTTAGAGTACCCTTTAATGTTTTGCAGAGGAGAAGATGGTTATCATTTTACATTAAAATTAGTCGATCCTCAGACTGGGTTACAAACTACTAAGAAAGTTTCAGCTCTACAATTTTATTCGTACAGACTCATGATGAGAAAAGATGAGTACAATCATTTAATTTATTACAAACAGATTCTGAATCAATATATTGTTGATATGTATGCTAAGATAGAGACAGAAAGGCATATATACATCCGTACTCATCAAACTCAGTTAAGAGCTGAGAATTAGTCTACATACATTTGCAAGATGTATTATGAAATAATGAAAGTTTGGATAATTTAGGCCGCTTGGTCATTCTACCCTCAAGTTTCACAGGAGGTCCACGATATATATGCATGAGCGAATGCAAGACACTTTTTGCTACATACGCAAATACTCGTGGGCTGATTTATTTATTACGTCCACTACAAATCCTAAGTGGAGAGAGATCATCCAGGAGTTGCATCAAGGCTTTTCAGCTCAAGATCGACACGACTTGGTAGCATGCGTATTTCATCTGAAATTGAAGAAATTAATGGATTTCTTAGTGATAGGTAAAATTTTTGGCACAGTTGTCTGCTACATGTACAGCGTAGAGTGGCAAAAAAGAGGTTGTGATCTTACAATTCTTTACCTTTATTTAATTTATAATAACAAATTTCACTTACCTTTTATAGCCCAGGATTCTGCACACGAACTTGTGGCCTATAAGCGTGATTTAGGGTTATGTATTATAACATCTAAACTTGTGTTATAACTTAGGGAACCCGCAATAATTGGTTCGGCCAATTATACAGGCTGCCTTAGTTGTGACGAGCTGAAAATTAATCACAACGACAAAACAATTAATATAAAAGGATTCTGGGAAGGGGAGACTGTTGATTTATGCATTCAGTTTAGTCGGTACTCCCGATGACATCTCTTTATTACATATGGTATTAATTGCTCTACTTAAAATTCTCAACATATATGGTTCAACAGCTTACAGTTTACAAGATGATTAAATATTTTATTCTTTCATGAGGGCCCTCAAAATAAGATGCACATCAATTTAATTAATTCCACGGATCCGGGATTGAATGTAGTATGTTAATAATGGTCACCTCGCCATATACAATCTTTAAAATTGTGCCATTTGAAGAATGGACTTTATTAATCTTTTTAAAACAATAAAGCTTTCAGTTTAAACTTTTACTCTTTTACTACAAATAAGAATACAATTACTGTCAGTACTTAAAATGTCTTAATGTTGTTAATTTAATTGTCTTTGGTTGGATATAATATTTAGTATTTCATAACCACGGAAGGCTTGCCTCCGTGTCACCTTTTGGATGTCCTCCAGCTCCTCGTTATTCCAGTCCTCGGTCCACGGTTGCAGCATGTTTGATGTAGGTCAGGTATCTCTCATTATCTTCGTATCCGGCGATGGTGTAGTCCTGAAGTCTTTTAGATCATTGTGGGTCCTAGTTCTCTGCTCTTGGCTAACGGGTAGTAATAGCTCGTTGATTTGAATGATTAACACAAAAGTTTCATTCACCTGTATCCACTTCACATGATTGTTTATTTGTTGCACTTCACTTTATGGTCTTACCACAGTTTTAATTACATAAGTTTTATATTTTAAGATTTTTTGTAGAGATGTCATAGGCGCTAAATTTTCATTGTTCTTTCTTACTCGTTTACAACATATTTATATGAATCGCGGTTCAACTATATTAACGCAACACATTGTTTAATAGTATAAAGAATGCCTCTGTGTCTTAACTCACGGATTAATCACTTTAGGAAACAAACTATTTTTAACGTTCCACATATCTGCTGTGCGCAGCTTACGGGTTGACCGCTCCATTTCAAGTGGGTGAAAATAGTTTAGGCGTGAGAGTAGTAATCTCGCGACATTTACCAATCAACATAAAAGTAGTTCCATGTTTCTGCTTTATTTAAAAGATTAAAGTTTGACTATTTAATTAAGCAGAGATATTCTTAGTTACAGACGTTATTAAAATACATTACAGTGTATTTAATTATTTAAATAATGTCAAAATTTACAAGTATATTTAGTTTGTTAAGGGGTCGGAAAACAAGTTAATTCTGGTTAGTGCCTGTCTATGCAGGATTAATTAACAAGCTTTACCCTTTCTGTACAATCGTATTCCTTTTATTTTATTATTATAACTCTTATTAAATATTATTATTATTAATGATAGCAATAAGATTTAGTTTAAATGTGCAATTTTATTAAAAGTTTAAAATTTCTCAGCCTACACATTACCTATTTATTAATTACCATACTTGTATTAATGAAATCGTCACAGTATGGTATAACTACGCTCATTGTCTATGTTAATAAGCTCTGTTTATTAATCGATTTCAACATCTGTTTTAATTTTCTTTTAAATTTACTTAATATTCATTTTCTTCTCAAATAGTTACTGTTGATCTTAATTACTCTTCTTAAAAAAAAAAAATACAAAACAATCATCGAGGCTATTTGAACACGGTAAATATTCTACCTTAACGTAACATTTAACTATATTATATATGAGGCGGTGAATAACAGAACTCTCCTTTTCCACAAGTTAAAAAAAATGAGTTAGAGGTGGGGTATTTTAAAGGCAGTAGTTTTGCATCGAACAGAACTGTTTTTTTGCAACAATACAGCTCTATTCCATACAATAAAAGGCCTTAAAAACAGTAGTTGTTTTAAAACTCTCTTTTTCCATAAGTGAAAGTGCAACAAAACTAATCTTTTCCATTACTAATTTGTTGCCACAAAGCTGTCTTTTTCCAATGCCAACCATATTTAGTGTTTTTCAGTATGGACCAAAACTATCCTTTTCCAAACATCAGTTGTTCTATTTTCCTAACAGTCTGTTTTTAGTGTTTCATATCAATCAAACATGTGAGTTTTTTTTATTCCAACAACATTTGAATCAGCTGACTGTAAGCCACAGGAAAGCACATGGTTTTTCCTACATAACCTCAAATTGCAGAGCGATATTACCTTTGTTGCAATAGCATTGATCTGCCTTTGTCGTTAAAGTTATTTCCTCATATTTTAAGTTGTTTTTCGAAGTTTAGTATCTTTTATAGTTTTATAAAATGGAAGAAAACGGCGGCACCAGTGCCGATTGTGGACGTGGCAGGAAAAGGAAAAGAAGTGTTAAGAACTGGAAACAAACCAAACTCAGGGATGATAGGTAAGTTGTTCAAAATTTTTTAATATTTATTCAGCTATCACTAACTAAATATGCAGGCCTAGGTTCTGAGCAATTTTGTATTTTAGTGTTTGGTTTCAGGCACAAGGCGAAGTCACTTCCAAAAAAAACAGATTGTAACCACAACACCGAGACATTCAAATGTTCAACCGTAGGCATGCAAGACATAAGAAGATTTCATCAGGCATTTTACTCCACCTCAAGAAAAGTTGTTCAGGATTCATTTCTACTCAAATATACTGCACAAAATAAACCTGCGAGAACATCACGAGCTAAAATCGCTGGCTCCTCTAGAAAAACAACTTCCAATTCTTATTTCATCCCTACAAAAAAAGGACCTGTTCAGGTATGTGCCAAATCTTTTCTCACTATTCTTGGAGTTTCGAAATACAGGGTACAAATTTTGTGCAGAACACATCTAACAACTGGGCTTCCACCTAAAGAAAACAGAGATGGAGACCGGCGTTCGAAGTTCAATGAAAACAGAAAAAAACTAGTCACTGAGTTCTTAAAAAAACTTGAACCTGTAGAGTGTCACTACACAAGAGACAAAAGTACCAGGCTTTACTTGCCTTGTGAACTAAATTTGAAAAAGCTCTGGCGCATGTACAATGAAAACACTGATAAAGCAGAAAATAAAGTTAAATACAGTTTTTTTAGGAACATTTTTAATTTTGATTTTAATATGAGCTTCAAGACTCCTACCAATGATGCATGTTCCACGTGCATCCAGTTACAGTCTCAAATAAAAATTTCAACAAATGCTACACAGAAAAATTATTTGATAATGAGACCCCGAGTCCACAAACTAAGAGCTTCCGCTTTTTACTCAATCTTGAAAAATCAAAATGAGGACAACCAGCTAGTTTTATCGTTTGATTGTCAAAAGAATTTGGTCTTACCAAAAGTTCCTGATCAATCTGCATACTATAGCAGGCAGTTATATCAGTATAATATTACTGTTGTTAAAGGGCATTCAAAAGCTAAACAGAACAAAGAGAATGTAACAGTTTATGCGTGGTTGGAAAACGAACACTATAAAAGTTCAAATGAAATATGTTCTGCCATTTGGGATTCCTTAAACTGTGTTGACCTAGAGGGAAAAACTACAATTCTCCTATGTGCGGATGGCTGCCCAGGTCAAAATAAAAACACAATGATTATAGCAATGGTTGCAAAATTGTTTCAGGAAATTGCTCCTGCGACTATCGAAGAAGTAGTAGTGATGTACCCTGAGGTAGGACACTCATTTCTTCCCCCGGACAGGGTATTTGGAAGAATAGAAAAGGTAATAAGAAAGAGAGAAACTATTATAACACCATCAGAATATTTGGATATTTTCAGTGACTTTGCTACTGTAAAGAGGTTGGGGTCTGAAGTACCAGTTAAAGATTGGAAAACAGCAGTTCAAAGTGTGATCAAGCGACCTGCTAGTTGGCATTTTCGTTTTTCGCAAGCAAAACGTTTCATTTTTAAAAAAAGTGAAAAGCGCAAAGTAGAACTAGTTCAAGAGAGGTGCATTACAGAAGTAACATTGGCACCTCACAATCTATCATGAAGGTCGGGAAAAAACTTTGCAATATCGTTCCTCGTGCCTTGGAAAACAAAGTTCCTGTGAATTTAGCTAAACTGAAGGATGTCGACAAGCTGTTAAAAAGCCATTTTGGAGATGATTGGAGGCTGAACCCAGAATTGAACTATTACAAGATGGTGATCGATGATAATGAGGGAAACACTCCTGGTGTGGATCAACCACTTGAAAATGAAAACGACGGAATAAACAATATTGATGAAGTAGATGACTTGGTAGTTTAGATTAGTTTGAATTTTTATATTTTTATTTTTATATTTTTTTATAAATTTTTATAATGTAAAACACACAATTACACCAAATACACATTTCTCTTTTCTTCTTATTTGAGATTTTTTATTAATTTCAAAACTCTCCTTTTACAGGTGTGAGTTGCAACAAAACTGTCTAAAAAACTTTATTGCAACAAAACTCTCCTTTTCCAATTTGTTTTTGGTATAATTGGGTTTAATCCATAATCCATCCAATCGAGTTTAATGCATAAAATATTTTTTTTACTCTTGTATTTAGCTTCTTGTATGCTATGCCTATTTACAAAAAAAATTTCGACCCAAAAACTTCAATATTACCTTTGCAGTGAGTTTTTTTCACTTTGTGAAAAATCATCCTTGCCAGAGAAGGAGAGTTCTGTTATTCACCGCCTCATATATATATACAACCCAGCACCCGCTCACTCATTCATACTTGCCCCCTATTATATTTTATCTTCCCACTCCCATTATAATTGACTAATTTTTCCAATTTTAAAAGAAATTGTTTCTAGTTGTTGGCCAAATATTAAACTTAGTTACTCTTACTGCACGTGCTCACTGGTTCCGCCGCATGTCGTCCGCCACAGTTTTACGTAAATGTTCCGAAAGTCGATACTAAATTTTTTAGCACTGAAGACTCACTGTTATTACACCATTTGTATCACTTTCTTATAAATTTAAAGCATATTTTGATGTTTAATGAATTTTAGGCTCGCGAGCCTTTTATATTCAACCGGCCGCGAGCCCCCGCTGTAGATGACTCACGCCAAAACCGACGCTTCAAGATGGCGAAAAATGTTCTCTTTCTGACCAGCTCGCCCTGTGATTGGCCCAAAGGGCACCACGTCACACGCTAATTAGTTAAAATCGTCTTCCTTCCGTTATTAACTTCGGGTTCAAGAGTACATACTTTCTCATGACCTTTTGTGTCCTCTGAGCACACGTCGCAAAAGGCGGCACACACGCGCACTCTTACACATTCCTCGACACTTAATTGTTCTTGTACCTGACTCTGCCTCGCACGGTTTCAATCATAGGGTGTTTAACAAATCAAACTTTTGTGATATTAATGTGGCCCAGCCACATTGGCCCCAAATTATTACAATTATTATAAAAATAAACCCTCAGCTTTATTTGCCCTGTTACAATACCTCCCCAATGAGAGGTTTTCTGCCGAAACAGAAAAACTCTCATTGCTAAACCTAAGAGGATCAGTGAGGATGTGGTGCCGACAACCCCCTTTAATTCTTAACACATCATGGGTAAACTACCCCCCTAGCTCGGCGACTATGGCTGCATCCGAATGACATTACTGGACTTCTCTGGGCGAGATCCCAACACCGTAAAGTCGGACAGGTACACACCACAGTACCACCTAACCTTGTAACATTCTAAATAAAATCAACAACTAGCCTTATACCATACCAAATCCTCAACCGATATATCCCCCCTTACATACATACTGGGTTGCCTTTAGCAAGTACTGGGTGCGTACACATACTCATTATTACATTAAACACAACATCTCCACATTAATTCTTAATCTAAAATTCACAGAAATATTTTATATTTTAAATTCAATTCCATTTCTCAACTTTTAATCGTTTGCCTTACGTTATTATTTCAAATCAAATTAAAGTATTTAAATTTTGTTCAAATAATACAATAAATCTGAGTCCTTTATCCAAGATTCCTATTCAAGATAATTTACATCATCTCTTTCCATTAATTAATTTAATCATAATTCTCAAAATTCCAAAATCCTTTAAATAAATTTACTTTATTACTTCTCTTAACTAGATGCTAATAACCATAATAAAAAACACAAAATAAACAACTTATTTCTCTCATAAATTCCCTTATCACTACCTTTGTTTACAAAACATATAATATGAACAATATAAATCAGTCAATACATTATCAATACACATAATCAGCAATATATCCTGAACATAAAAACACAACAAACTGTACCTCAAAACAGATAAAAAATTTTTTTTTTCTTTCTTGGATTTCGTTGTCCATGACGTGTCCGTTACTTAACTAAATATCACTATAATATTGACGACTCGGAACACTAAGTTTTTTATAAGTAAAAACGTAAAGTTTTTATATCAAAACAGATATAATTCCCTCGCACAAATTCTACCCACGTACAGTAAACCTCACGAACGTCACACTCACAAGAAACGAACAAACACTCCTTGATAAAGGCCTAAAACATAACATACATTACAAACATAACAACCAAACACTAACAAAGCTCATAATTGACACAGAAACAAATATACAAAACACAGCACCAGAACATCAAGACACATTAAGACATAATATAAACAACACAATAGGAGTACATAAGACACCAGACAACAACAACCACAACTCAGAAATACACACAGCCATCAAACTGAGGGAAAAGGCACACAAACACAACATCACATTTGTAAAAGCTGACAAAGGCAACACGACTGTAATTATCCCCACAGACAACCTACACAAAAAAGTACAAGACTTCATAGAAAAGAACAACATCACAGAACTAAAACACGACCCCACCGACAGATACCAAAACTCAGTAAAACAAATAGTCAACAAAGCCAAACACATTATGACACATAAACAAAAGCCCTACATGAAACAAATCCGACCATCAGCACCTACACTCCAAGCGCTTCCCAAAATCCATAAAGAAGACATTCCGATCCGCCCCATTATCAACTACCGTAATGCCCCTGCACACAAACTGGCAAAATATCTAGACAAAATTATTAGACAACACACACAAATAGACAACAACATTGCAGTAAAAAACAACACTGACCTAGTAACAAAAATAAAAGACATACACATCCCCCATAACGCCACATTAGCCTCCTTTGACATTAAAAACCTGTACACAAACATCCCCATCTCTGAAACAATCACCATCCTACAAAACAAACTCAAACAGAACCACACACCAGACGAACTTATCAATGAAATAACAGAAACTCTGAACATTATCACAAAACAAAACTACTTTACTTATAACAATAAATACTACACACAGAACGATGGACTACCCATGGGCTCCCCCATATCCAGCATTCTAGCAGAAGTCTTCCTCCAACACTTAGAAAAAACAAAAATACTCACAAACAATGACAGACACTCACATAAAATACTATATTGGCACAGATACGTTGATGACATTCTAATACTATACAGGGGAAACAAAAGACAATGTGAACAGTTACTAACGCACATAAACAAAATACATAAAAACATAACCTTCACTGCCGAATACGAACACAACAATACCATAAACTTCTTAGACCTCTCCATCACAAAACTAGAACACAGGCACAAATTCAGTATATACAGAAAACCAACTACAACTGACACACTAATACACAACACCTCCAATCACCCAATACAACACAAACTAGCTGCTTTTAGAACCATGATACATAGACTTAACAACATCCCCTTAGATGAAATAGACTACAAAGACGAACTAAACACGATAAAATATCTAGCAGAATCTAACGGTTATGACAGAACAATAGTCAGTAAACTCCTACACAAAACACAAAACAAACAACAGACAAAGACAGAAAACAACAAATTCATAACACTAACATACATCAACAAACAAACAGAAAAAATTGCCCACAAATTCAAAAAAGCAGGATACAGAATCGCTTACAAAACTACTAACAAAACAGAACACACACTATCAAAACGCATGCCCAAAGCACAAAACAAATTCGATCTACCCGGTGTATACAAACTAAATTGTTCAAATTGCAGTAAATTCTACATAGGCCAGACAGGACGTAGCTTCAAACAGAGATACATTGAACACACAAAAGCACTCCACACCACTACAGAATCTACCTTCGCAAACCACCTCATTGAAGCAAACCACACATATAAAAACATCGACAATAACATGAACATACTACACGTACACACAAAAGGCCGAAAACTAGACACTCTAGAACAATTAGAAATATACAAACACACAAAAACAAATAAAAACGACATTCTAAACGAACAGACACAATTCAAATCGCACGCATTATTCGAACACATCTCACCACACACACACAGCTTCAATCTTTCGAAACACTATCTCGTCGCCAACAACAAGACGAGCAGCGCTACTAACGACAGCCTCTGATGAAGCCTTCTATAGGTGAAAGCCGGTTTAGGCTGTAAGGTAAAACTTTACGTTTTTACTTATAAAAAACTTAGTGTTCCGAGTCGTCAATATTATAGTGATATTTTTTTTTCAATAAATTTAAATTCCAGAACTATATATTCTGATAATTACCAAAAACAAATTATTAAATTAAATCAATTATTAAAAGGACATATGTATTGATTACATTGAACATTATACAGTTCACACCAGTCATCAGCTGATGTCTTACTAACAGGTGAATGACCTTTCTATAGGTACACTGTATACAACAAACACAAATACACAATATTATATAATTACAATCCTAAATGTTCTTGTAGATTAAAATCATTACAATTGAACCTAGCACTTAAAATCGTTTGTTCTCATAAGTGAAATACATCACTAATCATTGAATCATAGTTATAGTAACCGTTACTGAACAGGAACTGGGTCACCAACCACCAACTCTCTCTTTAGAGTAAGTGAAATTGAATGTCCCTCTGTTTACAGAGGTCGTTACCTTCTCACTGATTGCTCAGTTACTACTCCTACTACATCATTTTTCTTAATTCCCCCCTTTATACCCAGTTACAATTAGGCAACCACCCGCCGGATAAACCGGATTGAGCGTTTGCCTTATGCACAGATGCGTTATCTGTGCCCCTGGCTTGTAACGGCCAGCTCCTTTTCCACACACACTATTGTTTCCTGATGGTGGACTGTAGCGTCCATTTGCATCCCCAAGAACTGAAGTTTATATATGGTATAGACGCTGCCTCTACCGTTCTTGGTTCAGCGTTATGAAAAATTCGGCATTACTGATGTCCGAGGACACCAGTAATCCTACTAAATATGATTTACACACCCTTAACACGGCACTATCACCCCCTACGATGATAGCCGCTGTTCCATAGTTTGGTGATAACCCTGAATTGACCCCCCAGTTAATTTCTAAATTCACCAATTTTGAAAATAATAACTAGGATACAATCTGCCCAAACACACTTGCTACCAATAATCCAAATCCACGATCAGGGTTCGGTGACGCCGTGACCGCCCGAAAGTTGGGGAATCACAAGTAAAACATATATATATGTGTGATATAGTTACTTTTAAAATTTACAATTTTCATTACATAAAGTTCCTAGTCTTGGTTGTGTGTTCTAACACCATACATTTTCTTTCTTAACTTTCCTACTTGTGACCTTCATTAACATAAAATAGTGAGTACAACAAAATATTTACTTGTTCACCTAAACTAATCTCTTCCTACTAACACAATCTAGCACCAACTAACGATTAAATCTTATTACAATTTAATAAAAAGAATTTACTCTCCCTCCTTCCATTAAAATAAACATTTAATTTGCATCTGAATAAAAATTACAAACATTTCAAATTTAAGTTTAGTTTCAAATTCTATTAACTCTTTACCTTCCTACATTTTATTATTACATTTCAATTATGAATTTCTATTAAGCATTTTTTATCATTAACTGGTTTGGGTGATTCTCAGTCATTTATAATGATCTAATTTATTGAATGGGCACTAAAATATAACCTTACCCCCTTCCTCCTTCTAACAATCACTAACAGATGTACATAGGGTGACACCAATCTCTCAATAAAATTTACCTCCACTAATTCTCTAACTTCACTTAAATCATTCTCCTCTTATAATAAAATACCTGATACCCTCTTTGTACTTAGGATGTGTGTTCCCTCCCTTATACTCATTCCCTTATTAGTTCCTGGCCTCTCCCAGGTAACTCCGCCAACGCTCATTTACGGTTCACCTCCCGCCCCAACGCCTTTCGTTGAGAACTCCTTAGCACACCACCCTCTTTACAAAATTTCACCATCATCTATTTATTCCCCAATTACTGGATTTCGTTGTCCATGACGTGTCCGTTACTTAACTAAATATCACTATTGCATTAACGACTCGGAACACTAGGTTTTTTATAAGTAAAAGCATAAAGTTTTACCTTACAGCCTAAACCGGTTTTCTCCTTTATAAGGCTTCTTCAGAGGCTGCCGTTGGTGGCGCTGTCCGTCTTGTTGTAGGCGACGGAATCGAGTTTCGAAAGATCGATACTGTGTGTGTGTGGTGAGATATGTTCGAATAATGCGTGCGATTTGAAATGTGTCTGTTCGTTTAGGATGTCGTTTTTATTTGTTTTTGTGTGTTTGTATATTTCCAATTGTTCTAGAGTGTCTAGTTTTCGGCCTTTTGTGTGTACGTGTAGAATGCTCATGTTATTGTCGATGTTTTTATATGTGTGGTTTGCTTCAATGAGGTGGTTTGCAAAGGTGGATTCTGTAGAGGAGTGGAGTGCTTTTGTATGTTCAACGTATCTCTGTTTGAAGCTACGTCCTGTCTTGCCTATGTAGAATTTATTGCAATTTGAGCAATTTAGCTTGTAAACACCGGGTAGATCGAATTTGTTTTGTGCTTTGTGTGTGTGTTTTGATAGTGTGTGTTCTGTTTTGTTAGTAGTTTTGTAAGCGATTCTGTATCCTGCTTTTTTGAATTTGTGAACTATTTTTTCAGTTTGTTTGTTGATGTATGTTAGTGTTATGAATTTGTTGTTTTCTGTCTTTGTCTGTTGTTTGTTTTGTGTTTTGTGTAGGAGTTTACTGACTATTGTTCTGTCATATCCGTTAGATTCTGCTAGATATTTTATCGTGTTACTTCGTCTTTGTAGTCTTTTTCGTCTAAGGGGATGTTGTTAAGTCTATGTATCATAGTTCTGAAGGCAGCTAGTTTGTGTTGTATTGGGTGATTGGAGGTGTTGTGTATTAGTGTGTCAGTTGAAGTTGGTTTTCTGTATATACTGAATTTGTGCCTGTGTTCTAGTTTTGTGATGGAGTGGTCTAAGAAGTTTATGGCATTGTTGTGTTCGTATTCGGCAGTAAAGGTTATGTTTTTATGTATTTTGTTTATGTGCGTTAGTAACTGTTCACATTGTCTTTTGTTTCCCCTGTATAGTATTAGAATCTTATCAACGTTTCTGTGCCAATATAGTATTTTATGTGAGTGTCTGTCATTGTTTGTGAGTATTTTTTTTTTTCTTGGATTTCGTTGTCCATGACGTGTCCGTTACTTAACTAAATATCACTATAATATTGACGACTCTGAACACTAAGTTTTTTATAAGTAAAAACGTAAAGTTTTACCTTACAGCCTAAACCGGCTTTCACCTATAGAAGGCTTCATCAGAGGCTGTCGTTAGTAGCGCTGTTCGTCTTGTTGTTGGCGACGAGATAGTGTTTCGAAAGATCGAAGCTGTGTGTGTGTGTGTGGTGAGATGTGTTCGAATAATGCGTGCGATTTGAATTGTGTCTGTTCGTTTAGGATGTCGTTTTTATTTGTTTTTGTGTGTTTGTATATTTCTAATTGTTCTAGAGTGTCTAGTTTTCGGCCTTTTGTGTGTACGTGTAGTATGTTCATGTTATTGTCGATGTTTTTATATGTGTGGTTTGCTTCAATGAGGTGGTTTGCGAAGGTAGATTTGTAGTGGTGTGGAGTGCTTTTGTGTGTTCAATGTATGTCTGTTTGAAGCTACGTCCTGTCTGGTCTTGCAATATAAACTAAATTGTTCAAATTGCAATAAATTCTACATAGGCTATCGTCTTAAAAATCCTTCTCTACTTGATGGAACCCACAAGTGTTCTCACTGTGGAACGCGACTCTTCGTGGAGGAAGTTGGAAGAACACAGTGGTGCTGCGGACTAGGAAAATGTGATTGATTTTCCAATTCTTTCAGATAAAATTTATTCGTACAAGCGGTTCCTAAAACATCCGCGGAGGTATAACGACCTCTTCTCTTTTTGTGCCCTTTCGGTTCCCTTAGGCTATCACCACCCTAAAGGACTCTCTTGTATGAAAATATTAGGTCGGACATACCATTTGGTGTATGATTTAAATTGCGGAGGCCGGAATAATAGTTTTCTTTATATAGACGACGGTAATGCGCGGATCGCTGAGGGCCAACAGAAGCAACTGGAACCTGAAATAATACGCGAAATCCAACAATTTCTTGGATCCCGAAACCCATACGTTTCCCTTTACAAGAAGTTACATGAGGAACCTTCAGAAAATGCCCGCCTTGAATTCGAAACCACCTCGCGACGAACACACGGACCGGTTTTAGGTGACAGGCCGCTTTCCACTGAAGTCTCGGCAGTCCTCAGTTGCGATGAATCAGAACCACCGCAGGGAAAATTCTGCGTTTGGAAAAAGCGATCAACAGAGCCGAGAATTATACACGCCAACAATTTTTTGGTCGAACCTTTCCAATACCCTCTTCTGTATCCCGAAGGCCAACCGGGTTGGCACTTGGGTAGGTCAGATAACAAGGGACAAAAATTGTCCCTCTTGAAGTATACTCGGTGTTTACTTCTTTCGGAAGATAGGTTTTCAAGGTTCGGCCCTCTTTCGGAAACTTGGCTGATCGACATGTATGCGCGGATCGAAGGACAGCGATTGTTCTTTTTTCAGAACGAGCAGAAGAAAGCACAAAAACCAGGAAGACTTCGAACTGGCCCAATGGATGAGGTGCAAGCGGCGGTTGAGAAAGAGATATTACGTGACGAAACGGTGCAAGGAGTAGGAAAAATAGTGTCGCTGGAAGAATATATCTTCCTCACACGTTTACCGGTGGCCTGAGTTACATGGACGCGATGGCCCTCGTATCCCGATTAGGCGGCCCCACGTATTTCCTAACTTTTACAGCTTGCGGGGGCTGGGAAGAAATTAAAAAATCCAATCACCCCGACAGTAGACATGGGCCCCACTTATGTAACCGGGTTTTCGAACTTAAAAGGCGAGAATTAATGCGCGATATTCAAAGTGGTAGATTATTCGGGGAAATCGCGTATATAGTATGGGTAATAGAATTTCAAATGCGCGGTTTACCTCACGCGCATATTTGTTTTAGTGTTAAAAATGGTGGCCCAAAACACAACACGGAAGTAGACAGGATAATTAGGGCAGATATTCCGGGCGAAGAAGAGGCTGGCGGCAAACTAAGAAGTCTTGTCTTGAGGCACATGAAGCACGGACCTTGCGGGCCCCCATACAGAACAGATTTGCCGTGCTGGGATCGAGAACTGCAAAAATGCAATAAGTTTTATCCAAAACCACATACGGACACCACGTACACAGACGAAAGAGGATTCGTACAGTACGAGCGTAACAGCGAAAACAAAACGACCGTACAATTTAAACATCAAATGATAGAGGTCGATGATAGGTGGATGGTGCCATACAATGCGGCGTTACTGCTGAAGTATGAATGCCACGCTAACCTGGAAATTGCGTCGGCCCGCAGAGTAGTAAAGTATCTTTTCAAATACATTTCGAAGGGTTCTCCGCTTCGGCGCATTACAGTAGTTCGGGAAGATGAAGAAGTCGACGAAGTTGAAGAATACGTAACAAAACGGTACATAGGAGCTTCAGATGCTGCTTGGAGGGTTCTGGAATTCGATCTAACAGGCCGCAAACCAGCAGTTATAAATTTGCCGGTTCACCTAAAAGGAAAGCACAACGTCGTTTTTCGTCTCGGTAACGAACAGGAAGCGTGTGAAAAATCAACGTCCCTTTTAATTTTATACTTCGGTCGCCCTGATACTCCGGAAATGAATGACCTCATTTATTTAGATTTTTACGAGCAGTACAGAATCCACCCGAGCAGTCCAAAATCCTCCCTTAATGCGGTTCGGCATTCGGACGGGAAACACTTCATAACGCGAAGACAGAGGGGTGATTGTGTCGCGAGACTCTTTTGGGTCGCTCCCACCAGAGGTGAGCAGTATTATCTGAGAATGCTGCTATGCAGGTATCCATGCCGTGGGTATGAGGACTTGTACGCTCTCGGAGGCCCTGATTGCAAAACGTTCCAGCAGGCGGCTAGGTAATTGGGACTCGCGGATGATAAAAAAGAATACTTTGACGCTCTTGAAGAGGCTGCATGCTTCATGAAAGCCGACAGATTGAGGCAATTTTTTGTTATGCTCTCGGCGATAGGATCTCCGGTGCCGGAAATGTGGGAGAAATATAAAGCAAATTTATGCGAGGATTTTTTGGAACATTTTCACGAAGATGAGGAAAGAGCGTATAGGTTAGGTCTTATTCCCATAGAATAGGTGTCTGCGCCGACATGGATCTTCGCTTCTAGAGGCCGGTCTTCCCGTAGTTGAAGATGATTCCACGGAATTAGGTCGCGAAAAACTTCAATACAGCGTCTCAGTTCGGAATGATTTTGTCGAGGAATGGGAATCGCGGCTTTCTTCTGATCAATCTAGGGTTTTTGATTACTTTAAGTTGCTCATGCGCGGCGAACAAAATGAAAAAGTTCTCTTCTTGGACGGTCCTGGCGGTTCGGGAAAAAAGCTCCTTCTTAAAATTATTTAAGCTTTCGCGCGGTCTCAAGATAAAGTCGTCTTATGCGTAGCCAGTTCCGGCATCGCCGCTCAAAATCTCACCGGAGGTACGACTGCACATAGCCTTTTCAGATTACCCCTAGATATACGCGATGACGGTTTCTGGTCGATAACCAACGGGACACAGAGAGCTGAACTCATCCGAGAGGCGACTTTACTGATTTTCGATGAAGCGGCTATGGCGCATAAAAAACTAATCGAAATGTTGGACCGGTCTCTCAGAGACCTGATGCAAAAGGATGAGTTGTTTGGCGGTAAAATAATAATTTTCTCGGGACATTTCAGGCAAATTCCTCCGGTAGTAGAAAACGCTAAGACAAATGCCGATATCGTTCGTGCGTCAGTTCGCGGATCTTATATCTGGAAAAAAGTTAAGTCGTTCACAGTAGGGGGAAGATGGTGGTCCTGACTCACAAAGGATTGCCGCCTTTCCCACGCTCTCTTAAAAAACGCTAAAAAAAATCAAAGGGTGCCGCCTTTCCCACGCTCTCCCGCAGCATCCAATGGACCACAGCATCCACGAATGGACCACCAGCATCCGCGAATTTCCGCGAATATAATTTTTTATTTTTTTAATTCGCTCTCTTAAAAAACACTAAAAAACAAGATCTTTCCCGCAGCATCCAATGGACCACCAGCATCCGCGAATTTCCGCGAATATAATTTTTTATTTTTTTAATTAAGCTGATTTGCATATCAAAGGTGTGGTGGGGTGTATGGTGGTGGGTGGGTGGGGGGGTTCAAACTTGATGTGTGTGTTATAGTGTATATGAAAACTATATGATCAGGGTTACCAACCTTTGAATTATAGTGTATAGATCAGGTCTACCAACATTTTTCTGTGGTGGGAAATTCAAACTACATAAGCAGACACATTATAGTGTACATTAAAACTATATGATTGTTGTCGACTACGATATCAAGTTATCAACTCTTTTACCAGCCTTTGCATTATACTGTATAGATCAGGTCTGCCAACATTTTTCTGTGGTGTGAAATTCAAACTATATAAGTAGACACATTATAGTGTACATTAAAACCATATGATTGTTGTCGACTGTGATATCAACTCTCTCTCTCTCTCTCTCTCTCACTCTCTCTCTCTTTGTCAGATGAATGTACGTATTAGCGGTCATTTACGTGACTTTACATCGATTTAGAAATTTATATTTAGCAAAAATAGTAATTAAGCGTCGTATTTGGTAATGTATCACAGTTGAGGTCAATCTACACAAGTAGACGTGAATCCGCTATAATTTGGGCGTTACACTAGTCTATCTGAAAATTATTAAATACCTGCATGTCTTTACACGAATGGCTCTGTGTGTTTAACGCTTTGAGTAAATGTTTATTAGTTCTGAAGTCATATTTGGTAATGTATTTTTATGTATTTATATGTAATTGTCAATCTACACACGTAGACGTGAATCCGCTATAATTTGGACGTTACACTAGTCTATCTGAAAATTATTAACCACTCGTCATTATTACCGTCTGCATGTGTGTACAGAACAGACACTCTAGTAGATTACTGTTGTCTCTCTTTCTCTCTCTCTCTCTCACTGTCAGGTGAATGTACGTATTAGCGGTCATTGACGTGACTTTACATCGATTTAGAAATTTATATTTTGCAAAAATACAGATTAGAGAGTATTTACTTCCAAAACGAACATGTACTTCTAAACTTCCAATTACTTCCACCCCACTGTTGAAGTTACAGATTTTATTTGAACGTAAAAATTATTGGATCTTATTTGTATTAAAACATTATCATGACAAGTAGAAATCCATTCTTTCAATTCGTTGAGAGCTTCACAATAATGTTAGTCTATTGTGTGTGTGTGTGTGTGTGTGTGTGTGTGTGTACTAAGTAAATTGTTTGTACATCAATGAATAATATAATCGTACTAGTTTTAATGTAATGTGTATTGCTGCTGCTGCTGCACACGTCGGCAAAAATTCCCTCATTCAAATCGTTGACAGCGTCAATAAGTATGATTTGAATCTTCTGGTGTAGCAATTCCCATAAGTTAATGTACTTTACAAAATAATTACTCATATGTTCAGAGGTTTATAGCGAAATAAAATAAAATGATTAAATATATATATATATTCACAAACATAAATATGGTTTACAGACCAATGTAATACAATATTTTAAAAATTCATTTTACATCGATTAAATATATATTGTAACATAACAAAATTATCACACTAAACATTTGAATTAATGTTACATAAATAAAAGAAAAAGTTCCATAGTGAGTGAGAAGAATAAATTGTTTAAGGATTACACTAGAAACTGTATAATTAAGTCTATAAAATGTTAATAGAGATGGAAGATAATAAAGAAAACCATTAATTAAAATAACCTACTATGAAAAAACCAGTTAAACCAGCAGTATACCCAGTAGATTGGGGAAGCAGAACAAAAAGGGAAGGACCATAAAAAAGGAAATAATCTGTCATGAAACCATTTTAATAAGGAAACTACTAATGTGATATTTGAAGAAGGGACAAAACATATCAAGATTCCCACAAAGAGACCAGAAACAGGAAGAGATATGCCAAAACAAAATGTTAGTCATATAATAAATACCATGAGACAAAATTGAAACCGATATAGGTAAACCCCAAACAAGTTACAAGATACAATACTATAAAACACAAATTGTATATTAGTTGTAAGTGTAATATGTTAAAAAACATGTCAAAAGAGACTACCATAGTGTAGAACTCACTAAAAAGACTACCAGAGTGTAGAATCCAATAAAGTGAAGTGAGATAACAAAATTAAGAAACTACAGAGTGTATAGTGAGAAACATAGTTAAAAAATCTATGAAAAAATCTTCAATGAAGTTTAAGTATTATAAAAAGACTACCATGAGTGTAGAATAATAATAATAAAACCATTGGAATGAAAGACAGTCTAAGGACTGACAACATTACCAGTAATAAGAGTTTTTAAATTAGATATAAGAAAAACTATTACATATGAAATGTTTTCTTTAATTATAGCTAAGTAAATGGTGAGAAGGACAAAAATACCAAAGGACAGTTCATAACTGAAGGTATGACTAATATTAAGATGTTTGTTATTTATTATTAATTAGATAATATTTTAGATGTAAGGTGTAAATAGATACACGATGTTTTTTAATCACAGTTAAAGTGTTTTCAAAAGAATCATAAATACACAAGACAGTTAGTGACTGACAGTGTTACTAGTAATAGGAGTTTTTTATTTTTTATTTTTTAATTAAATTATGTCTAGGATAAGCTATTTTGTTATCATTTGATGATACAGTAAAAAATAATAGGAATAAGATGTTTTTGTTAAAATTAGGTGATATATGGAAAATAGTTGATAATAAGATGTTTTTGTTAAAATTAGGCATAAGATGTTCATGTTATGGTTCAATGATGTTATTAGTATAAAGAAAGTTTAGTAGATACAAGATATTCTATTGTATTTAAAATCAGGTCATTTAATTTTCCATTGTGTAAGTCAGAGAGGCAAGTAGGGCATAAAAATGTAATAATTCTATTCAAATCAGTAAACCATGTATAATTGTACAAACAGACCAGCCAAGACACCATTTTTGTAAACACAGACTGGCCTATAAACCAAAAAAATTATCTATCAAAGAATTAATCTATGTAATAGGAATAGAATTCAATACATACAATACAGAAATTGAAAGTATAATTAATACAGATACAGTTAATAGCAAATAGAATGACAAAAGAAAGAAAATTAACTTCTTTTGGAAACAGTCAAAAATAGGCTTATGATAGTAATCAAATCAGACTAAACAGCAAATTAATCAATATTGAAATGTTTTAATAACCAAATTATTAACAACAAAGTAATTACGGAGTTATTAGGTGTATTCCAGGGAAATATTATACCGAAAAAACAAATAAAAACCTTTAAAACACTGAATTTGTACAAAATATGGGGCATACAATCATTATGTAAAATTGTAATTTTTGGGCTTAAATGAGTTTGAAACAAACCCAGCTATATATCAAAAGATGTAAAATTAAATAATCAATATTACTGAATAGTTAGATTCATGTAAAATTAAGAAATATTTGAAATACAGTAAAAAATAAGAAAACTTGTTATGTATAGTTAGATAGTGAAACAAGTCTTAGACAGATATTTTATAATTAAACAATATGAAGAGGAAAAAGACATACCACAAATTGCCCTAAAACGACGACGTTGCGTCTATTAGTCTATTGTTAATCGCAAAGCTGAACAGTTGAAAAATGTGTTAGTGGAGTATTGAAAACCAAATAATTTGTATTAAAACCAAGTGTGGTTATGTGGCGTGTAACGGAGATGAACTAACAAGTGAAATAACCTTATCTATCAATGTCTAACACTTCATAAGTTTCCAAAAACACAGTATAACACCATAAAACTCAACACCAGAAATCGACAGCCATTTTGAACAATTTTTGGAACGAATTCACAGAAAACCAACACACATAGTTGAACACCACACTACACAAGAGATCCATCCAGAATTCGACATCGCAGACGACGAGGGGACATTCAACACTATATTATGGACCAACACCACTTCGCAGAAAAGGGAACATCGTTTTATTTCTGTGGGAGAAGATCTTCAATTCCAACAGCATTGTAGCAGTCAAAATCGAGCAGACGGCGGCCATTGCTGAATTTCCTATAAAGACGATCAGCCAGTGCTTCCTGGAGAGGAGTGACGTCATTTCTTCGACTTGGTTCGAAATTTAAATAATTTCTTTCTAATTGACAATTGTAATAATAATTCTGTTCTATTTCAGATATTAACATTTAGTTTAAGAATACCTGTTAAATGTATCTTGTTCCTTGCCCTCTGACCATTTCGACTCGTTAAAAGAACCATAAATTTAAACTTGTAAAAAATATATTTGTTGACTTTTCTCACTGCCGACTGTGGCGAATATTCGCCAGTGCCTGGGACATGCGCAGTTTGACTGGCGCACAATTTTGAATGAATAAACGCAAATCATTATTCAGTTACCAGCATTGTTTTTATTTCTACCATTAATGTTATTATTATTTTTTATTAAGCAAAAACATAATTCACATTGAGAGAATAGATATAGAAGGAAATTACAAACTCAACTAATTAATTAATTATTATTTAATTAAATTAAATCATTCCATCAAACTCGATACAAGAACAAGAGAAAATATTTGCACAATTTTTAAAGTTTGATGTATTTGTTATTTCTCAATCAAACACACCTAGTTATAACATATTCTTATCATCAATATCTTTATATTTTATTTATTATTACATTTGAAATTATATTACAATTTGACTAGCCTAACCAGTGGGGCTAAAGGAAGAGCACAATACCCTTGTTATCACAAAAGCTACACACACAATATCTACATATCAATATTATTTTTATTCTTATCTTTATATTTGTAATATTATTATTACATTACTAATTGGCGTTTCCTTAGAGGAGCTTAGTAAGACATTCATCAATATCAATTATATTTTTTATTTTTATTTTTATTTGTAATAAATTTATATTACAAATTGGCGTCCAACTTAAGGGGCTTTAAATAGGAAGTAATAGAGTTGTAAAATAAGGACGAGTGTCCAATTTCCTATTTTTAGCTTGGCAACGGTCAACAGGTCGGAAGAGGGAGTGAGATGCACAGGAGAGCTACATCAAGGAAAAGGGCTATGGAGGCCGAGCAGGAGATAAACATGGAGGATAAAGAAGCGACACCAGTGGAAGATGTGGAGTTAATGTTACCGCCAGCAGAACCAAATAAGCCTGCACCACAGAAGGAACAGCCGGAGAAATCTACCGCAAAGGAAGATACAAAATTTGATCAAATGATGGAGATGTTACTCAAAGAATTTAAAACGACAAAGGAAGAGTTGGGTAATAAGATGGAAGAAAGCAGTAACAAGATGGAGGAGAAGATGGAAGAAAATAGTAAGGAAATGAAGAACGATAACCAACGATTGAAGGAGGAATTAAGAGAAAGCAGTAAGAAGATGGAGGAGAATAGTAAGAAGATGGAGGAGGAAATGAAGAACGATAACCAACGATTGAAGGAAGAATTGGGCAATAAAATTGGAGATACTAGCAAGAAGATGGAGGAGAAGATGGAAGCAAACAGTAAGAAGATAGAAGAGAAGATGGAAGAAAATATTCAGAAAATTGAGGAGAAAATGGAGGAAATAAAGACTGACAATAAACAGTCGAAAGAGGAATTAACCCAGATAAGCCAAAAAATGGAAGAAACCAACAAGAGGATGGAAGAAACAAATCAGAAAATGGAAAGCAATAGTCAGCAATTGAGAGAAGAATTGAAGGAGACGAACCAGGAGAACATGAACCGGTTAGACGGAAGAATGGAAATATTGAAGGAAGAATTGAGCCAGAAGATAGCTGAAAACAATGAGACAATCAGCAAGAAGGTAGAAGAGGAAATAACGGTAATCGAACAAAAGGTTACCAGAGCTGACGAAAAATGGAGTCAAACCGAACAAGAAGTACGGAGTATCAGGACAGAAATAAATACGAAGGTTAACACCATTGAAGAAACGACTAGGAAGACGTTGGAGGAAAAACTAAAGGAAACACGGGAAGACTGGGAGCGAGTGCAGGACCGATTCACAGAAAAATGTGACGGCATAGAAGCTGCTGTGACCAGTATCAACAGTCAGGTACGACAGAACCAGACAGATATAGACCTATTCCATAGTCGACCGACAACCATTACCAGTTGTCCCAACAGTGAAAATCGTGAAGGGATTAACTTCAGGTTTTATAAAAATAAACCCATGGAATTCCTAGCAAGAATCGAGGAATACTTTGCCTTTGAAGCGAGGTAATCGCTGGAGGGAGAATAAAGAGGTGCTTGACGAATCGTTCAAGGAAATAGCAGACAATTGGTGGATGGCGATAAGAGACGAGGTGACCGACTATCAACAATTCAGAAGGCTATTCAAAGCCAAATATTGGTCTGAATCAACGCAAAATATCGCCAGAGACGGGATATGTCATGGGAAGTACAACCCGTATGGGAACCAAACTTTAACGGCGTACTTTTTAGGAAAGGTGTGCGTGGCCAAACATCTAGAGCCCCGAATACCGGAAGAATGCCTGGTCAGCAAACTCTCATACCACTACGAGGAGGATATTATCAGAGCCAGACGAAACAGTCAAATAAAGACGGTGCAAGCCATGACCGAGCTTTTAGAAATGTACGAGCACGAAGACTATTACCGTCAAAGTCGCAGGAGATATGAAAAGCAGGAACCAAGGAGTAACAACAATAATTTGAATAATAATAATCGGCAAAATGTGGGTAACAATAATAATTATAATTCCGCAAATCGGAATAATGCCGAGTACAATTATAACCCCAGAAATAACAATAATTTGCCCCGTATTAACAACAATAATAATAATAGTAATATTCCTCGAATAAATAATTATAACAACAACCACAACAATAATAATAATAATAATAATAGCCGTCCACAAAATAACAACGGTTATTACAATAATAATAGTAACTATGTTCCAAATGGTCAGAGGAACCCCAACCTTTCTAATAATAATAATTATCATGGTAATTATAACCGGAATTACCCAAATGGAGGTAACCACAATTACAGGACATATCGACCTAATTTTAACTACATCCGAGCAGAAGGCAGTGGACACAGGAGGTACCAGCCTCAACGGAGGAGCCGATACTACGAGTACGAGACCTTCCAAGGGAGCCAGGGAAGTAATCGGTACAGAGAGTACGAGCCCCGACGTAGTTCCAGCCTGGATAATCAGCGAAGACTACCTGTAACAGAAGCCCAACCAGACGATCGAGCAGAACCAAACGAAACAGCCTCAGGACTTCAAGCTGACGCTTCCAACGGTCTAACCCGTAATGAAGCGGAACATTTAAACGAACGGAGGCAGTAATAAACCCCAATAACCCTTTACTGCTCCAATCTGCTGGGTTTAACCAAGTAGGTATGAATTTGAAGAAAAACAGAAAAAATTTTACCATAATATACAGCAATTATTTAAAGGATATCCGTAAGGACCTATTAGAAGAAAGTGAGCTTAATATTAACAATAATGATAATGAAATAATATACATAATCGCAGAAATTGAAGGTATTTCTGTTCCTATAATGATAGACACTGGAGCCAATGTCTCCATAATAAATCGAAATGAATTGGACCGGATACAGCAGGAGTGCCACAAAAACTTACCGGTACTACCTATTAATAATATTGTACTTGTAGGAGCTACCGGCCGACAGAACAAGACCATAAGAAAGCAGGTATCCCTCAATGTCAAAAGTCAGGGCATTAGTGTGGATATGATATTTCTTGTTGCAGCCGGATTACCTTTCAACATCATGATAGGATGTGACATATTGCGCCGAAACTCAGCAATTATCGACTTGTGCCGAGGAAAGGTATCACTCTTTGCTGAAGGTTCAACCTGGATAGCCAATTTAACTGATAACAAGACTTTAGACTCCAGACAACTTCTTGACCACCAAAATAAGGTGAATTACTTATCCAACTACTCAACAAACAACAAGCCAGTACATCAAGATTCGGAGGAAGACCTATGGCAACAAAAGATTCAAGAGATACGTAACTTCCAGTGCCACAATACTAACGAGCAATTAGAGGAAAACCAGCTGAATCAATTGGTAGAAATATATGAGAAATATCGGGCTGTATTTTCTGACGAACCTGGAAGGATCCGGAACTACCAATGTTCCATACG
This sequence comes from Magicicada septendecula, assembly GCA_034769895.1. Lineage (NCBI taxonomy): Eukaryota > Metazoa > Arthropoda > Insecta > Hemiptera > Cicadidae > Magicicada > Magicicada septendecula. The sequence continues at coordinate 208,024,408 of CM068372.1, forward strand.
ATTCAGAGAACCGGTAGAATTTAACCGAAAGTCGTACCCAATAGCACAATCTTTGAAAGAAGCCGTACGCACCGAGATCCAGAATATGATCCGTAGAGATATCATCGAGAGCAGTCAATCGCCATACACTAGCCCAATTGTGGCCATACAAAAGAAAAATGGGAAGGTAAGGCTTTGCCTTGACGCTCGTGAGATAAATAAGATGATAATAAACGATCGTACCTCACCTGGCGAAATTGATGAAATTTTGAAGAGGTTCCACGGAACACGATTCATTACCACCTGGGATACGGTATGCGGCTATTGGCAAGTGGAGTTGCACCCAGCAAGCCGGCAATATATGGCGTTCATCTTCGAAGGGCGCAATTATCAGTTTAAGAGGTTGCCCTTCGGGTTGGTGAATTCAGTAGCGGTTTTTGTCGCCTGTATGGATCATATACTAGGACCAGAAGCGCTCCAATTCACGACTGTCTATGTTGACGATCTCCTAATAACATCAACCAACTGGGAGGAACACTGTTATCGTGTGGAGTATGTCTTGAAGAAGCTTGCTGAAAATAATGTCACCCTTAAACTGGACAAGTCCAAGCTTATAGCTAAAGAAGTTCAATTCCTGGGTTTCCAGCTAAACAGTCAAGGAATAACACCATCAACAGAAAAGGTAGACGCCATACAACGTTTCCCTACACCAAAAAACAGGAGGCAACTACAATCATTTTTGGGCCTGTGTAACTATTATAGGAAGTTCCAGAATAATTATTCCGAACTAACAGCCCAGTTTCAGTACCAGTTATCGTCCAAGAATAAATGGCGATGGGGTCAAGAACAAGACGAAACCTTCAAATCAATTAAAGAGAAATTTTTAGATGCAGTAATGCTCAACCATCCAGATTTTAACCGACCCTTCTTTCTAAACTGTGACGCTAGTAACATTAGCTTGGGATCAACACTGTACCAAGAAGATGAAGGTGGAAACCATCTAGTAGTGAGCTTTGCTAGCAGAACCCTTAACCAGTGTGAGAAGAACTATAATGTGACGGAAAAAGAACTGCTAAGTGTAGTCTTTGCCTGCGGGAAGTTTCGGACGTATATCCTCGGATATCCAGTGACCGTCCGAACAGATCACAAGTCAATATCATTTCTAAGAAGATGCGAATTAAGCCATGGTAGATTGACCAGATGGGTACTCGCCCTACAGGAATACGATATACAGTGGGAGTATGTTCCTGGAAGGAAAAATGTAGTAGCCGACGTATTGTCGAGAGTGAATCTGGAAGAACAAACATTTGAAGGCGAAAAGGAGAGCATTTTGAAAATCTATAACATTATTAAGGGCAGATCCGATTTAGAGAAGATAGTGCAGGACATCAGCAAACACCAGCAGTCCGATCCGAAGTTAAACTCTATTAAACTTCGTCTCTCCAACCAAGATGACACAATAAACAAATTTTATTGTATACATAATGGGATTTTATTCATCAAGACATCCCTTGATGAAGAAATATGGAAGATCATGATCCCTACTACAATCGAAAAGGATCCTGGACTATCACCTACGATACGGTCACATGGGAGCCATGAAGGTGATCAAGGCAATAGAAGAGAATTGTCACATAAAAAGTATCAATAGAAAAACGAGAAACTACCTTAAAACCTGTCTGATATGTCAATTGGTGAAAACCAACAATGAGAGAAAGGAAGGTATGATGATACCAATTACCTCACAAGCCAAACTGGAAAAGGTCTTTCTGGACATATGTGGTCCATTTCCCCGCAGTGGCGGACGCCATCGATACAAGTATATTATTATTATGATGGATCATTTTACAAAATTTACAAAACTATACCCTGTGAACAGAGCCACCACTCTGAAGACTCTAGAAATAATAACAAATCATTACATTCCAGAGGTAGGAAGCCCGACATCCATAATCACCGACCATGGAACGCAATTTAAGGGTTGGCGGTGGAGAAATACTCTGAATACATTGGGCATTAAGACATACAAGACGTCTGTCTACCACCCCAGCAGCAATCCAGCGGAGAGGGTACTGCGAGAGGTCGGAAGAATATTACGGACTTATTGCTATAACCAACAAAAGAAGTGGCAAGAATATTTATTAGCTACGGAAGAATTCCTTAATTTGTCATATCACACCGCTATTGGTACCACGCCATACACGGCAATGTATGAAAAACCGCCTCCGAGAGAAATACAAGAAATAATAGAGTTCCCCAGGAGTCAAGAATACAAATTCAATCGAATCAGATTCTACAATAAATTGGCAGAAGACCAGGAAAGGCGCAAGAACAAATATCAAAAGGCTGTTAAGAGAATAATAAGCTATGAAGTCGGAGAAAAGGTACTGCTAAAAAACAGGGAATTACCCAGTACTTTGGAAGGCATTACCAAAAAGTTATTACTGCTGTATACCGGCCCATACCTGATAATTAAAAACAATAATAACAATACGTATGTACTAAAGGATATCATTTCGAATAAAGTAAAAGGAACTTATAATCAGTTATCCATTAAAAAATATTTGGAGGACTCATAGTTGTGAGTTAAAACTATTATGAAGAAATTGTGAATTTTGAAAAAATAAAAATTACAAAATTCAAAAATTAGTAAGAACAACTTACACCAAGTATCAGAAAGAATATTGTGAACAAAATAAGAATTTTGATAAGAATAAAATTACCAAATTCCAAAAATCAGTAAGCACAACTTACACCAAATATCTGAAAGAATATTGTGAACGAAATAAGAATTTTGATGGAAGAATAAAAAATTACAAAATTCAAAAATTAGTAAGAACAACTTACACCAAGTATCAGAAAGAATATTGTGAACAAAATAAGAATTTTGATGGAAGAATAAAAAATTACCAAATTCCAAAAATCAGTAAGCACAACTTACACCAAATATCAGAAAGAATATGTGAACAAAATAAGAATTTTGATAAGAATATAATTACAAAATTCAAAAATCAGTAAGTACAACTTACAACAAAACATTTGAAGGATTATTGTGAATAAATAAAAAGAATTTTGAACATAATAAGCTTCAAAATTCAAAAGCAATAGTAGGTACAAGCTACACAAATATTCAAAGACTATTATGCAAGTAAAAAGAATTTGGAGGGAGATAATAATTGTCCAAATTCAAAATAATTAGTAAGTACCACTTACACAAACATTCAAAGACTATTATGAATGAAAAAAGAATTTTGAGGAATAATAATTTCAAAATTCAAAACAATAATAAGTACAACTTATACCAAAATATTTGAAAAACAACTATGAATAAGAAAGAATGTAGTTGAATAAAAATGTCTAAAATTAAGAAACATTAAACTCACATCATTACTCATACAAATGATGAGAAATAACTCTGAAATATGAAAAAAGATTTTGTAAGAAAGAGATACAAAATTCTAAAGGAGAAAGGAAACCAGAATGTCATATGACTTAATCGAACAAATTAACCAAACTCACACAGAAAATAATTTAATAAAAATGGAACAATGAAGAAGGACCAGCTCACTAAAGACCAAATAGTGAGGCCAAAAAACAAAAAAAAAAAAAAACCTGATACTAATAATGATAATGCTGTTACAACAACCACTGTTATAGTGAAAGTGATAAAGAATTAATTCATGTTATACCATGAGCAATAAAAGTAACTCAATGGATACCAGATGGTAGAAAGAGTAAATATAAATACTACTTACTATGTAAACATGATGAAATGTAAATGATACCACATACCTAAACCACCTAATATGGAATAAGCTTTAAGAGAGAAGAAGAGTCAAGTGTATAAAAGTATTAATTAATATAACGTATTATGAAGTGAAGAATCTAAAGATGTTTATTTTAGTCAAAAATGACTACTTTTACTGTTTATTTATTTTTATGACTGGATGTAGAAAATGCCATCAGTCTTATGTGTTGAGCAGAGATGATAATACCTCTGGACTCAATTGAAGTATTGGACAGCAGGGATTGAAGCCAAAAGTGCCACTCTGAACTGTTCCAATTAATTTGTTAGGGAATGTTAGGGAGTAAACATACTGGTGAGGAAGCACCAAATAAGAAGGAATATAAAATGATAATGTTATACACAAGATTGAAGACCACTTATCAATGAAAAAAAAAAAAAAAAAAAAACTAATGAAGGAGATACACGTCATCTGAGAGGAAGCAATGGTGGAAAAGGAAGGTATATAAAGTGAAAACATGTAATCACGGAGAAAATGTAAATACAAAAGAATTAGTAGTAATTATTTCATCCATACAGAGTATGATCTGAACTAATCACTTTTACAGGAGAGCATATGTAACATAACAAAATTATCACACTAAACATTTGAATTAATGTTACATAAATAAAAGAAAAAGTTCCATAGTGAGTGAGAAGAATAAATTGTTTAAGGATTACACTAGAAACTGTATAATTAAGTCTATAAAATGTTAATAAAGATGGAAGATAATAAAGAAAACCATTAATTAAAATAACCTACTATGAAAAAACCAGTTAAACCAGCAGTATACCCAGTAGATTGGGGAAGCAGAACAAAAAGGGAAGGACCATAAAAAAGGAAATAATCTGTCATGAAACCATTTTAATAAGGAAACTACTAATGTGATATTTGAAGAAGGGACAAAACATATCAAGATTCCCACAAAGAGACCAGAAACAGGAAGAGATATGCCAAAACAAAATGTTAGTCATATAATAAATACCATGAGACAAAATTGAAACCGATATAGGTAAACCCCAAACAAGTTACAAGATACAATACTATAAAACACAAATTGTATATTAGTTGTAAGTGTAATATGTTAAAAAACATGTCAAAAGAGACTACCATAGTGTAGAACTCACTAAAAAGACTACCAGAGTGTAGAATCCAATAAAGTGAAGTGAGATAACAAAATTAAGAAACTACAGAGTGTATAGTGAGAAACATAGTTAAAAAATCTATGAAAAAATCTTCAATGAAGTTTAAGTATTATAAAAAGACTACCATGAGTGTAGAATAATAATAATAAAACCATTGGAATGAAAGACAGTCTAAGGACTGACAACATTACCAGTAATAAGAGTTTTTAAATTAGATATAAGAAAAACTATTACATATGAAATGTTTTCTTTAATTATAGCTAAGTAAATGGTGAGAAGGACAAAAATACCAAAGGACAGTTCATAACTGAAGGTATGACTAATATTAAGATGTTTGTTATTTATTATTAATTAGATAATATTTTAGATGTAAGGTGTAAATAGATACACGATGTTTTTTAATCACAGTTAAAGTGTTTTCAAAAGAATCATAAATACACAAGACAGTTAGTGACTGACAGTGTTACTAGTAATAGGAGTTTTTTATTTTTTATTTTTTAATTAAATTATGTCTAGGATAAGCTATTTTGTTATCATTTGATGATACAGTAAAAAATAATAGGAATAAGATGTTTTTGTTAAAATTAGGTGATATATGGAAAATAGTTGATAATAAGATGTTTTTGTTAAAATTAGGCATAAGATGTTCATGTTATGGTTCAATGATGTTATTAGTATAAAGAAAGTTTAGTAGATACAAGATATTCTATTGTATTTAAAATCAGGTCATTTAATTTTCCATTGTGTAAGTCAGAGAGGCAAGTAGGGCATAAAAATGTAATAATTCTATTCAAATCAGTAAACCATGTATAATTGTACAAACAGACCAGCCAAGACACCATTTTTGTAAACACAGACTGGCCTATAAACCAAAAAAATTATCTATCAAAGAATTAATCTATGTAATAGGAATAGAATTCAATACATACAATACAGAAATTGAAAGTATAATTAATACAGATACAGTTAATAGCAAATAGAATGACAAAAGAAAGAAAATTAACTTCTTTTGGAAACAGTCAAAAATAGGCTTATGATAGTAATCAAATCAGACTAAACAGCAAATTAATCAATATTGAAATGTTTTAATAACCAAATTATTAACAACAAAGTAATTACGGAGTTATTAGGTGTATTCCAGGGAAATATTATACCGAAAAAACAAATAAAAACCTTTAAAACACTGAATTTGTACAAAATATGGGGCATACAATCATTATGTAAAATTGTAATTTTTGGGCTTAAATGAGTTTGAAACAAACCCAGCTATATATCAAAAGATGTAAAATTAAATAATCAATATTACTGAATAGTTAGATTCATGTAAAATTAAGAAATATTTGAAATACAGTAAAAAATAAGAAAACTTGTTATGTATAGTTAGATAGTGAAACAAGTCTTAGACAGATATTTTATAATTAAACAATATGAAGAGGAAAAAGACATACCACAAATTGCCCTAAAACGACGACGTTGCGTCTATTAGTCTATTGTTAATCGCAAAGCTGAACAGTTGAAAAATGTGTTAGTGGAGTATTGAAAACCAAATAATTTGTATTAAAACCAAGTGTGGTTATGTGGCGTGTAACGGAGATGAACTAACAAGTGAAATAACCTTATCTATCAATGTCTAACACTTCATAAGTTTCCAAAAACACAGTATAACACCATAAAACTCAACACCAGAAATCGACAGCCATTTTGAACAATTTTTGGAACGAATTCACAGAAAACCAACACACATAGTTGAACACCACACTACACAAGAGATCCATCCAGAATTCGACATCGCAGACGACGAGGGGACATTCAACACTATATTATGGACCAACACCACTTCGCAGAAAAGGGAACATCGTTTTATTTCTGTGGGAGAAGATCTTCAATTCCAACAGCATTGTAGCAGTCAAAATCGAGCAGACGGCGGCCATTGCTGAATTTCCTATAAAGACGATCAGCCAGTGCTTCCTGGAGAGGAGTGACGTCATTTCTTCGACTTGGTTCGAAATTTAAATAATTTCTTTCTAATTGACAATTGTAATAATAATTCTGTTCTATTTCAGATATTAACATTTAGTTTAAGAATACCTGTTAAATGTATCTTGTTCCTTGCCCTCTGACCATTTCGACTCGTTAAAAGAACCATAAATTTAAACTTGTAAAAAATATATTTGTTGACTTTTCTCACTGCCGACTGTGGCGAATATTCGCCAGTGCCTGGGACATGCGCAGTTTGACTGGCGCACAATTTTGAATGAATAAACGCAAATCATTATTCAGTTACCAGCATTGTTTTTATTTCTACCATTAATGTTATTATTATTTTTTATTAAGCAAAAACATAATTCACATTGAGAGAATAGATATAGAAGGAAATTACAAACTCAACTAATTAATTAATTATTAATTAATTAAATTAAATCATTCCATCAAACTCGATACAAGAACAAGAGAAAATATTTGCACAATTTTTAAAGTTTGATGTATTTGTTATTTATCAATCAAACACACCTAGTTATAACATATTCTTATCATCAATATCTTTTTATTTTATTTATTATTACATTTGAAATTATATTACAATTTGACTAGCCTAACCAGTGGGGCTAAAGGAAGAGCACAATACCCTTGTTATCACAAAAGCTACACACACAATATCTACATATCAATATTATTTTTATTCTTATCTTTATATTTGTAATATTATTATTACATTACTAATTGGCGTTTCCTTAGAGGAGCTTAGTAAGACATTCATCAATATCAATTATATTTTTTATTTTTATTTTTATTTGTAATAAATTTATATTACAATATATATATATATAATTTGTGATGTTTTCAATTTGTTTCTTCTGCAAGTAGATAATATTGTATATTCACATTAAATATTAAAAAGAATATACAATATTATCTACTTGCAGAAGAAACAAATTGAAATCATCACAAATTATATAATTACTGCAAGAAACATCAAGTTACTTATATAGAAAATGATATATATATATATATATATATCGCAAACAATGTTATAAAATAAATACAATATTAAATAATATTTTTGTCATCGTGAGATTTTTAATAATAATTTTCATGATTGAAAGATACAGCCCCACGTGCACAAACATAAATATAGTTTACAGACCAATGTAATGCAATATTTTAAAAATTCATTTTGCATTGATTAAATATATATATCGCAAACAATGTTATAAAATAAATACAACATTAAATAATAATATTTTGTCATTGTAAGATTTTAATAAAAACAATTATCAGTTTAAATAATAATGTTCGTGATTGTAAGATACACCCCATGTGCACAAACTTAAATATGGTTTACAGACCATTGTAATGCAATTATTCAGAATTCATTTTTACACCGATTAAATATATATATATATATATATCACAAACATTGTTATAAAATAAATACAATATTAATAATCATTTTTGACATTGTAAGATTTTAATAAAAACACATATCGGTTTAAATAATAATTAATAATTTCATGCTTGTAGATACAGTCCGCATGGATGTTATCTGTAACATAACAATACAGTTGGTATTAGAATCACTGATACGATAAATATTCAATTATTAAATTATCACACACACACGCACAGTCAGTGGAAAGAAAGGATCAATGCGCTAAGGAAGTAAACTTTTTCAAGTATGCGTCATTTTCATAAAGTTAATGTACTTTCAAATAATTTCTGACCAAACCAAATATTATTCAACGAAACTTTGTAAACACTAATTAGAATCAATGATACATTTATCATGCACATACAAATTCAATTATTAAAGTGTAAAGTTATCAAACACTCACAAGCTTTTTTTTATATTACATTATACAGTTTAAAAATAAGTACAAGGAGTTGAAACCACACACACACACACACACACACACACACACACACACACACACACACACACACACACACACACACACACACACACACACACACACACACACACACAAGTCCAGGAATACCCCGTTAGCACCGCATGTCTGTAACAGAAAACAACATATTTTAAAATTAGATACTGTCATTAAGACACACGCACACAATTATCCGTAATGTAAGTAAGGATTTAAATCTGACTCGAGAATATCGCTAACCATACGCCAACAACAAAATGTACCGCACTCATACATTATTCTTGTTCAAGGAGTGACTTTGCTGTAGTGATCAGACCTGTAGAAAAAGTACACTTTATCGTAATTACTTTGCAGTATAAACATTATACTAACATTGTCTCTATGTGGCTCCATTTCCTCTTTTACAGCCTGTAAATATATAACATATCTTGAACATTAGTTGTAGGACTATATGTGTTCCAAAAGACTACATATATATATTGTTACAACACAAATAAGCCACCCCAATACCAGTGAGAAAAAAGATGAATATACAATATAAAAAATAACTTGAATAATAAAATGTTTAAATTAATGAAAATAAAATGACAATAACACGACAAACGACGACATGACCTAACCCAAGTGATTGACCAAACAAACAGGAAAACCAAGAAGAAGGGAAAAAACCGAAACCAAATAAGAATAAAGCCAATTGAAGGAAGTGAATGAATCCATACAACCAAATGAAAGAAAACCAAACGAGAAGGGGAGAACCAAATTAAAATGAAGCCAATGGAAAATGAAGGAGAAGAAGAAGAAAAAGGAAAATGAAACTAATCAAGTGTAAAGGAAATAAAGTGAAACCAAGGGAAAAGAAACACCCCAAATATGTAAGGGAGAAATGGTACACTCAAGTATAATATTGGGAATAAAAAAGCCAATGATTATCCAATATCAGAAATAAATATTATTATCAATTAAATAATTAATGTAACTGATTTAACCAAAACCCAGTAAAGTAATATAATAAAAAGAAAAGTACACTAACCCAAGAATTAGAGTTAGATGTAATAAAACTCTATAGAAATATAACCTTAGTAATACTATGTATAATATTTGTAAAGAAATAAATAGTGAGTAAGTGAGAAAGTAAAGTGACAAAGAGAAGTAATTATAGGGATTACCCACTAAGAAACACTTAATGTAAACATTTAAGGAGTGCAATAGTGAAGGTGTAAAACCCCAAAATAGTTAGAAACCATATTTATGGTAATAAAACGCTTAATAATCAATAATAAACAATAATTGATTAATGGTGAAACAAATAATAATTAAGAATAAGGTTTTAATGATAGAATTAGATGTAAGCACTTCATAATGTGGGATAAACACTGAAGAGTGATGAGGAGACACTATGTGATTAAAAGTGAACCAAATTAATAATTAAAAATATATGGTTAATGATAATATTAAATGTAAACAATTAGTAATATGAAATGAACAGTGGAAGGTGATGATGACATTGTTAATTAAGAAAGGATTTTAAGAAAATTAAGTTTAATTGTAAACAATTGTAATTAAAAGGGAGAATCCCATGAAAAGATGGTTAACATGGATTGAAGGTAGAGTTTAATTAGGGAATAAGAAGTTAATAATGTAATCAATAAACACCCCAGATTGTAAGGGAAAATCAATTAAGTAAATTCAAAAGGTGTGATATTGCTTAACACCCAAAAAATAGTAATTAATGAAATGAGTTGTAAACAAACTTTACTTAATAATTGTTAAATAATTGTGTAATTATATTTATGAATAGGATATGACTGAAGAAATTGTACAGAGCATACGCCTAGATATTATGTTTTTAATTGATGAAGAATAGGGAGTGGTAGCCATATTGTTAACAAAGGCAAAATAGATAATTAAGAAGTTAAGACAATACAAATCTAATTACACTAGAAAACCAGTTAATGTAGAAAATAACCGAACCATACAAATGGGATAATAACAAAACAAAACACATTAAAATAAAATGAGCATCATTTATATAAATTCAGTAAATATGATCAATGGCTACTAGTGCTTCTGAAATGCCTAACTGTCAAAACAAATAATTACAAATTGTATAAAATCCACAAGGAAATTAACAAATCTAAGGCGAGTAACTAGCCAAGAATAATGTGTAAATCATTTTAAAAGAAAAATGTTACAATAAGAACTTAAATTAAAAGAAATATGTAATTAACAAATGTTAACATAATTGTACAAAAGTTAATATCTAATAGAACACAACCTTATGAGGTATTAATTTAATCTTTGAAAGGAAAGACAAACAGTAGTGAAAATATTTAATACTCAGGAAGGAAGACAGAAGAATAAAAGCAATCAGAAAATATACAGTAATTTTGAATAAAAATTCAAATATAATAACAATGGTAATAAACCATGCCTTAGCTAATCAAAGGTAATAGGTAACCATAGAAACGGTCCGTTGGTTACTAATTTTCCATTAATTTTCTTTACTCTCATATAGTGATGCCTATATAGCAGGGACACAAAATTTTGTATGGCATCAATTTTACTTTAAAATGTTAAAAAACTAATCAAAAGTCAAAAACATATACAAGAAGAAGGAGATGAAGAGTAATAACATTTAACTGATGTCCAGGAACAATTTAAATGAAAATTAAAAGAAGAAATTCCCAAGACTAATCTGAAAAGGACGCCAGCAGCCTAAATCACTCAAAGTTGATGAATTTTCCAATTCAAATGAACAACGATCTATCACAAACCTCCTGAACTGATAAGTATCATTTAAATACCCAAATTTCAGGAATAAAAGCACTTTAAATATTTCTCAAATCTATACGAACTCTCACTATGAACTGAAAATAATTTCTTTCAAGGATTAAATAAAATAAACTTACATAGAAAAACTTGATAACTAAAAAATAACCTCGCATTAGATTGCGAACTTTTGAAACACATATTACTACACTGCAGAACAATTTGTAGCCACACTTTATATTATTTAAGTACGAATAATGTAAGGTAGTGTACTTTTTTATTGTAATCATACTGAATGTTTTCCTTGTAATCAAAAGGACTCCAGATTTTGAACGAGTATTGTAACACGTACAAATTTAATATATAAGATGTTGTTGGGTTCGTTTAAAACCTTTATGCTCTTCAACGTTTCGCTACGCTGTGGGTAGTGTCGATTGGTAACAAGCCGCTGTTCGACTATTTTAAGCCCCACTGTTGCGAGCGCCAAATTGTAACACTTTCTGTAAACTGTAGTTACAAATAAAAGAAAGAAAAATTTTATTTAAAAAAAAATTTTGTAATAAAAAAAAATTTTATGTTTGTTGTGTATATAATTTAGAATTAATCCTGGTTTTATGTTTTATTCAAATTTTTAAAATTCTGTAAGGTACTTTTGGTTTAATTTGCACTTCTGGTAGAGCTTAACAAAATCTGGAGTTAATCAGATTATCTCCGTTCAGCAATCGATTAATGATTTTCATTGCTGCTCCAGTATCTCACCTTTCGTTAATATTTCTCGTCTTCCAGGAAGTCTCGTGGTTAATTAAACACTTAAAGTAAAATGTGAAATAATTTTATAATTCACACAGTTGAAATAAATTGATTTATTGACAATTATTAATACTAATCGATTTTAAATCGATTTAGAGCAATTGTTCGACTCCGTCACAGAGGGATATATCGATATGTGAATACAGGTTAAAATTTTATATATTTATTAAAAAAGGTTCTTTCAACGATTATTTTATATATAGTCAGAGAAGGGCAGGCCTAGAAAGTATAACATTTACAAGAAATAATCTTAATAATTAATATTGAACAAATTGTGAACAATATATATAATGTTTAATATATTTGAATTCTCAAACCAATGCTGCAGGCTATTAGATCAGTCAAAGGTTGTAGTGCATCACGGGACCATCATATACTAGCTGAATTGATGAGGTTATACGTAATATTGTCACAGGAAAATCTCACAATAAATTCACCGTTATAATTGTTTTATGGATCTCCGAAATTGTGTATACTGTCTAGTATGTTGTTTCAGGTATTCTGGATGAGTGTTCAGTGTCCACTCGTGGTAATTGTTTTCTATTAGAGGTGTTCACTTTATGTCTGTTCGTGATGACGAATTGTTAATCTGTTGTAGAGTGAATTATTAATATTATGTAGTTTCAAAGGTTTAAATCACTTGTATTCTGTGGTGTATTGTTCGTTTTCACTCTTGCCGTGGAGTATTTCATTAGTTTTAACTCGAAAAGCGTTAATTTGTGTAACTCCCGTTTTCCACTGATTTTAGGCTTTAACCTACACACTCCATTATACGGTTTTAAGAACGCGATTCCGCATCGACTGTTCCGTTTGAATGTTAACAAAGAACTAACTTACTTCCTCCACTTTAGGAAATATCTTGCCAAGTTAATATTGAAAAGTATTGTTAAAATAATTTTCACTTCCCATGTACATAATTCCAAAGTACATTATATATGGAATAATTTTAGTTTATTGTTCGCTTTCATGAACTATTAACCATATAATTGGTTTATTTATCTCATTCTGTTTAATTTGATATGTCATAGTCCATATTTGTTGAGATTTTTGTTAAAATTACCAAATTTCTGTCTTTTTGGAAATCTAGGCCCAAAAAAACTGTTTCCGTCCTTCCACACTTTTACTGCCATTTTAAGTGTTATTAATTTAATTATAATTAATTTCAAATGGTCACAAATCCTTTGTTCCTTTCCTTAATTACTTATAAATTTAACATTTGAACTGTCTTTTAGTGATTATTTCTGAATTTACAATTCTTCTTTAAAAATAGTTATTTTATACATTTCAAAAATTTTCAATAATTTAAGATATTTTTCTATATTACTCTTTTAAATCATAGGTTCATTTACAGTAGTTGTTAATTGACCTACCTTACCTAAATCTTGTCAGTTTACATGGTTCATTGGTGAATTAACTGGTTTATATTAATTTTTATGAATTCATTATTTGGCCTAGAATTTAGTATTTTACATGTATGGTTTTTTCAAATAAATTTAATTCTACTCCTCCTCTGACTCTTAATAGTTAACATGACATAAAATAAAATTGTTTACATAACTACTGAGGTGTGTAGCATCTAATTCATGCTACTGTTACAAAAATAATAATTAACATTAATCAGCAGTCTTTAAAGTTGGACATGTTTGCTGAAACTGTTTTGAACATACATTTAACTCATTTGTAAATTAATACAGCATCCATACTGAAACATTTTAATTTGTATGTATGCTGTGATGTAACTAATACAACTTACTCTAAACATATAAACCTTATTCTATTAGAACTCTTTTAAAAATATGGAGTTCATGGCTTTGAACAATATCAGCCATTTAAACTTCTTAATTCTATTAAAACAAACTATTTCCAGCCCTTTCTGATTTTACAACTATTATCTAACATCCCCTTATAAAGTAAACATTTCCACCCACACTTTCTTTGTTATTGTCATTCCTATGAATGTCTTGAGATAACAAAGTGACCTTATTTAATGAAATATTGGAAATTTTTCGATTTTAGTATTTCATTATTTGTTAATTATAAAATATAAAAGTTATTTCATAGCATATTGTTTAAGTTATAGATACACTACAACTTGAAGTTTATTACATTTCAAAACACTTACACTAGTACACTTTCACTGTTGGTTATGACTTATATTTGAGTTTTATTATTCTCAGACCAGACCTTTAGTCATAATGGACTGTGAAGATTTGTTTATTTTTTATCATATAATAGCTTTAGTTGGTGCACTTCTTATCATACTACACAACACTTTTGTTTATAAATAATTGCAATTTCACAAGGTTTTGGGATGTTATACTTTCTTTAATGGTATCAATTGGTTTAGGGTTTATGGTAGTTAATAATAGGTTTTTATGGTGGCTCTTCCATCCTATTTCTTGCTTTCTTCTCGTCTTCCTTCTTGTAACTATATTTAATATTACCTTGTGTACCCAGGTACACTGGTGCTCCTCCTTGCAACTTCAATGTTTCTTTAAAAACTACGCGTTTCGGGACTCATGGTCCCATCATCAGGTTGATAAAAAACAAGAATCACTCACATGGAGTACGTCAACTTAATAAGAAATAAATAAAAAGTTTCACTCGCACATACCGCGTGTATACAATTACACAACTACACGATGCGCATCGTATCGGAACTTGCAAGCGACTAACCGTTACGCGTCGCACTATCTCTACCTTTATCTATGTGTTGTTCCAACACGCGTATGGCCGTGTCATACAGTCCGTTGGACTTAAAAGAAAGCTTGTCGTTCAAGAGCTGATTACCTTGAGTTTTTGAGGCCCTATAAATTTCAAATTCTTCCAGCGCGTCCATAAGCCTGCCCTTTTTACAGAAATGCAACGGCTTGAAGCTACTTTGAAAACTCGAGTAATTATGGTTCTGGTTGACTATATGCAAGGCAAAGTTTGATTTTATCTTCTGGATATCACCTCTAGGGAGATGTTCTCTGTACCTATCCAGAAATTTCCTGCCCGTTTGTCCAACATAAAAATTATTGCAGTCCTCGCATTCTATTTTATAAATACCAGAACAGTTTTCTACTAGTCTGTTGGTCACTGGTCTCAAAGCGTTCAAAATACAATTACTCGTTTTGAAAGAAACTGCAAAACCGTGTTTTTTAAAAACGTTCTTAATAGTATTAGGCAAAAATTTGTAAATTCTGTTGGTATATATTTAATGTCACTGTTGTGTGTTTTGTTTATGCTCCTATTTTTATATATGTTCCTCCTCTGCCTCGCTACTATTTTGTCTACAACTGTACTATTGTAACCGTTGGCCACCGCGATATACTTTATCGTATTAAGCTCATCGATGTAGTCTTTCGCCTCTAACGGAATTTTTAGTAATCTGTTAACCAACGAGTTGAATGATGCCATTTTTTGTGCAAATGGATGAAATGAAGAAGCGTGAATAGTAATATCTGTGGCAGTTGGCTTCCTATAGATGTTGAACCTAAACAAATTATTTATTTTTCGCACAGTTATGTCCAGAAAATTTAGGCTACTGTTATTTTCCATCTCCAACGTGAACTTTATTTTTGAGTGTATACTATTCATGTATTTACTCAAGGTTTCTATTTGTCTATGTGTGCCATTAATAACAAGGAAAGTGTCATCCACATACCGAGTGTATGAGATGATATTTTTGTAAAGCTTGTTTCTATGCGATAAAATATGTTCATTTTCAAAATAATTAAGATAAAGATCGGCCAAGAAACCACTAAGTGGCGATCCCATTGCAAGGCCGTCGTCCTGCGCAAAAAATCGGTTGTCAAAAGTGAAATAATTCTGGCCTAATATTATTCTTAGTAACGCGATAAGTTCATGGATTTTTTGCTGATCCAAAGTGCCTGAATCCTCCAGGTTTTTCTGTAAAATATCAATCGTTTGGGGCACAGGAACATTAGTGTAAAGGTTCGTAACGCCAAAGGACACCAACTTATATTGTGGTAACACTACTAACGATTTCACTCTGTCCACAAACTCAATACTATTTCTGACGCTGTGGTTAATGTCTATTTTAATATTACTTTTTAAGATCTGTAAAAGTTTCTTAGCTACCTTATACCCAGGTGCTGTGGTAAAATTAACCACAGGACGTATGGTCATATTCTCCTTGTGTAATTTTGGGAGGCCGTTAAGTGCGGGAGCTTGGGCGTGTATTGGTTTTAGCAGACGCATAGTGCGTGTATCAAATAGGCATGTGGATCTATTAATACAGTTGTTGATATCCCTAACGTATTTTGTAGTGTGGTCTCTAGTCAAAGTACGTATGTTATTATCGTGAATAAGCTCATAAACTTTCTGTTTGTATTCGTCTTGATTTAAGATTATAATCGTATTGCCTTTATCAGCTTTAGTTATGATAGCATTATTGTTCTCGAGTTTTTGCTTAATATTGCGTACAGTTTTTATATCCCTGCGATATTTGTAGTCAGGTGGACGCTTTTCACTTTTTAACATACGGTTCAGTTTGTTATTAATGAACACGCGAGCCTCGTTTTGTTTATCTTGATCACTTAGTATTTTTACGGCCGCTTCAGCATTAGTTACTTCACGAATAATATTGTGTTTAGATAGTCTTGGAAGGTTATAATTTAGGCCTTTGCTCAATAATTTCTCTTCTACTCTAGTAAAATTTATGTTGCTATCGTTAACCATACGTGTACAAAATGTGTGTTTATTGTATGTGTAACTACGGTCCGTTTGGTACTGTTTTCTTTTTAATTTTTCAAAATTTATTTTTTGTATGTTTACGACCTTACTTATGATATTACGAATCTGCGTCTCAATACATGACAAGACTTCATGAACAACAACCGGGTGAATTTTATTAAGAATTTCCAAGTGTGCATGATACAGGTCGCAGTTGAATTTGGTCTTTTTGGAATAAAGATGTTTAATTTCTTCTTTCATCCAAACTTTCTGAGCCAATTTTTGGGCGACAGAAGCCGATGAAGACGTGTTCTTGATGTTAACTCTAACGTAGTTAGGCGTTATATCCATGTATAAGCATTTCTTATTAAATCTGATGTCGAGACTAGCTTTTATTAGTTTGATTTTTGTACTTTTGTATTTGTAGACCAACTTTGCCTGAGTAGCTTCAATATACATATTGTGTTGTGATCTCCAAGTTGCATATAACTAACTATATTTAATATTACCTTGTGTACCCAGGCACACTGGTGCTCCTCCTTGCAACTTCAATGTTTCTTTAAAAACTACGCGTTTCGGGACTCATGGTCCCATCATCAGGTTGATAAAAAACAAGAATCACTCACATGGAGTACGTCAACTTAATAAGAAATAAATAAAAAGTTTCACTCGCACATACCGCGTGTATACAATTACACAACTACACGATGCGCATCGTATCGGAACTTGCAAGCGACTAACCGTTACGCGTCGCACTATCTCTACCTTTATCTATGTGTTGTTCCAACACGCGTATGGCCGTGTCATACAGTCCGTTGGACTTAAAAGAAAGCTTGTCGTTCAAGAGCTGATTACCTTGAGTTTTTGAGGCCCTATAAATTTCAAATTCTTCCAGCGCGTCCATAAGCCTGCCCTTTTTACAGAAATGCAACGGCTTGAAGCTACTTTGAAAACTCGAGTAATTATGGTTCTGGTTGACTATATGCAAGGCAAAGTTTGATTTTATCTTCTGGATATCACCTCTAGGGAGATGTTCTCTGTACCTATCCAGAAATTTCCTGCCCGTTTGTCCAACATAAAAATTATTGCAGTCCTCGCATTCTATTTTATAAATACCAGAACAGTTTTCTACTAGTCTGTTGGTCACTGGTCTCAAAGCGTTCAAAATACAATTACTCGTTTTGAAAGAAACTGCAAAACCGTGTTTTTTAAAAACGTTCTTAATAGTATTAGGCAAAAATTTGTAAATTCTGTTTAGTATATATTTAATGTCACTGTTGTGTGTTTTGTTTATGCTCCTATTTTTATATATGTTCCTCCTCTGCCTCGCTACTATTTTGTCTACAACTGTACTATTGTAACCGTTGGCCACCGCGATATACTTTATCGTATTAAGCTCATCGATGTAGTCTTTCGCCTCTAACGGAATTTTTAGTAATCTGTTAACCAACGAGTTGAATGATGCCATTTTTTGTGCAAATGGATGAAATGAAGAAGCGTGAATAGTAATATCTGTGGCAGTTGGCTTCCTATAGATGTTGAACCTAAACAAATTATTTATTTTTCGCACAGTTATGTCCAGAAAATTTAGGCTACTGTTATTTTCCATCTCCAACGTGAACTTTATTTTTGAGTGTATACTATTCATGTATTTACTCAAGGTTTCTATTTGTCTATGTGTGCCATTAATAACAAGGAAAGTGTCATCCACATACCGAGTGTATGAGATGATATTTTTGTAAAGCTTGTTTCTATGCGATAAAATATGTTCATTTTCAAAATAATTAAGATAAAGATCGGCCAAGAAACCACTAAGTGGCGATCCCATTGCAAGGCAGTCGTCCTGCGCAAAAAATCGGTTGTCAAAAGTGAAATAATTCTGGCCTAATATTATTCTTAGTAACGCGATAAGTTCATGGATTTTTTGCTGATCCAAAGTGCCTGAATCCTCCAGGTTTTTCTGTAAAATATCAATCGTTTGGGGCACAGGAACATTAGTGTAAAGGTTCGTAACGTCAAAGGACACCAACTTATATTGTGGTAACACTACTAACGATTTCCCTCTGTCCACAAACTCAATACTATTTCTGACGCTGTGGTTAATGTCTATTTTAATATTACTTTTTAAGATCTGTAAAAGTTTCTTAGCTACCTTGTACCCAGGTGCTGTGGTAAAATTAACCACAGGACGTATGGGCATATTCTCCTTGTGTAATTTTGGGAGGCCGTTAAGTGCGGGAGCTTGGGCGTGTATTGGTTTTAGCAGACGCATAGTGCGTGTATCAAATAGGCATGTGGATCTATTAATACAGTTGTTGATATCCCTAACGTATTTTGTAGTGTGGTCTCTAGTCAAAGTACGTATGTTATTATCGTGAATAAGCTCATAAACTTTCTGTTTGTATTCGTCTTGATTTAAGATTATAATCGTATTGCCTTTATCAGCTTTAGTTATGATAGCATTATTGTTCTCGAGTTTTTGCTTAATATTGCGTACAGTTTTTATATCCCTGCGATATTTGTAGTCAGGTGGACGCTTTTCACTTTTTAACATACGGTTCAGTTTGTTATTAATGAACACGCGAGCCTCGTTTTGTTTATCTTGATCACTTAGTATTTTTACGGCCGCTTCAGCATTAGTTACTTCACGAATAATATTGTGTTTAGATAGTCTTGGAAGGTTATAATTTAGGCCTTTGCTCAATAATTTCTCTTCTACTCTAGTAAAAATTATGTTGCTATCGTTAACCATACGTGTACAAAATGTGTGTTTATTGTATGTGTAACTACGGTCCGTTTGGTACTGTTTTCTTTTTAATTTTTCAAAATTTATTTTTTGTATGTTTACGACCTTACTTATGATATTACGAATCTGCGTCTCAATACATGACAAGACTTCATGAACAACAACCGGGTGAATTTTATTAAGAATTTCCAAGTGTGCATGATACAGGTCGCAGTTGAATTTGGTCTTTTTGGAATAAAGATGTTTAATTTCTTCTTTCATCCAAACTTTCTGAGCCAATTTTTGGGCGACAGAAGCCGATGAAGACGTGTTCTTGATGTTAACTCTAACGTAGTTAGGCGTTATATCCATGTATAAGCATTTCTTATTAAATCTGATGTCGAGACTAGCTTTTATTAGTTTGATTTTTGTACTTTTGTATTTATAGACCAACTTTGCCTGAGTAGCTTCAATATACATATTGTGTTGTGATCTCCAAGTTGCATATAACTAACTATATTTAATATTACCTTGTGTACCCAGGTACACTGGTGCTCCTCCTTGCAACTTCAATGTTTCTTTAAAAACTACGCGTTTCGGGACTCATGGTCCCATCATTAGGTTGATAAAAAACAAGAATCACTCACATGGAGTACGTCAACTTAATAAGAAATAAATAAAAAGTTTCACTCGCACATACCGCGTGTATACAATTACACAACTACACGATGCGCATCGTATCGGAACTTGCAAGCGACTAACCGTTACGCGTCGCACTATCTCTACCTTTATCTATGTGTTGTTCCAACACGCGTATGGCCGTGTCATACAGTCCGTTGGACTTAAAAGAAAGCTTGTCGTTCAAGAGCTGATTACCTTGAGTTTTTGAGGCCCTATAAATTTCAATTCTTCCAGCGCGTCCATAAGCCTGCCCTTTTTACAGAAATGCAACGGCTTGAAGCTACTTTGAAAACTCGAGTAATTATGGTTCTGGTTGACTATATGCAAGGCAAAGTTTGATTTTATCTTCTGGATATCACCTCTAGGGAGATGTTCTCTGTACCTATCCAGAAATTTCCTGCCCGTTTGTCCAACATAAAAATTATTGCAGTCCTCGCATTCTATTTTATAAATACCAGAACAGTTTTCTACTAGTCTGTTGGTCACTGGTCTCAAAGCGTTCAAAATATAATTACTCGTTTTGAAAGAAACTGCAAAACCGTGTTTTTAAAAACGTTCTTAATAGTATTAGGCAAAAGATTTGTAAGTTCTGTTGGTATATATTTAATGTCACTGTTGTGTGTTTTGTTTATGCTCCTATTTTTATATATGTTCCTCCTCTGCCTCGCTACTATTTTGTCTACAACTGTACTATTGTAACCGTTGGCCACCGCGATATACTTTATCGTATTAAGCTCATCGATGTAGTCTTTCGCCTCTAACGGAATTTTTAGTAATCTGTTAACCAACGAGTTGAATGATGCCATTTTTTGTGCAAATGGATGAAATGAAGAAGCGTGAATAGTAATATCTGTGGCAGTTGGCTTCCTATAGATGTTGAACCTAAACAAATTATTTATTTTTCGCACAGTTATGTCCAGAAAATTTAGGCTACTGTTATTTTCCATCTCCAACGTGAACTTTATTTTTGAGTGTATACTATTCATGTATTTACTCAAGGACTCTATTTGTCTATGTGTGCCATTAATAACAAGGAATGTGTCATCCACATACCGAGTGTATGAGATGATATTTTTGTAAAGCTTGTTTCTATGCGATAAAATATGTTCATTTTCAAAATAATTAAGATAAAGATCGGCCAAGAAACCACTAAGTGGCGATCACATTGCAAGGCCGTCGTCCTGCGCAAAAAATCGGTTGTCAAAAGTGAAATAATTCTGGCCTAATATTATTCTTAGTAACGCGATAAGTTCATGGATTTTTTGCTGATCCAAAGTGCCTGAATCCTCCAGGTTTTTCTGTAAAATATCAATCGTTTGGGGCACAGGAACATTAGTGTAAAGGTTCGTAACGTCAAAGGACACCAACTTATATTGTGGTAACACTACTAACGATTTCACTCTGTCCACAAACTCAATACTATTTCTGACGCTGTGGTTAATGTCTATTTTAATATTACTTTTTAAGATCTGTAAAAGTTTCTTAGCTACCTTATACCCAGGTGCTGTGGTAAAATTAACCACAGGACGTATGGGCATATTCTCCTTGTGTAATTTTGGGAGGCCGTTAAGTGCGGGAGCTTGGGCGTGTATTGGTTTTAGCAGACGCATAGTGCGTGTATCAAATAGGCATGTGGATCTATTAATACAGTTGTTGATATCCCTAACGTATTTTGTAGTGTGGTCTCTAGTCAAAGTACGTATGTTATTATCGTGAATAAGCTCATAAACTTTCTGTTTGTATTCGTCTTGATTTAAGATTATAATCGTATTGCCTTTATCAGCTTTAGTTATGATAGCATTATTGTTCTCGAGTTTTTGCTTAATATTGCGTACAGTTTTTATATCCCTGCGATATTTGTAGTCAGGTGGACGCTTTTCACTTTTTAACATACGGTTCAGTTTGTTATTAATGAACACGCGAGCCTCGTTTTGTTTATCTTGATCACTTAGTATTTTTACGGCCGCTTCAGCATTAGTTACTTCACGAATAATATTGTGTTTAGATAGTCTTGGAAGGTTATAATTTAGGCCTTTGCTCAATAATTTCTCTTCTACTCTAGTAAAATTGATGTTGCTACCGTTAACCATACGTGTACAAAATGTGTGTTTATTGTATGTGTAACTACGGTCCGTTTGGTACTGTTTTCTTTTTAATTTTTCAAAATTTATTTTTTGTATGTTTACGACCTTACTTATGATATTACGAATCTGCGTCTCAATACATGACAAGACTTCATGAACAACAACCGGGTGAATTTTATTAAGAATTTCCAAGTGTGCATGATACAGGTCGCAGTTGAATTTGGTCTTTCTGGAATAAAGATGTTTAATTTCTTCTTTCATCCAAACTTTCTGAGCCAATTTTTGGGCGACAGAAGCCGATGAAGACGTGTTCTTGATGTTAAGTCTAACGTAGTTAGGCGTTATATCCATGTATAAGCATTTCTTATTAAATCTGATGTCGAGACTAGCTTTTATTAGTTTGATTTTTGTACTTTTGTATTTATAGACCAACTTTGCCTGAGTAGCTTCAATATACATATTGTGTTGTGATCTCCAAGTTGCATATAACTAACTATATTTAATATTACCTTGTGTACCCAGGTACACTGGTGCTCCTCCTTGCAACTTCAATGTTTCTTTAAAAACTACGCGTTTCGGCACTCATGGTCCCATCATTAGGTTGATAAAAAACAAGAATCACTCACATGGAGTACGTCAACTTAATAAGAAATAAATAAAAAGTTTCACTCGCACATACCGCGTGTATACAATTACACAACTACACGATGCGCATCGTATCGGAACTTGCAAGCGACTAACCGTTACGCGTCGCACTATCTCTACCTTTATCTATGTGTTGTTCCAACACGCGTATGGCCGTGTCATACAGTCCGTTGGACTTAAAAGAAAGCTTGTCGTTCAAGAGCTGATTACCTTGAGTTTTTGAGGCCCTATAAATTTCAAATTCTTCCAGCGCGTCCATAAGCCTGCCCTTTTTACAGAAATGCAACGGCTTGAAGCTACTTTGAAAACTCGAGTAATTATGGTTCTGGTTGACTATATGCAAGGCAAAGTTTGATTTTATCTTCTGGATATCACCTCTAGGGAGATGTTCTCTGTACCTATCCAGAAATTTCCTGCCCGTTTGTCCAACATAAAAATTATTGCAGTCCTCGCATTCTATTTTATAAATACCAGAACAGTTTTCTACTAGTCTGTTGGTCACTGGTCTCAAAGCGTTCAAAATACAATTACTCGTTTTGAAAGAAACTGCAAAACCGTGTTTTTTAAAAACGTTCTTAATAGTATTAGGCAAAAATTTGTAAATTCTGTTGGTATATATTTAATGTCACTGTTGTGTGTTTTGTTTATGCTCCTATTTTTATATATGTTCCTCCTCTGCCTCGCTACTATTTTGTCTACAACTGTACTATTGTAACCGTTGGCCACCGCGATATACTTTATCGTATTAAGCTCATCGATGTAGTCTTTCGCCTCTAACGGAATTTTTAGTAATCTGTTAACCAACGAGTTGAATGATGCCATTTTTTGTGCAAATGGATGAAATGAAGAAGCGTGAATAGTAATATCTGTGGCAGTTGGCTTCCTATAGATGTTGAACCTAAACAAATTATTTATTTTTCGCACAGTTATGTCCAGAAAATTTAGGCTACTGTTATTTTCCATCTCCAACGTGAACTTTATTTTTGAGTGTATACTATTCATGTATTTACTCAAGGTTTCTATTTGTCTATGTGTGCCATTAATAACAAGGAAAGTGTCATCCACATACCGAGTGTATGAGATGATATTTTTGTAAAGCTTGTTTCTATGCGATAAAATATGTTCATTTTCAAAATAATTAAGATAAAGATCGGCCAAGAAACCACTAAGTGGCGATCCCATTGCAAGGCCGTCGTCCTGCGCAAAAAATCGGTTGTCAAAAGTGAAATAATTCTGGCCTAATATTATTCTTAGTAACGCGATAAGTTCATGGATTTTTTGCTGATCCAAAGTGCCTGAATCCTCCAGGTTTTTCTGTAAAATATCAATCGTTTGGGGCACAGGAACATTAGTGTAAAGGTTCGTAACGTCAAAGGACACCAACTTATATTGTGGTAACACTACTAACGATTTCACTCTGTCCACAAACTCAATACTATTTCTGACGCTGTGGTTAATGTCTATTTTAATATTACTTTTTAAGATCTGTAAAAGTTTCTTAGCTACCTTGTACCCAGGTGCTGTGGTAAAATTAACCACAGGACGTATGGGCATATTCTCCTTGTGTAATTTTGGGAGGCCGTTAAGTGCGGGAGCTTGGGCGTGTATTGGTTTTAGCAGACGCATAGTGCGTGTATCAAATAGGCATGTGGATCTATTAATACAGTTGTTGATATCCCTAACGTATTTTGTAGTGTGGTCTCTAGTCAAAGTACGTATGTTATTATCGTGAATAAGCTCATAAACTTTCTGTTTGTATTCGTCTTGATTTAAGATTATAATCGTATTGCCTTTATCAGCTTTAGTTATGATAGCATTATTGTTCTCGAGTTTTTGCTTAATATTGCGTACAGTTTTTATATCCCTGCGATATTTGTAGTCAGGTGGACGCTTTTCACTTTTTAACATACGGTTCAGTTTGTTATTAATGAACACGCGAGCCTCGTTTTGTTTATCTTGATCACTTAGTATTTTTACGGCCGCTTCAGCATTAGTTACTTCACGAATAATATTGTGTTTAGATAGTCTTGGAAGGTTATAATTTAGGCCTTTGCTCAATAATTTCTCTTCTACTCTAGTAAAAATTATGTTGCTATCGTTAACCATACGTGTACAAAATGTGTGTTTATTGTATGTGTAACTACGGTCCGTTTGGTACTGTTTTCTTTTTAATTTTTCAAAATTTATTTTTTGTATGTTTACGACCTTACTTATGATATTACGAATCTGCGTCTCAATACATGACAAGACTTCATGAACAACAACCGGGTGAATTTTATTAAGAATTTCCAAGTGTGCATGATACAGGTCGCAGTTGAATTTGGTCTTTTTGGAATAAAGATGTTTAATTTCTTCTTTCATCCAAACTTTCTGAGCCAATTTTTGGGCGACAGAAGCCGATGAAGACGTGTTCTTGATGTTAACTCTAACGTAGTTAGGCGTTATATCCATGTATAAGCATTTCTTATTAAATCTGATGTCGAGACTAGCTTTTATTAGTTTGATTTTTGTACTTTTGTATTTATAGAACAACTTTGCCTGAGTAGCTTCAATATACATATTGTGTTGTGATCTCCAAGTTGCATATAACTAACTATATTTAATATTACCTTGTGTACCCAGGCACACTGGTGCTCCTCCTTGCAACTTCAATGTTTCTTTAAAAACTACGCGTTTCGGGACTCATGGTCCCATCATCAGGTTGATAAAAAACAAGAATCACTCACATGGAGTACGTCAACTTAATAAGAAATAAATAAAAAGTTTCACTCGCACATACCGCGTGTATACAATTACACAACTACACGATGCGCATCGTATCGGAACTTGCAAGCGACTAAACGTTACGCGTCGCACTATCTCTACCTTTATCTATGTGTTGTTCCAACACGCGTATGGCCGTGTCATACAGTCCGTTGGACTTAAAAGAAAGCTTGTCGTTCAAGAGCTGATTACCTTGAGTTTTTGAGGCCCTATAAATTTCAATTCTTCCAGCGCGTCCATAAGCCTGCCCTTTTTACAGAAATGCAACGGCTTGAAGCTACTTTGAAAACTCGAGTAATTATGGTTCTGGTTGACTATATGCAAGGCAAAGTTTGATTTTATCTTCTGGATATCACCTCTAGGGAGATGTTCTCTGTACCTATCCAGAAATTTCCTGCCCGTTTGTCCAACATAAAAATTATTGCAGTCCTCGCATTCTATTTTATAAATACCAGAACAGTTTTCTACTAGTCTGTTGGTCACTGGTCTCAAAGCGTTCAAAATATAATTACTCGTTTTGAAAGAAACTGCAAAACCGTGTTTTTAAAAACGTTCTTAATAGTATTAGGCAAAAGATTTGTAAGTTCTGTTGGTATATATTTAATGTCACTGTTGTGTGTTTTGTTTATGCTCCTATTTTTATATATGTTCCTCCTCTGCCTCGCTACTATTTTGTCTACAACTGTACTATTGTAACCGTTGGCCACCGCGATATACTTTATCGTATTAAGCTCATCGATGTAGTCTTTCGCCTCTAACGGAATTTTTAGTAATCTGTTAACCAACGAGTTGAATGATGCCATTTTTTGTGCAAATGGATGAAATGAAGAAGCGTGAATAGTAATATCTGTGGCAGTTGGCTTCCTATAGATGTTGAACCTAAACAAATTATTTATTTTTCGCACAGTTATGTCCAGAAAATTTAGGCTACTGTTATTTTCCATCTCCAACGTGAACTTTATTTTTGAGTGTATACTATTCATGTATTTACTCAAGGACTCTATTTGTCTATGTGTGCCATTAATAACAAGGAATGTGTCATCCACATACCGAGTGTATGAGATGATATTTTTGTAAAGCTTGTTTCTATGCGATAAAATATGTTCATTTTCAAAATAATTAAGATAAAGATCGGCCAAGAAACCACTAAGTGGCGATCCCATTGCAAGGCCGTCGTCCTGCGCAAAAAATCGGTTGTCAAAAGTGAAATAATTCTGGCCTAATATTATTCTTAGTAACGCGATAAGTTCATGGATTTTTTGCTGATCCAAAGTGCCTGAATCCTCCAGGTTTTTCTGTAAAATATCAATCGTTTGGGGCACAGGAACATTAGTGTAAAGGTTCGTAACGTCAAAGGACACCAACTTATATTGTGGTAACACTACTAACGATTTCACCCTGTCCACAAACTCAATACTATTTCTGACGCTGTGGTTAATGTCTATTTTAATATTACTTTTCAAGATCTGTAAAAGTTTCTTAGCTACCTTATACCCAGGTGCTGTGGTAAAATTAACCACAGGACGTATGGGCATATTCTCCTTGTGTAATTTTGGGAGGCCGTTAAGTGCGGGAGCTTGGGCGTGTATTGGTTTTAGCAGACGCATAGTGCGTGTATCAAATAGGCATGTGGATCTATTAATACAGTTGTTGATATCCCTAACGTATTTTATAGTGTGGTCTCTAGTCAAAGTACGTATGTTATTATCGTGAATAAACTCATAAACTTTCTGTTTGTATTCGTCTTGATTTAAGATTATAATCGTATTGCCTTTATCAGCTTTAGTTATGATAGCATTATTGTTCTCGAGTTTTTGCTTAATATTGCGTACAGTTTTTATATCCCTGCGATATTTGTAGTCAGGTGGACGCTTTTCACTTTTTAACATACGGTTCAGTTTGTTATTAATGAACACGCGAGCCTCGTTTTGTTTATCTTGATCACTTAGTATTTTTACGGCCGCTTCAGCATTAGTTACTTCACGAATAATATTGTGTTTAGATAGTCTTGGAAGGTTATAATTTAGGCCTTTGCTCAATAATTTCTCTTCTACTATAGTAAAATTTATGTTGCTATCGTTAACCATACGTGTACAAAATGTGTGTTTATTGTATGTGTAACTACGGTCCGTTTGGTACTGTTTTCTTTTTAATTTTTCAAAATTTATTTTTTGTATGTTTACGACCTTACTTATGATATTACGAATCTGCGTCTCAATACATGACAAGACTTCATGAACAACAACCGGGTGAATTTTATTATGAATTTCCAAGTGTGCATGATACAGTTCGCTGTTTAATTTGGTCTTTTTGGAATAAAGATGTTTAATTTCTTCTTTCATCCACACTTCCTGAGCCAATTTTTGGGCGACAGAAGCCGATGAAGACGTGTTTTTGATGTTAACTCTAACGTAGTTAGGCGTTATATCCATGTATAAGCATTTCTTATTAAATCTGATTTCGAGACTAGCTTTTATTAGTTTGATTTTTATACTTTTGTATTTATAGACCAACTTTGCCTGAGTAGCTTCAATATACATATTGTGTTGTGGTCTCCAAGTTGCATATAACTAACTATATTTAATATTACCTTGTGTACCCAGGCACACTGGTGCTCCTCCTTGCAACTTCAATGTTTCTTTAAAAACTACGCGTTTCGGGACTCATGGTCCCATCATCAGGTTGATAAAAAACAAGAATCACTCACATGGAGTACGTCAACTTAATAAGAAATAAATAAAAAGTTTCACTCGCACATACCGCGTGTATACAATTACACAACTACACGATGCGCATCGTATCGGAACTTGCAAGCGACTAACCGTTACGCGTCGCACTATCTCTACCTTTATCTATGTGTTGTTCCAACACGCGTATGGCCGTGTCATACAGTCCGTTGGACTTAAAAGAAAGCTTGTCGTTCAAGAGCTGATTACCTTGAGTTTTTGAGGCCCTATAAATTTCAAATTCTTCCAGCGCGTCCATAAGCCTGCCCTTTTTACAGAAATGCAACGGCTTGAAGCTACTTTGAAAACTCGAGTAATTATGGTTCTGGTTGACTATATGCAAGGCAAAGTTTGATTTTATCTTCTGGATATCACCTCTAGGGAGATGTTCTCTGTACCTATCCAGAAATTTCCTGCCCGTTTGTCCAACATAAAAATTATTGCAGTCCTCGCATTCTATTTTATAAATACCAGAACAGTTTTCTACTAGTCTGTTGGTCACTGGTCTCAAAGCGTTCAAAATACAATTACTCGTTTTGAAAGAAACTGCAAAACCGTGTTTTTTAAAAACGTTCTTAATAGTATTAGGCAAAAATTTGTAAATTCTGTTGGTATATATTTAATGTCACTGTTGTGTGTTTTGTTTATGCTCCTATTTTTATATATGTTCCTCCTCTGCCTCGCTACTATTTTGTCTACAACTGTACTATTGTAACCGTTGGCCACCGCGATATACTTTATCGTATTAAGCTCATCGATGTAGTCTTTCGCCTCTAACGGAATTTTTAGTAATCTGTTAACCAACGAGTTGAATGATGCCATTTTTTGTGCAAATGGATGAAATGAAGAAGCGTGAATAGTAATATCTGTGGCAGTTGGCTTCCTATAGATGTTGAACCTAAACAAATTATTTATTTTTCGCACAGTTATGTCCAGAAAATTTAGGCTACTGTTATTTTCCATCTCCAACGTGAACTTTATTTTTGAGTGTATACTATTCATGTATTTACTCAAGGTTTCTATTTGTCTATGTGTGCCATTAATAACAAGGAATGTGTCATCCACATACCGAGTGTATGAGATGATATTTTTGTAAAGCTTGTTTCTATGCGATAAAATATGTTCATTTTCAAAATAATTAAGATAAAGATCGGCCAAGAAACCACTAAGTGGCGATCCCATTGCAAGGCCGTCGTCCTGCGCAAAAAATCGGTTGTCAAAAGTGAAATAATTCTGGCCTAATATTATTCTTAGTAACGCGATAAGTTCATGGATTTTTTGCTGATCCAAAGTGCCTGAATCCTCCAGGTTTTTCTGTAAAATATCAATCGTTTGGGGCACAGGAACATTAGTGTAAAGGTTCGTAACGTCAAAGGACACCAACTTATATTGTGGTAACACTACTAACGATTTCACTCTGTCCACAAACTCAATACTATTTCTGACGCTGTGGTTAATGTCTATTTTAATATTACTTTTTAAGATCTGTAAAAGTTTCTTAGCTACCTTATACCCAGGTGCTGTGGTAAAATTAACCACAGGACGTATGGGCATATTCTCCTTGTGTAATTTTGGGAGGCCGTTAAGTGCGGGAGCTTGGGCGTGTATTGGTTTTAGCAGACGCATAGTGCGTGTATCAAATAGGCATGTGGATCTATTAATACAGTTGTTGATATCCCTAACGTATTTTGTAGTGTGGTCTCTAGTCAAAGTACGTATGTTATTATCGTGAATAAGCTCATAAACTTTCTGTTTGTATTCGTCTTGATTTAAGATTATAATCGTATTGCCTTTATCAGCTTTAGTTATGATAGCATTATTGTTCTCGAGTTTTTGCTTAATATTGCGTACAGTTTTTATATCCCTGCGATATTTGTAGTCAGGTGGACGCTTTTCACTTTTTAACATACGGTTCAGTTTGTTATTAATGAACACGCGAGCCTCGTTTTGTTTATCTTGATCACTTAGTATTTTTACGGCCGCTTCAGCATTAGTTACTTCACGAATAATATTGTGTTTAGATAGTCTTGGAAGGTTATAATTTAGGCCTTTGCTCAATAATTTCTCTTCTACTCTAGTAAAATTTATGTTGCTATCGTTAACCATACGTGTACAAAATGTGTGTTTATTGTATGTGTAACTACGGTCCGTTTGGTACTGTTTTCTTTTTAATTTTTCAAAATTTATTTTTTGTATGTTTACGACCTTACTTATGATATTACGAATCTGCGTCTCAATACATGACAAGACTTCATGAACAACAACCGGGTGAATTTTATTAAGAATTTCCAAGTGTGCATGATACAGGTCGCAGTTGAATTTGGTCTTTTTGGAATAAAGATGTTTAATTTCTTCTTTCATCCAAACTTTCTGAGCCAATTTTTGGGCGACAGAAGCCGATGAAGACGTGTTCTTGATGTTAACTCTAACGTAGTTAGGCGTTATATCCATGTATAAGCATTTCTTATTAAATCTGATGTCGAGACTAGCTTTTATTAGTTTGATTTTTGTACTTTTGTATTTATAGACCAACTTTGCCTGAGTAGCTTCAATATACATATTGTGTTGTGATCTCCAAGTTGCATATAACTAACTATATTTAATATTACCTTGTGTACCCAAGTACACTGGTGCTCCTCCTTGCAACTTCAATGTTTCTTTAAAAACTACGCGTTTCGGCACTCATGGTCCCATCATTAGGTTGATAAAAAACAAGAATCACTCACATGGAGTACGTCAACTTAATAAGAAATAAATAAAAAGTTTCACTCGCACATACCGCGTGTATACAATTACACAACTACACGATGCGCATCGTATCGGAACTTGCAAGCGACTAACCGTTACGCGTCGCACTATCTCTACCTTTATCTATGTGTTGTTCCAACACGCGTATGGCCGTGTCATACAGTCCGTTGGACTTAAAAGAAAGCTTGTCGTTCAAGAGCTGATTACCTTGAGTTTTTGAGGCCCTATAAATTTCAAATTCTTCCAGCGCGTCCATAAGCCTGCCCTTTTTACAGAAATGCAA
Source organism: Magicicada septendecula (assembly GCA_034769895.1). NCBI lineage: Eukaryota > Metazoa > Arthropoda > Insecta > Hemiptera > Cicadidae > Magicicada > Magicicada septendecula. The sequence goes on from CM068372.1 coordinate 208,056,118, forward strand.
CGGCTTGAAGCTACTTTGAAAACTCGAGTAATTATGGTTCTGGTTGACTATATGCAAGGCAAAGTTTGATTTTATCTTCTGGATATCACCTCTAGGGAGATGTTCTCTGTACCTATCCAGAAATTTCCTGCCCGTTTGTCCAACATAAAAATTATTGCAGTCCTCGCATTCTATTTTATAAATACCAGAACAGTTTTCTACTAGTCTGTTGGTCACTGGTCTCAAAGCGTTCAAAATACAATTACTCGTTTTGAAAGAAACTGCAAAACCGTGTTTTTTAAAAACGTTCTTAATAGTATTAGGCAAAAATTTGTAAATTCTGTTGGTATATATTTAATGTCACTGTTGTGTGTTTTGTTTATGCTCCTATTTTTATATATGTTCCTCCTCTGCCTCGCTACTATTTTGTCTACAACTGTACTATTGTAACCGTTGGCCACCGCGATATACTTTATCGTATTAAGCTCATCGATGTAGTCTTTCGCCTCTAACGGAATTTTTAGTAATCTGTTAACCAACGAGTTGAATGATGCCATTTTTTGTGCAAATGGATGAAATGAAGAAGCGTGAATAGTAATATCTGTGGCAGTTGGCTTCCTATAGATGTTGAACCTAAACAAATTATTTATTTTTCGCACAGTTATGTCCAGAAAATTTAGGCTACTGTTATTTTCCATCTCCAACGTGAACTTTATTTTTGAGTGTATACTATTCATGTATTTACTCAAGGTTTCTATTTGTCTATGTGTGCCATTAATAACAAGGAAAGTGTCATCCACATACCGAGTGTATGAGATGATATTTTTGTAAAGCTTGTTTCTATGCGATAAAATATGTTCATTTTCAAAATAATTAAGATAAAGATCGGCCAAGAAACCACTAAGTGGCGATCCCATTGCAAGGCCGTCGTCCTGCGCAAAAAATCGGTTGTCAAAAGTGAAATAATTCTGGCCTAATATTATTCTTAGTAACGCGATAAGTTCATGGATTTTTTGCTGATCCAAAGTGCCTGAATCCTCCAGGTTTTTCTGTAAAATATCAATCGTTTGGGGCACAGGAACATTAGTGTAAAGGTTCGTAACGTCAAAGGACACCAACTTATATTGTGGTAACACTACTAACGATTTCACTCTGTCCACAAACTCAATACTATTTCTGACGCTGTGGTTAATGTCTATTTTAATATTACTTTTTAAGATCTGTAAAAGTTTCTTAGCTACCTTATACCCAGGTGCTGTGGTAAAATTAACCACAGGACGTATGGGCATATTCTCCTTGTGTAATTTTGGGAGGCCGTTAAGTGCGGGAGCTTGGGCGTGTATTGGTTTTAGCAGACGCATAGTGCGTGTATCAAATAGGCATGTGGATCTATTAATACAGTTGTTGATATCCCTAACGTATTTTGTAGTGTGGTCTCTAGTCAAAGTACGTATGTTATTATCGTGAATAAGCTCATAAACTTTCTGTTTGTATTCGTCTTGATTTAAGATTATAATCGTATTGCCTTTATCAGCTTTAGTTATGATAGCATTATTGTTCTCGAGTTTTTGCTTAATATTGCGTACAGTTTTTATATCCCTGCGATATTTGTAGTCAGGTGGACGCTATTCACTTTTTTACATACGGTTCAGTTTGTTATTAATGAACACGCGAGCCTCGTTTTGTTTATCTTGATCACTTAGTATTTTTACGGCCGCTTCAGCATTAGTTACTTCACGAATAATATTGTGTTTAGATAGTCTTGGAAGGTTATAATTTAGGCCTTTGCTCAATAATTTCTCTTCTACTCTAGTAAAATTTATGTTGCTATCGTTAACCATACGTGTACAAAATGTGTGTTTATTGTATGTGTAACTACGGTCCGTTTGGTACTGTTTTCTTTTTAATTTTTCAAAATTTATTTTTTGTATGTTTACGACCTTACTTATGATATTACGAATCTGCGTCTCAATACATGACAAGACTTCATGAACAACAACCGGGTGAATTTTATTAAGAATTTCCAAGTGTGCATGATACAGGTCGCAGTTGAATTTGGTCTTTTTGGAATAAAGATGTTTAATTTCTTCTTTCATCCAAACTTTCTGAGCCAATTTTTGGGCGACAGAAGCCGATGAAGACGTGTTCTTGATGTTAACTCTAACGTAGTTAGGCGTTATATCCATGTATAAGCATTTCTTATTAAATCTGATGTCGAGACTAGCTTTTATTAGTTTGATTTTTGTACTTTTGTATTTATAGACCAACTTTGCCTGAGTAGCTTCAATATACATATTGTGTTGTGATCTCCAAGTTGCATATAACTAACTATATTTAATATTACCTTGTGTACCCAGGTACACTGGTGCTCCTCCTTGCAACTTCAATGTTTCTTTAAAAACTACGCGTTTCGGCACTCATGGTCCCATCATTAGGTTGATAAAAAACAAGAATCACTCACATGGAGTACGTCAACTTAATAAGAAATAAATAAAAAGTTTCACTCGCACATACCGCGTGTATACAATTACACAACTACACGATGCGCATCGTATCGGAACTTGCAAGCGACTAACCGTTACGCGTCGCACTATCTCTACCTTTATCTATGTGTTGTTCCAACACGCGTATGGCCGTGTCATACAGTCCGTTGGACTTAAAAGAAAGCTTGTCGTTCAAGAGCTGATTACCTTGAGTTTTTGAGGCCCTATAAATTTCAATTCTTCCAGCGCGTCCATAAGCCTGCCCTTTTTACAGAAATGCAACGGCTTGAAGCTACTTTGAAAACTAGAGTAATTATGGTTCTGGTTGACTATATGCAAGGCAAAGTTTGATTTTATCTTCTGGATATCACCTCTAGGGAGATGTTCTCTGTACCTATCCAGAAATTTCCTGCCCGTTTGTCCAACATAAAAATTATTGCAGTCCTCGCATTCTATTTTATAAATACCAGAACAGTTTTCTACTAGTCTGTTGGTCACTGGTCTCAAAGCGTTCAAAATATAATTACTCGTTTTGAAATAAACTGCAAAACCGTGTTTTTTAAAAACGTTCTTAATAGTATTAGGCAAAAGATTTGTAAGTTCTGTTGGTATATATTTAATGTCACTGTTGTGTGTTTTGTTTATGCTCCTATTTTTATATATGTTCCTCCTCTGCCTCGCTACTATTTTGTCTACAACTGTACTATTGTAACCGTTGGCCACCGCGATATACTTTATCGTATTAAGCTCATCGATGTAGTCTTTCGCCTCTAACGGAATTTTTAGTAATCTGTTAACCAACGAGTTGAATGATGCCATTTTTTGTGCAAATGGATGAAATGAAGAAGCGTGAATAGTAATATCTGTGGCAGTTGGCTTCCTATAGATGTTGAACCTAAACAAATTATTTATTTTTCGCACAGTTATGTCCAGAAAATTTAGGCTACTGTTATTTTCCATCTCCAACGTGAACTTTATTTTTGAGTGTATACTATTCATGTATTTACTCAAGGACTCTATTTGTCTATGTGTGCCATTAATAACAAGGAATGTGTCATCCACATACCGAGTGTATGAGATGATATTTTTGTAAAGCTTGTTTCTATGCGATAAAATATGTTCATTTTCAAAATAATTAAGATAAAGATCGGCCAAGAAACCACTAAGTGGCGATCCCATTGCAAGGCCGTCGTCCTGCGCAAAAAATCGGTTGTCAAAAGTGAAATAATTCTGGCTTAATATTATTCTTAGTAACGCGATAAGTTCATGGATTTTTTGCTGATCCAAAGTGCCTGAATCCTCCAGGTTTTTCTGTAAAATATCAATCGTTTGGGGCACAGGAACATTAGTGTAAAGGTTCGTAACGTCAAAGGACACCAACTTATATTGTGGTAACACTACTAACGATTTCACTCTGTCCACAAACTCAATACTATTTCTGACGCTGTGGTTAATGTCTATTTTAATATTACTTTTTAAGATCTGTAAAAGTTTCTTAGCTACCTTATACCCAGGTGCTGTGGTAAAATTAACCACAGGACGTATGGGCATATTCTCCTTGTGTAATTTTGGGAGGCCGTTAAGTGCGGGAGCTTGGGCGTGTATTGGTTTTAGCAGACGCATAGTGCGTGTATCAAATAGGCATGTGGATCTATTAATACAGTTGTTGATATCCCTAACGTATTTTGTAGTGTGGTCTCTAGTCAAAGTACGTATGTTATTATCGTGAATAAGCTCATAAACTTTCTGTTTGTATTCGTCTTGATTTAAGATTATAATCGTATTGCCTTTATCAGCTTTAGTTATGATAGCATTATTGTTCTCGAGTTTTTGCTTAATATTGCGTACAGTTTTTATATCCCTGCGATATTTGTAGTCAGGTGGACGCTTTTCACTTTTTAACATACGGTTCAGTTTGTTATTAATGAACACGCGAGCCTCGTTTTGTTTATCTTGATCACTTAGTATTTTTACGGCCGCTTCAGCATTAGTTACTTCACGAATAATATTGTGTTTAGATAGTCTTGGAAGGTTATAATTTAGGCCTTTGCTCAATAATTTCTCTTCTACTCTAGTAAAATTTATGTTGCTATCGTTAACCATACGTGTACAAAATGTGTGTTTATTGTATGTGTAACTACGGTCCGTTTGGTACTGTTTTCTTTTTAATTTTTCAAAATTTATTTTTTGTATGTTTACGACCTTACTTATGATATTACGAATCTGCGTCTCAATACATGACAAGACTTCATGAACAACAACCGGGTGAATTTTATTAAGAATTTCCAAGTGTGCATGATACAGGTCGCAGTTGAATTTGGTCTTTTTGGAATAAAGATGTTTAATTTCTTCTTTCATCCAAACTTTCTGAGCCAATTTTTGGGCGACAGAAGCCGATGAAGACGTGTTCTTGATGTTAACTCTAACGTAGTTAGGCGTTATATCCATGTATAAGCATTTCTTATTAAATCTGATGTCGAGACTAGCTTTTATTAGTTTGATTTTTGTACTTTTGTATTTATAGACCAACTTTGCCTGAGTAGCTTCAATATACATATTGTGTTGTGATCTCCAAGTTGCATATAACTAACTATATTTAATATTACCTTGTGTACCCAGGTACACTGGTGCTCCTCCTTGCAACTTCAATGTTTCTTTAAAAACTACGCGTTTCGGCACTCATGGTCCCATCATTAGGTTGATAAAAAACAAGAATCACTCACATGGAGTACGTCAACTTAATAAGAAATAAATAAAAAGTTTCACTCGCACATACCGCGTGTATACAATTACACAACTACACGATGCGCATCGTATCGGAACTTGCAAGCGACTAACCGTTACGCGTCGCACTATCTCTACCTTTATCTATGTGTTGTTCCAACACGCGTATGGCCGTGTCATACAGTCCGTTGGACTTAAAAGAAAGCTTGTCGTTCAAGAGCTGATTACCTTGAGTTTTTGAGGCCCTATAAATTTCAAATTCTTCCAGCGCGTCCATAAGCCTGCCCTTTTTACAGAAATGCAACGGCTTGAAGCTACTTTGAAAACTCGAGTAATTATGGTTCTGGTTGACTATATGCAAGGCAAAGTTTGATTTTATCTTCTGGATATCACCTCTAGGGAGATGTTCTCTGTACCTATCCAGAAATTTCCTGCCCGTTTGTCCAACATAAAAATTATTGCAGTCCTCGCATTCTATTTTATAAATACCAGAACAGTTTTCTACTAGTCTGTTGGTCACTGGTCTCAAAGCGTTCAAAATACAATTACTCGTTTTGAAAGAAACTGCAAAACCGTGTTTTTTAAAAACGTTCTTAATAGTATTAGGCAAAAATTTGTAAATTCTGTTGGTATATATTTAATGTCACTGTTGTGTGTTTTGTTTATGCTCCTATTTTTATATATGTTCCTCCTCTGCCTCGCTACTATTTTGTCTACAACTGTACTATTGTAACCGTTGGCCACCGCGATATACTTTATCGTATTAAGCTCATCGATGTAGTCTTTCGCCTCTAACGGAATTTTTAGTAATCTGTTAACCAACGAGTTGAATGATGCCATTTTTTGTGCAAATGGATGAAATGAAGAAGCGTGAATAGTAATATCTGTGGCAGTTGGCTTCCTATAGATGTTGAACCTAAACAAATTATTTATTTTTCGCACAGTTATGTCCAGAAAATTTAGGCTACTGTTATTTTCCATCTCCAACGTGAACTTTATTTTTGAGTGTATACTATTCATGTATTTACTCAAGGTTTCTATTTGTCTATGTGTGCCATTAATAACAAGGAAAGTGTCATCCACATACCGAGTGTATGAGATGATATTTTTGTAAAGCTTGTTTCTATGCGATAAAATATGTTCATTTTCAAAATAATTAAGATAAAGATCGGCCAAGAAACCACTAAGTGGCGATCCCATTGCAAGGCCGTCGTCCTGCGCAAAAAATCGGTTGTCAAAAGTGAAATAATTCTGGCCTAATATTATTCTTAGTAACGCGATAAGTTCATGGATTTTTTGCTGATCCAAAGTGCCTGAATCCTCCAGGTTTTTCTGTAAAATATCAATCGTTTGGGGCACAGGAACATTAGTGTAAAGGTTCGTAACGTCAAAGGACACCAACTTATATTGTGGTAACACTACTAACGATTTCCCTCTGTCCACAAACTCAATACTATTTCTGACGCTGTGGTTAATGTCTATTTTAATATTACTTTTTAAGATCTGTAAAAGTTTCTTAGCTACCTTGTACCCAGGTGCTGTGGTAAAATTAACCACAGGACGTATGGGCATATTCTCCTTGTGTAATTTTGGGAGGCCGTTAAGTGCGGGAGCTTGGGCGTGTATTGGTTTTAGCAGACGCATAGTGCGTGTATCAAATAGGCATGTGGATCTATTAATACAGTTGTTGATATCCCTAACGTATTTTGTAGTGTGGTCTCTAGTCAAAGTACGTATGTTATTATCGTGAATAAGCTCATAAACTTTCTGTTTGTATTCGTCTTGATTTAAGATTATAATCGTATTGCCTTTATCAGCTTTAGTTATGATAGCATTATTGTTCTCGAGTTTTTGCTTAATATTGCGTACAGTTTTTATATCCCTGCGATATTTGTAGTCAGGTGGACGCTTTTCACTTTTTAACATACGGTTCAGTTTGTTATTAATGAACACGCGAGCCTCGTTTTGTTTATCTTGATCACTTAGTATTTTTACGGCCGCTTCAGCATTAGTTACTTCACGAATAATATTGTGTTTAGATAGTCTTGGAAGGTTATAATTTAGGCCTTTGCTCAATAATTTCTCTTCTACTCTAGTAAAAATTATGTTGCTATCGTTAACCATACGTGTACAAAATGTGTGTTTATTGTATGTGTAACTACGGTCCGTTTGGTACTGTTTTCTTTTTAATTTTTCAAAATTTATTTTTTGTATGTTTACGACCTTACTTATGATATTACGAATCTGCGTCTCAATACATGACAAGACTTCATGAACAACAACCGGGTGAATTTTATTAAGAATTTCCAAGTGTGCATGATACAGGTCGCAGTTGAATTTGGTCTTTTTGGAATAAAGATGTTTAATTTCTTCTTTCATCCAAACTTTCTGAGCCAATTTTTGGGCGACAGAAGCCGATGAAGACGTGTTCTTGATGTTAACTCTAACGTAGTTAGGCGTTATATCCATGTATAAGCATTTCTTATTAAATCTGATGTCGAGACTAGCTTTTATTAGTTTGATTTTTGTACTTTTGTATTTATAGACCAACTTTGCCTGAGTAGCTTCAATATACATATTGTGTTGTGATCTCCAAGTTGCATATAACTAACTATATTTAATATTACCTTGTGTACCCAGGTACACTGGTGCTCCTCCTTGCAACTTCAATGTTTCTTTAAAAACTACGCGTTTCGGGACTCATGGTCCCATCATTAGGTTGATAAAAAACAAGAATCACTCACATGGAGTACGTCAACTTAATAAGAAATAAATAAAAAGTTTCACTCGCACATACCGCGTGTATACAATTACACAACTACACGATGCGCATCGTATCGGAACTTGCAAGCGACTAACCGTTACGCGTCGCACTATCTCTACCTTTATCTATGTGTTGTTCCAACACGCGTATGGCCGTGTCATACAGTCCGTTGGACTTAAAAGAAAGCTTGTCGTTCAAGAGCTGATTACCTTGAGTTTTTGAGGCCCTATAAATTTCAAATTCTTCCAGCGCGTCCATAAGCCTGCCCTTTTTACAGAAATGCAACGGCTTGAAGCTACTTTGAAAACTCGAGTAATTATGGTTCTGGTTGACTATATGCAAGGCAAAGTTTGATTTTATCTTCTGGATATCACCTCTAGGGAGATGTTCTCTGTACCTATCCAGAAATTTCCTGCCCGTTTGTCCAACATAAAAATTATTGCAGTCCTCGCATTCTATTTTATAAATACCAGAACAGTTTTCTACTAGTCTGTTGGTCACTGGTCTCAAAGCGTTCAAAATATAATTACTCGTTTTGAAAGAAACTGCAAAACCGTGTTTTTTAAAAACGTTCTTAATAGTATTAGGCAAAAGATTTGTAAGTTCTGTTGGTATATATTTAATGTCACTGTTGTGTGTTTTGTTTATGCTCCTATTTTTATATATGTTCCTCCTCTGCCTCGCTACTATTTTGTCTACAACTGTACTATTGTAACCGTTGGCCACCGCGATATACTTTATCGTATTAAGCTCATCGATGTAGTCTTTCGCCTCTAACGGAATTTTTAGTAATCTGTTAACCAACGAGTTGAATGATGCCATTTTTTGTGCAAATGGATGAAATGAAGAAGCGTGAATAGTAATATCTGTGGCAGTTGGCTTCCTATAGATGTTGAACCTAAACAAATTATTTATTTTTCGCACAGTTATGTCCAGAAAATTTAGGCTACTGTTATTTTCCATCTCCAACGTGAACTTTATTTTTGAGTGTATACTATTCATGTATTTACTCAAGGTTTCTATTTGTCTATGTGTGCCATTAATAACAAGGAATGTGTCATCCACATACCGAGTGTATGAGATGATATTTTTGTAAAGCTTGTTTCTATGCGATAAAATATGTTCATTTTCAAAATAATTAAGATAAAGATCGGCCAAGAAACCACTAAGTGGCGATCCCATTGCAAGGCCGTCGTCCTGCGCAAAAAATCGGTTGTCAAAAGTGAAATAATTCTGGCCTAATATTATTCTTAGTAACGCGATAAGTTCATGGATTTTTTGCTGATCCAAAGTGCCTGAATCCTCCAGGTTTTTCTGTAAAATATCAATCGTTTGGGGCACAGGAACATTAGTGTAAAGGTTCGTAACGTCAAAGGACACCAACTTATATTGTGGTAACACTACTAACGATTTCACTCTGTCCACAAACTCAATACTATTTATGACGCTGTGGTTAATGTCTATTTTAATATTACTTTTTAAGATCTGTAAAAGTTTCTTAGCTACCTTGTACCCAGGTGCTGTTGTAAAATTAACCACAGGACGTATGGGCATATTCTCCTTGTGTAATTTTGGGAGGCCGTTAAGTGCGGGAGCTTGGGCGTGTATTGGTTTTAGCAGACGCATAGTGCGTGTATCAAATAGGCATGTGGATCTATTAATACAGTTGTTGATATCCCTAACGTATTTTGTAGTGTGGTCTCTAGTCAAAGTACGTATGTTATTATCGTGAATAAGCTCATAAACTTTCTGTTTGTATTCGTCTTGATTTAAGATTATAATCGTATTGCCTTTATCAGCTTTAGTTATGATAGCATTATTGTTCTCGAGTTTTTGCTTAATATTGCGTACAGTTTTTATATCCCTGCGATATTTGTAGTCAGGTGGACGCTTTTCACTTTTTAACATACGGTTCAGTTTGTTATTAATGAACACGCGAGCCTCGTTTTGTTTATCTTGATCACTTAGTATTTTTACGGCCGCTTCAGCATTAGTTACTTCACGAATAATATTGTGTTTAGATAGTCTTGGAAGGTTATAATTTAGGCCTTTGCTCAATAATTTCTCTTCTACTCTAGTAAAATTTATGTTGCTATCGTTAACCATACGTGTACAAAATGTGTGTTTATTGTATGTGTAACTACGGTCCGTTTGGTACTTTTTAGTTTTTTAAACTTTGTTTTTTGTATGTTTACGACCTTACTTATGATATTACGAATCTGCGTCTCAATACATGACAAGACTTCATGAACAACAACCGGGTGAATTTTATTAAGAATTTCCAAGTGTGCATGATACAGTTCGCTGTTGAATTTGGTCTTTTTGGAATAAAGATGTTTAATTTCTTCTTTCATCCACACTTTCTGAGCCAATTTTTGGGCGACAGAAGCCAATGAAGACGTGTTCTTAATGTTAACTCTAACGTAGTTAGGCGTTACATCCATGTATAAGCATTTCTTATTAAATCTGATGTCGAGACTAGCTTTTATTAGTTTGATTTTTATACTTTTGTATTTATAGACCAACTTTGCCTGAGTAGCTTCAATATACATATTGTGTTGTGGTCTCCAAGTTGCATATAACTAACTATATTTAATATTACCTTGTGTACCCAGGTACACTGGTGCTCCTCCTTGCAACTTCAATGTTTCTTTAAAAACTACGCGTTTCGGGACTCATGGTCCCATCATTAGGTTGATAAAAAACAAGAATCACTCACATGGAGTACGTCAACTTAATAAGAAATAAATAAAAAGTTTCACTCGCACATACCGCGTGTATACAATTACACAACTACACGATGCGCATCGTATCGGAACTTGCAAGCGACTAACCGTTACGCGTCGCACTATCTCTACCTTTATCTATGTGTTGTTCCAACACGCGTATGGCCGTGTCATACAGTCCGTTGGACTTAAAAGAAAGCTTGTCGTTCAAGAGCTGATTACCTTGGGTTTTTGAGGCCTTATAAATTTCAAATTCTTCCAGCGCGTCCATAAGCCTGCCCTTTTTACAGAAATGCAACGGCTTGAAGCTACTTTGAAAACTCGAGTAATTATGGTTCTGGTTAACTATATGCAAGGCAAAGTTTGATTTTATCTTCTGGATATCACCTCTAGGGAGATGTTCTCTGTACCTATTCTCTGAACCTATCCTTCTTGTGTTCATTCTTGGGTAAACCAAGGTACTCAGTGTTATCTTGTCTGATGGTTGGTTCGGAGTATCTTCTTTACTATCTGATACTGACTTTACTCTTCTTTCTTGGTTTCAGGGTATCTTGTTTATTACCTGATATTAAACTTTACTCTTTTTTTTCTTGTTTTTGGGGTATTTTGTTTATTACCTGCTCCTAATCTCATTCTTTTTTCTTGATTTTGGTGTATCTTGTTTATCTCCTGCTCCTATTCTCCTGGGTAATCTCCTGATTTTTTAATATGAGTTTTCTTTAATTCTTTCTTTGACTTTTATGGTTGTATTTTTATTATTTAATTATTGTTTTTCTTTTATTGTGGTGTTTTCCTTTTAAGTGTAATTGAATTTCATTTGACATTCCTTGAGTATATGTAATTTAATTATTTTTTATGATCTTAAATGAGTTAATTGTTGGTGGAATATCTGTCATGCTACAGTATACGTGTAAAATATAAACAGCAGTCATTACTGCATCGAATAGCTCGTTTCAATATCGAGTTCGTCAAACTGAGAGAAAGCGTTTCATAACTAATGTTGGAGCAAATTTATTAAATACCAAATAATAATACTATTGTCAAACTGCATAATTCCCAAACAACCATTAAAGAAACAGTACAGAGTGTAACCATTGTTTTATTTCATAGGAAATTGTATTATGTATGTGTGTGTTAGCGAACTTACAGAATAGATGACGAGCGCTTTCGCTACCTGTTTGATACAGGAAGCTGTACAAAGGCGGGAACCAATTCGAATGCCCCGGCCGTCATCGCTGAAAACACCTTTTTAACACATTATCTCATAAATTTGTTATCAACAAACAATTTGGCGCCACCCGGGATTCACAAACCCCTATGGAATTACAGGTAAGGTTTCCACTCGGTTGTACTGATAATTGTGACATCGCTACGGACTTCGTTAGCGGCAACCATTGATGTAACGACAAAGTGTGAGACGAACACACAAACAACACACAAACGTTGTACTTATTAAACAAAGACGGACGTCTTTTAACGTTACAGATTGGCTTCCATCGCGGGGTTTAAACATCACGAACATGTACAGTCATCTTGTCGTTACAATATATATATATATAACATATCATGAAAAATTAACTATACATATATTTGAAGAAACATTATCTTGAAAAATTAATTATATGTTATAAGAGACTACACACACAAGTCCAGCAATATCTCGTTAGCACCGTACGTCTGTAACAGAAAACAACATATTTTAAAATTAGATACTGTCATTAAGATACATGCACAAGCACACACACACACACACACACACACACACACACACACACACACACACACACACACACACACACACAATTATCCATAATGTAAGTGTCGTGTTAAATCTGACTCAAGAATATCGCTTACCATTGAATGTTTCAGTAGTGAAAATGATCACGAACAAGTTACATATGTTTGTAGTGGAAAATATTAGATAAATAGCTAGTGTTTTTTGTTTAATATACCGCCTTCCTCATATCTTCGGGCTTAGGACCGACTCGAGGTCACATGAAAAATGTTTTTTGTTATGTAAACAAAGAACAAATTCAAGTAACGCGAGGCTGAGTTACGGTGGTTCTGAAAAGAACCGTTTAATAAGTAGACCTAGCGTTTGTTTGTTTTTATCATTTTAGCTGCGTCATTACAAACTGACACTGAGGCATTACCCTCGCATGTAAAGCGACGGGGCAATCGTCCGCTGTCCATTCTTCGAATCTAACCTGACACGAACTACAACGTACACTGTCACCATCTCCTTCATAGACAAACCCAGCGCGTGCCAGTGTGTTAGGACTCTGGCTGACATTCGGATACATTAAATAGAAATCTTTTCTTGCACCCACTCTCTGTATTTTAAAATACGTACGCACACGTTGTAAATATTCCGCGCGATTGTACTTCATTGTATAGATGTAAACAAAGAGTAATTTGTACGACTAACCTTACACTTTTATATGGAACTACGAGTGGTGTAAGATCCTCACCACCTACCCCTTTCTTCAAGTGGAGGGTGAAGAACAAAATAGTTTTCGAAAGTGGAACAGAGTTGCAAACGATATGTGATTACAACACCAGCTTACCCAAGGGGTCATTGTCCGTGGTGGAAAGCTTTCTCCACTGCTTTAAGCTTTAAGAAGTTAGCGATACTGAAAGTATTTTCGTACATTAGCCAAAATTAAGAAAACAATCGAACCGACAAACATTATGAATCCCGTTCGTGGGAAGCATGTAATTTCATGCTCACAGTCAATTTTATTTTCATAATATTATTTGTATATATAGACATTTTACATAGCTCATAATTTGTACAAAAATCATAAAGCATCAAACTGTATATCCCTTATAAAAAAACATAGTGTTCCGAGTCGTTAATGTAATAGTGGTATTTAGTTAAGTAACGGACACGTCATGGACAACGAAATCCAAGAATTTACATTTTCAGCAGCCTACACATTTGATTCATACATAAATTTCAATCCGCAAAGATGTATGCAGATACATGAAATAGGCCTACATATTTTACATTAAATACATTTCTGATTACTATACACAGAATTACATATTGTTATTCTTCTCTATTATGTTTCCAATTGTAATGGGACGTTATACTCAGCATAAGACAGATGCAAATTTCCATGTATGAAACAAAACAGTGGACTGCATGGTATTTTTGCGTGTGACTTGGGAATGGGAAAGAATGTAGTTTCTAACAACATGATTTCCAAGAAGAGACGACTATCACTAATAACTTAATTTAAGATACTGTATAATTGCTTACGCTTGACAAATAAGAGAAAAGACATACTTTACGGAATTTCTTGAAATTTTTGCAGTTAGCCTTCTGCTCATGTTCCTCTCGTTTACTGACACCATGTTTGGCTACAGTTAACCTTTTAAATTCAATGTTCTGAGAAGTATGCATATTCATCTTCTTGTTCCTATAATAACAGTACCTGCTTCAGTATTATGCGTGTGTCTGCACACACACACACACACACACACACACACACACACACACACACACACACACACACACACACACACACACACACACACACACACACACACACACAGTATTCAAATCTTTTTTACTCACCACTTAAATGTTGATGTACACAATTATCGATTTCACAATGAGGTATGAAGGCTAATTGCAAATGAGAAAATCGTTACTGCATTCTTCACGTATATATATCGATGTATCATACAACGGTAGGTAGGGTAGCTCCCGTGCTCGTTTTGAAAGTAAATACTTTCTAATCCGTAAGTAGTGACGGTGCTTAATTACTATTTTTGCTAATCGATGTAAAGTCACGTCAATGACCGCTAATACATACATTCACCTGACAGTGAGGGAGACGTTACATGAACACACAGGGGGAGAGAGAGAGAGAGAGAGAGAGAGAGAGGTGATTATAACACCAGCTTAACCCGAGGGGTTAGAACAATGTTATGTTCACGCTGGAAAACTTTAAGAAGTTAGCATCACTCAGTGATACTGAAAGTATTTTTGTACATTAACCAAAAAAATTAGGAAAACAATCGACAACAAAATACAGTACCATGCGTGTTTGTGTGTAATCAGAACGTTTGTGTGTACGTTCTGATTTGCCTTAGTCATCAGACGAAGATTGTATATCCCTTTGTCGGCTTGTAATTATTACTAAACAGAATAAGTGACTGGGTGCACAGATTGTTACAAACACTCAGCAGCCTACGCATTTGATTCATACATTGACTTCAATCCACAAAGATGTATGTAGATAAATACATTTCTGACTACTATACAAAGAATTACATATAGTTATTCTTCATCTTCACTATTATGTTTCCAATTGTAATGAGGCGTTATACTCGACATAATACAGATGCAAATTTCCATGTATGAAACAAAATATTGGACTGCATGGAATTTTTGCACGTGACTCGG